>CABPRJ010001441.1:88556-619592 GCA_902439185.1 Cinara cedri
TTTTTTTTTTTTTTTTTTTTTTTTTCATTCCGATTTTCTCGACACAATAATATATTATGTGTACACTTATGTATGTATAGATTTCGAGAGATCGCGTTCATAGTCCGTCTCGGTATATACAATACGGAACGGCCAAAAATTACGAAAAAAACAAAAAACAAAACATAAAAAAAAAAAAAAAACCTATATAGGATATTGGTCAGTGAATTTCCCCGCGGTGTTTTCCGATGATGATGATGATAATAATAATAATAATAACAATAATAATAATAATGGTAAAACATACCGCGGGGCCGTTTAAAACACGAACACGCGCGTTCTGACCGCGAGATACGTTAACCCGGCAATCGGATGAGCGAAAAAATTGCGATTACAACGATTTATAATCGTACGCGGCTCGCGGCTCGTTGCGGCGACGACAAAAACGCGCGTCGGGTCCCGGGATATTACGCGCGCAGTAATTCTGTCCGCGGTGCCATTTCACACTCGGGTATTTAAAACGAAAACTATCGTTAACCCGTTTTCACAATGAGTATCGCGTTTGCATTAACGTTATACCGAGTTTGTTACCGAGTTGTCGCAGGGTACGTTTGCCGTCGCGGCTGTCCCGTCGCCCCGTACGGACATCGAGAGAAGAGAAAACCAAACCAAACCTAACCCAACCCAACCCAACCCAACCCAACCCAACCCAACCCAACCCAACCCAACCTAACCTAACCTAACCTAACCGACCGATTCGGTTATCTCATCGGCTTTCGGCTATCACCGGCTATATACCTTATCCGCGCACGTTTTACACCGCGTTACGCGGCCCACACTACCTACTTGCCGCGGCCGTTTTCCGCGCGAATCAAACGCCGCGATAACGACACGACACGCACGGCGACATTACAACGGTTCGCACCTAAACAACACGCGCGATTTCTCGGTGGGATTTCGACCGCCGCGCGATACTATAACCGGCGCGAACGAGAACCCCAATAAACGAAAAATACCAATTACCGTTTTTCGAGAAACCTCGGTACACAGATTAGAGGGTCAAATTCGACTTTTTAAACTCCTTTAAATCTGTTCCTTTCTGTACACCACGTAGTATCAAATATTTTTATTATTTTTTTTTTTTTTTGCAACACTCTCACCTAACCGTGTGCATTAAAAATAAATATATAAGTCGCGAGTTTTTGGCCGATATTCGAAATGGAAAAGCACAGAGTCAATATATCGAAACGACAACCGATAAACGGCAACGGTCGAAAACCCGATTTTCGAATACTTTATTTTCTCCGTTTTACGAGAGGCGCGGACGTTTTTCACCTCGAAAAATATCGGTTTTTGATAATTTATTCACCGCCGAAGAAAAAAACAGAAAATTCAAACAAATTATGCGAATAGGTATATTGTTAGAACAACACGACCACGATGGTAGTGGCGTATTTACGAGGGGAGATTAGAAGGATTTTTTTTCTTAACATATCTGTTATTCGTTCGACACTTACGGTTTTTTAATTCAAATTTCTTTACTTTTCGGCCCAACAAACCGAACAACATAGCGCGTGTATACCACACTGCAGTCAACACACATCGAATAAAAAACCGACATTTTCGATCCTATACCATGCGGGGCGAGCGAGTAATATGGATTTTTATTACTGGGTTACCTACACCGTATCTTGGATATTGATCGCGACGATAGTTGATAGGCCGATTGAAATGATATTTATAAATTACAAAAACGCATCGATCGATTATTATTTTTTATTTGTCTGAACGTCGCCGTTTTCAAATCCGACACGCATCCGATTAAATCCCGAACCGCGGGCACCAGAACGAGGGCCGTACGCAAAGGGCAAATATCGCCGATTGACGTATTTCTTCGTACGCCGGCGATTCCGGGCCGCCGCGGTTTTCCCGACGATTACCCGCGGGACGTTCGGCGCATGCTCTTCAATTTACGAACGTGTGCAGTAACAATTGGTTTTGATAATATTGCAGAGCGACAACGGGGTAAATCCAATTGGAAACGATCGACCACAACGGTCCCGCCGTAACCGACAATCGTTACGCATTTTCGTTATCGTTTTACGCCGGTCGAAAACCCATTGGATGCACGGCGCGCGGCGCGTCTTCGAGAGCTACACGTCCGCGCGCGTCCGACCACCGCGGGTCGTTTTATTTAATTTTTTTTTTTTTTCCCCCCCGTTTTGTTTCGGTCTACGGAAATCTCCATACGGACTATGCCGGAACAGGCGGCAGAGCGGCGGGCGTGCTGCACGTTTTACGCACTCTAGGCGAAACAAACACGAATTCGGGGACCCGCCCGATCGAAATACGGATTTACATCCACGACTATCGCCGATAACAGTTTACCGCGAAAACTTCGTTCGGCCGCCGCATCGACGACGCGCATCATAAAATATAAGCCGGCCCATCAACATTCGTAAGCAGATATAAACCGCAAGTCGAAATATGCAATGCACAAAACTGAAAGCGTCTCGCCGGTCTCTAAACTGGTGGACGTTCATCAGCGATTCAGTCACGGGGCGCGATCGCATCGGAAAAAAACCCTATTTCCGCACGCCGCCGCTCTATCGGATGGAATTGAAAAAAACCGCGCGCGCACCCTCCCCTGAAATCGGACGTATTATTTCGAGCAGTGCTCGCGTGTACACAGTTCGGTTTTTTTTATTTTTTTTTTTGTTTTCGAGAGGGAAAACATCACCAACACGTCTCGACGGAAAACGCTCGGGCACCTGACCTGCCTGCCTGCCGATACTCGGGGACGGACCGCGGGCCGCGTTCTCGGGGGGGGCCGTATACGTGCGTGCGCGCGTATCATTATTATTATTATCACGTTATGCGGTCGCCGTACGTCGTCGCCGTCGCCGCCTGTCCTTCGACGCACGCACAACGAAAACCGTAACGTTATTATACCGTATACCGGGTATATACCATAATATAATAATATCGTACATCGAATATATATCTGTATATATACATATCTATAATAATGATAAATATACATATATATACAGTTGCGTGTACCGAAGGTACGACGGGGCCGCGTACACACACCGCGGGTCTGCGTGTTGGTATAAACGTCACTTTTCGTTAAGAGATTCTCTTTTGACATGCATGACTGACAATTCGACGTATCATGCCTACGACGACGACGACGACGACGACGACGACGAGGTCTCTCTCTCGTTTTATTATATTGTAGTATACGTATGTATACGTGTACATCGTTTTTATTATAGATTCGGGTTGGGGACGACGACGAAGACGTGCGCGTGTATTTTTTTTTTTTTTACAAGACGACACCGTGGGACGAAAGAAAAAAAAAAAAAAAAAAAACGTTACGAATTCTATGATATCGCGACGATTCCCGTTGACGAGACGCTGCAGTGTTCTTGTTGTACGTATATGTATCGTACATTATTACGGGCGAGTCGGAACTATAACAGTATTTACGCGAACACTTAAATATTTATTTTTTTTATAATTTTTGTTTTTTATTATTATTATTATTATTTATTATATCTCAACAATCGTCGGGACGGAAATAGCAATACTACGAATACTACTGGCACTCACCTATGTTGTGGGTCTGCGTGACCGGGAAAGACATGTGAAACGGATGCGCCAAATGGTTTTGCGAGTTCAACGGCGACGTGCTCCGGTTGGCGGACGTCGCGTACATGGGTTGCTGTTGCTGTTGCTGTTGTTGCTGGGCGATCGCCGTGGCGGACGGATTGCCGGCGGTGTTCGATGACTGGACGGGCAGTCCGGCCACCGGCGGCCGCGCGGCCAGCGGGTCGACCGCGGCACCGCCGCCGCCGCCGGTGGCGGTCGTCTCGTCCGGGTAGAATTGCAGCCCGAACGTGGTGGCCAGCGACGACGCGGCCATGTGGCCGGCGGCGCCGTGGTGCTGGTGCGGACCGCCGACGGCCGTCGTGCGGATCCGGCAACCCCGGGCATAAGGCGGCTGGTGCACCGCCCCGGCGGCGTCCTGACCCACTGGCGTCGTGATGGCTGTGGTCAACCGGTGCCGGGAACGATGATCAACGGGCGGCCGTCCGCCGCCGGTCTGCAGCGAGTGACGGCGATGGCCCTGCAGCCCGCCGCGACGTCGGTACGGGTGATCGACGACGACCCGGTGCGACGACCACGTCTCATACGCGACCGCACTTGCGCTGCAGAGGAGCGTTACGACAATAAAACGGCATGCGCGACACTGCGGACGGGGTTATTGTTTTTGGCGGCGGCACAATTCTCTCGCGGACCGGACGGTTGTACCTCGTCGGCGTCTCCGTACCGCGGCGGTACGCGAGTGAAATATCGGCGAGAACGCGCGCACGACAAACGGCGGAAACGGGACACGCTCGCGGCACCGTACACGGACGAAAAAGAAAAAAAATTCACAGAGCGCGTCAAACAGCGGCGACGCGACGTTTTCGGGCGAGGGTTTCGTATTCAAAATATTTCGCGCGCCGAACGGAACACGGATGCGGGACGACGACGAGAACGACGAGCGACCGACACGAAAAGCCGGAAACCGAACACTGAATCGCGGTGCGGTGCCGCGCTCGTAGCAGCGGTGCGCGCGTATGTGCCGGCCGCCCGGGTTCGGCCGCGGCGGCGGCGACGTTGGCGGCGGCGGCGGTGGCGGGGCGTCGTGTCGGGCGGGACGGTGGTGGCGGCGGACGGGTGGACGGCGGGAGGCGCGGCCGGGCGGTAAGGTAGCGCGACCGTCATTGGACGGTGGCGGCGGTGTCGGCGGCGACGGTGAGTCGGCACAACGCCTCCCGTTCGGCACGCCTCCACCGCGGACCCCGCGGGAAACGGCGCCGCCGCCGCCACCGTAGTGTAGCGGTCGTCACGGCGACGGCCGCCGGTGACGGGGACCCCATAGCCGCCGTTTTTTCCTCCGCCGCCTCCTCACCTCCGGCCGTTCTTATTCGTTCCGTTCTTTTTTCGTTTTTTTTTTTTCTCTCTCTCTCTCCTCTCCTTCGCTCCGTTTCGTTACCGTATTTTTTTCTTCTTCTTTCTGTCCGCCGTTCTTCGTCTCCTCGCAGCCGTGGCCGCGGCGGCCACGGCGTTCCACTCTCCGCCGCGACCGCGCCGTCGGCGGACGGCGTTTTTATTCTCGCACTACGCGCGCGTACCGGCCGTTTCTCCGCGGCGGCGCACGTATACGTATGCGTAATCATTTTATATCGCACACGCGCCTTTTCAACCGCACCCCCCCCTCTCCATCGCGATTTTATTCCTACGGTTTTTTTTTATTCCACTTTTCTTTTTCGTTGCGCTCCCGACGAAAATTTCGCCGTTTTATTGTATACAATACAAGCCGAAACGCAGCGGCCCTTTTCGACGGACTTTGGAAATGAAATTGGTTTTTTTTTCTTCTAGCGCATTTACGTAATTATAATATTTTTAAAAAATGCTTAACGTGTTTGTGTGTGTGTTTTTTTTTTTTATATAGTTACGCGTCCATATTCAATAACGGCTTTTCCATCAGAAATCTCGTTCCGCGAACGAAAAGTTTACGGGCGGACTTTCTTGTGGCATTTTTTTCCGCATTCCGGCGGCCATTTTTTGATACATGTTCATTGTTGTAGCCGTTTTTAATAAATGGGAAAAACTGTATACACACAATTTCTGCGTTTGTCATACCGTCTGACATCAACAATAAGGGGGAAATACGATTAAAAATGTAACGCGGCTCAGAATCGTTTTTCGATAGTAGCGAATTATTACATATTACTAAATATTATATATTCCGTACTTTTTAATTTCCCGTCCGAAACGGTGACTGCACACTCACATCGGCGGCGTCGGCCTTTTATTCTATGTTATTATTTTCGCGTTTATTAAGACGACTTTTCTATAAGTACCAGAATAATCTTACTCCGATCAGAATAAACTGCAGTATCTTAAATTTTCTAAAATCGAATGATGGTGTCTGGTCGGCGATGGGTTGGACATGTTGTTTTTCCATTTCCCAACGTAGTTTCTTACAGTTTCCGAATAAAATCGTGAATAAACGTATGGGAAAAACGGGGAAATGTCCACTTTGTGTTCTATGGATTCCGAGTGTAATACGTGTGCGAGAATAAGCTGTTACGGTGATTTTAAAAAGATTTTTTTTTTTTCTCTAGCTCGTATTATACAGTCTTGAGAATGGTATGAAATGCGTCTGGTTTTTTTTTTTTTGCTTCTTACAGCAGAACAACGTATCAACAATGTTTGAAGTTGAACCGACGAAATATTTGTTTTGTTTTCTCCCCTACGAGCGATGGTTGAAAACGTAAAACAAGCAATATAAGCGGAAAAAAAAAATAACACGTAATTGGAAAAAACCAAATTTAAACACTACACAAGTAACACGATTTTTTTACAATATATATTTTATACGGTAAATTTGTTTTCAACATAACTGTTTCGCGTGAGTAAAACTATATTCACTACACTGTACTGTACACGCTTAAACAGCTATTCATATATACGTGTATACGTACAGCCACTTTATTACGCGAAATACAATCGCGCGTTTGCGATTTCCCGCAGTTTACATTTTTTGAATATTTTCAGAGAAACGTATAAAAAAAAAAAAAAAAACGGCGAACACCAACCTGTGCCGCGTAAGTCAAATGTGAAATGTAAAAGACTCGGTGCGAAAATATCGGTTTCGCGGTGGAAATTGCGTGCCGAAAATAAAATTGTCAATACACAGCTATTTATAAGTGCGTCCCCGATATTTACATTACGATAATTCACGGCAATACGAGACAATAAAAAGTCGCGCACGCAGACACATTCTCGGGGAGTAGCATCCCGAAAAACGCTTTACTTCGTACATTTTAAATAAACGCAACGTCTTCTCTAAACTCGTTAATGGTCAGAACTTGTAAAAGTAAATTATTCTCGAACGTCGAACGGGAGTTGCAGTGAGGGGCGGAGCCATACCGCCCGCAGCGGTCCGGAAAATAGTCGGCCTTAATTCGTTGGCCTAAATTGCGCCTACTGATGGGTACGGATCAGGGGACGGTTTTTCGTCTGTGGCGATTCGTAACAAGAAAAAATGAAAAATTCGCCGCCGCCACTGGTAATTATTTGGTCACCGTAGTCAATATCGAATTCGAATTCGGCCGAAGAAAGACGGACGCGCATCGCACGATGGGTGGGCCACTGTCGCAGGTGCGGTTTCATTTGTGTGCGCAACGGTAACGAAAAACGATTCGATACGATTTCCCCGCGTTTCTCCCCAATCGCTATGCGACAACCGCTCGGAAAATCAAAAAACGACCTCCCCTAGAACGCCCGGCGCGGGTAAAATGTCCATTCGGGATAGGCACCGCGCTTGAAAATCGGAACGAGAAGAGCCGTCTATCGCGGGGAAAAAAAAATTAACTTGCACAGTCGCGTCGGCCCGAAATTCGCCGCGCAAACCGAATTAACGTCGCCGCGGTCGTAAACGGCCACGCTGTTGGTGCAGATAACAGCGCAATATATCGAACGGGGTGAGTGGCGCACCACGCGACCTTTGGAGAACGGGTTTTCGAACGAAACCGTTCGCCATCCGCTCGTTCGCGCTCGTCGAATTCGAACGGCTCTGAACGCGCGGCGGCCGGCGTTCAACGTTCGTTTACGTGTGCGCGAATCGCACGCAAATTCAATAGCGGCCTGTTGTCGTTGTCGGCGTCGGTCGGTAGCAATCCGCCGTCGGAACGTATTCAATACGGTCGCGTGCCACGAATCAAATAGAAATCGGCCGAACGTATTGGAATTTTAACCGTTCGCAACAACGTGTTATATGTCCGTGTAAAAACCGTTGATAATAATCGTTTTAATCGGTTGTTTTTTTTTTTTTTCGCTCTCTCTCTCTCTATTTAAAATATCGAAGCGACGACATTCTGGACATGGTTCGCGGAACCCCTACGACCCCCGCCCCCTCAGACACGAGGTCTCGGTGTGATAATTGACTTCGAGCAACGCGAACCGCGTTTTACCGCGTCGGACGAAAATGCATGCGAAACACTCACCGGTTTTCGGCACAAATAGTGAAAACGCGATTTTCTATACGATATTATTATCAATACGTTACTATAGTTGCGAATCCAGATGCGTGGCCGGAAATATTCTTCCGGTTACGCCGGATTAAACACGTTTAAATGTTTGCATAGGGAACACTACTACCAATACGAAATATCGATTTTTAAAACCGCGTTAGTTTTAATCGTCGTCGTCCGGTGAAATTTATCTATTGTAAAAAATATTTCCCTGTGCCGCGTCCGCGACGATCAAATCGATAATAACATTACGACAACTGGAACAAGGAGTTTTATGCATTTTGTATAATTTTTCTGGTTGAATGTGCCGAAACGGTAAACATTTTACAATATTTGTGATCGAATACCGTCCCAGAGCGTATTATATTTTTGCACACTTCGGCATTTTCGGATTCGAATGCGATATGTTTGTTTTTATTACGAGAGCGTATTATTATTAAGCGATTATCTTAAGTTTTTTTAGTGGGTATTTCGATAGTTTATCGAAAATCACGCGCTTCGGTAAATATTGTTCGCGAATCGAGGTCCGCGCGCAGTTATATTTAATTACACTGCGGACTTGTCGTAAATACGATACGGAGACTGATTTTCATTTCAGTGCGGATATAGATTAAATTACGATACAGTAAAACGCGTTGTTTTATTGTTTTCTTTTTTTTTTTTTTTTTTTTTTTTTTTTTTATTGGTTTTTATACTTACACACTAACTGACCCGGCAACGCTTGTTATTGCTATCGCTAGACAATAGTGTAAATAACAGTAATAATAATAATTGTCTTGTCCGCGTCGCCGGGGTAGCTCACGGGCGAGCAAATATGAAAAATAGATATTCGTATCGGAAATCCCTTGAAAAAAAAAAAACTCCTATTTTATCCCGACGGGGGTTGAACAATCAGAACATTTTTTTCTCGGCGGAATACGTATTACTACAAATGTACGCGTGCGGAAATTCGACCGGATCCGTCCGGGCGGTTTAGGCTAGGCGACGGCCTAGTGAATCGGGACATGTTATTTTAATGTGTGCGCGGCTATAAAATATTGTGCGCGGGAAAACGGATACGGTGAAATAATTACAATGCAAACGCCGTATTGGTACAATAATATTGTGCAAACAAAACGCGAATGTAATTTTTCGGAAAAACGTTGTAAACAATTTTACATTCGCACGTTGTTGTTACTATTTGTTTTGGCGCGTATCTTATTGAATTCGTTCGCGTGCACGGGGTTCCGCACGGTTTTCCGCGGTGCATTAGAGTCGCGTTGCTCTGCAACGACGCCGTGTCGTTATTCCGTCGCGTCCGTGTCGCCGGCGTGACCCGGGAATCGACGGAAACCGGAAGAAAACGCGATATTTTTTTTTTCTCATACGAAACGTCGAAAATCGAACCGCGGGCCGCGCTCGAGGGCGACACAAAAACCGTATTCGTCTGGAACGCACACGGCCCGGGCTACGGTGCGCACCTACTTCCCGGTCTCGGCGCCGGCGGCGCGGACAACACCGTGATAAACAATTATTCGCGATCGATATAATTGTTTGTACGAACTCCGGGCGAGTATACGGTTTCCGGAATCGCGCGGCTTTTCCGGACGAATGCGGTTTGTAGTTTTCGGATTCCGGTGAAATACGTACCGGGATCGTGCGTTCCGGACATGTTGCGCGTGCACCTCTCCCGAATAAGTTCGTCGAAACGGCGGATTACGTGCGGCCGACGGACGGACACGGACGCGCACAGTTGTCGGTCGTTTCTCACGCGCGCTTTTGATACGTTTGGAAAATGTTCGGGACGGACGGCCGTTCGAAACGCACACGTTTATGATTTATATTCGACCGGAGTCCAACTCGAGCGCGATTGCGTACGGTTCCGAACCGAAATGTTCGTAAACATTTGACGCGGCGTTCGTCAAAAGTCGTATTTGATCATATGGAAAAAAAATTGTAATTTTATTTATTTTTTTTTTCTCCCCGTAAGCATTTCAAACGGCCAATTCGACCGGCGAGATCGTACGAGGAGGAAATTAGGGCGTTCGAAACGCCGCGCGTCCGTCCCCGCCGAACTGCGTTCAGAATCGCGTTTCCGGGTGATTTGCATCGCCGCGTCCGCGCACAAACGAAATGTTAAAAAAAAAAAAAAAAAACTCGGAGCTCTTTATTTTTATTTTTTTTTCGCCCGTATAAAATTCGTTATTATCCCCGGTACACGGCAATTTTATATTACACGCACGTGTCTGCCGGCGGTCGCCGTGTCCGCACACAGGCCGCCGCCGCCGCCGCCGCCGCAGCTTCCACGCAACAGATTTTTCGATTTTATAGTAATTGCACGGCCGATGCGGAACGGTACGGGTACGCGCGTCTTGTTGTTACAAGACTGAACACAGCCGAGTTTACGTACATTATCATTATCATTTATTGCGGCGCGCCTTTCGCCGTTATCCGCGAGAAATTTGCCGGCCGACGAATGCTCGCGCGTTTATAATGTTCACATGTTTGTACACGCGTTCGCGTCGTGAACGGACGGAGAACATGTTGTTGTTGTTGTTGTTGTCGTCGTTGTTGCCGTTGTTGCCGTTGTCGTTATAATGTTATAGATTATCGCGTATTCACAAGGCGCACGCGGTTCCTCGGTGGCGCGTATACGGCTGCGCGGTCATTCGCGAAATACGATTTACGACGTATTACGCGCATGCGTATAATAGACATAATCGTAAAAAATCACGAAAAAAAAATCGTATTGCGTGTTATAGGTGCAACCAAGTTTCACCGTTTTTAACCGCTCGTTTTTATCGCGGGGGTTTTTTCGTTTTTCCGGGCGTATGTTTACAAATCGAATTAAAAAAAATCTATCGAAATTCGCAGCAGACGTCCGTGTACTTGTAGGCAAAATAATAGTCGACCCTGGAAACCCGGTAGGTGGGGGGGGAGTGGAGGAGGGAAACAGGTTTATGCGCGGGCCCCTTAATATACGAATAAATCGAAAACCGTTTTCGTCGAGAATCGCTAAAACTCTTCAATTGTGTAAATGTCTTATAAATTCGCGAAACAAACGGTCCACAATCGCACACGGCCGTGCGCGCGCTTCGGGACGTTTGCGCGGAAAACGTGCGTTTCGTATTCAATTCGCGTTAAACGCGCGCACTGTTTCCGCGCCGCGCCGGTACTATACCGTAGTGATGCCATCGTCTTGTTTCCAGTCGTTTCCGCGACCTCGTACGGCGTTTTTTTCGACGCGCAACAATATTGTTTCGCGCGCGACGGTTGCAGTGCGGTTAAGGGCGGTCGAGGGCTGCGCTATCGCGCCCGTGATTTCGTTGAAAACACAACAGCTCGACGATGCGGTCCCCTCTGACCGAGCGTCGCGAACGAGAGAGCTATCGAATGTTGCGGATATCGGACGGCGGTGTGGGGGTAAACGAAGGTCCCGTTGAAAACGTATCCGACCCGGAACGGGTGACGGTGTGACGCGTTAAGACGGGTGCGTTTGAAACAATACGTACGTACCCCCTCTCCCTCCCCCCCCCACCGTATACTGTTTCCGGTAATAAAACCGAGATTACGTTTGTCTTCCGCGTCGCAAACAGAAACCGCTTGTGAGGCTCTGTTGAAAATCTACTCTCTCGTCGTGATTCGCGCGCGATTTCGGGGGTCGAATCCCTAACCCCTACCCCCTGCCCCCCCCCCTACCCGTTTTACAAGTGCCCGCGTCGAGACGCGAAAACCGACCGAACGCGGCGATCGGAGAATATGAAGTGACGGGATAGTGTGCCGACGGACACGCGCGTTTGGCGTACGCGGCGACTAGCGCAAGAACGCCGCGCGTAATGAGCGATTTTCGTTTGGCGTATTGTTTTACGCGCGTACGAAATGAAATCGCACTGCGCCGCGCAGTCTCGTTCAAAGATCGTATCGCCGTGTCCAGAGCGCGTTCAATGTAACAACAGTCGGTACCTGTGCACACACTATGCATGCACGCGTGTGTGTGTGTGTGTGTGTATATTCGACACATCCGATCTTTATTGGTTTTTTTAAATTTTTATTTTTAATTTCTCCGTCGTTCCGCGGTCGCCGCACGATTGTCGATGTTCGATTGTGTTTACAACAATTTACAACGCCATCCGCCCATAAATCTGTTGTGCGCATAGTGTTTTCATTTCACGCGGTTAACAGCGGCAGCTCGTGTACAACGATAATAATAATACGCACGCGATCTAAATCAATTATTATTTGATGTACCGCGTTTCGTATTTTTCCCCCGTTGTTTTTTCGTTTATGAAAATTCGTTCGTGAAACGTAAAAAAAAAAAAAAATAAATAAATAACGATTTTAAATCAAGACGTTCGGAGATCGTAGCNGGGTTCACGGAAAAAAAAAAAAAAAAAAAAAAGAATGAATGAGTTCGAGCTGACTACTACCTATATATATATATATATAAATTTACCTGCCTGTCTGTAATGATGCGCGCGCCTCAGCCTCGGGCCGTTTTTTATGAAAGTTGTTCCGTCGTTTTCCCCTCCCCCCTCCCCCGCCCGTTTGTCTATTTATATTGCCGCTTCTATATTTTACGAGTATATTGCCGGTATACCCGCGTGTACGGAGGAAATTATTTTACGTCGTTTTCGGTAAACGGTAGACGGCCGCCGCCGTCTTATTTGGATGTCCTCAGCCCGAGGCTCCCCTCGTCGTCGTCGACATCAAACGGGGAAAAAAACTAATTTTTTTTTTTTCTCATATAGATCTCTATCGAAAAAGTAAAATAATAATATATATAGTATAATAATAATAATAATAATATGACGTGGTTTATTGCCCGATCATCGCGACTGGTTTTTATTCGGCGGCTGTGTGTACGGCGCGAAAACGATTTAACGGATTTATCGCCGCGCGCCCGTACTATACCCGATCGTTTCTCCTCCCCCACGCGCCAATCACATTTTATTTATCGACGTTTTTTTTTCTCTCTACCAGATCACTAGTATACATAATAACATCCCGTCGTCGACTGTATCGCGGCAATATATAGCCGCGCGTTCAAATTCCAAAATACATATTTTACAACGTATTTAGAGCTCGTTTTATCGTTTTATATGCGTTTCGACACGTAAAGGGCGGGGGGGGGGGAAGAGGATGATTTTTCTGGGAAAGCGTAACGCGATCTCGCGCGAATTTCACCCGGTTCGTTCAATCGAACGAATTCGCTTCACGGTGATTTTGATGGAAACATAATTATATTATACAATTATAAATCGCGTCGTTCCCGTAACGTTATAACGCGTTCGTGTATTCTATCCCGTCTCATCGATCCAATATGAATATTGAAAGACGATTAAAAAAAGAGAAATATTTTTCGATGACAAATCGTAAATAACACTCTATTGTGTCGACACGTATTTGACAACCGTCTGCGGCGCCGAATCGTGGCCATGTTGAAATCCGGCCATACTTTTATTGCAAATGAAGCACAGGACCGCATCATTCTGGGCCGAAGTTCGGTCATCGAACCGAATGAATACTTATCGTTACGGAAATAAAAAAAAATTGCGTTAACCGTAATTTTGGACTTAAAATGGGCTGTGTTGATGGGACGTCTTGAAATGTGTTTCACCCGAATACGTTTTTAGGACTTCGGTGCCACCGGATCAACATCAGCATTATTAAATGTGAGATTTCCAGAAACATGTTTACGTAATTTTAGTAAAATCTTATAGGTTTTATCAGTGACGTACACGCGGGTAGGAGGTATTCAATGCCCCACCCCCCTTGGCATTTTTTCACAGGTCTGATTAAATGTACAGACAATGTTGTCGGCGTACGGGGCTATCCTTGAACTCCCGTAAAGACGTCATTAATGAGTTGGGACGAAAACCGAGGAAATTAGATATCGTTCTATGATGAAAATACATCTTTGTTAAACAACAGTAATGTTCTGATGCACGCATTATATTACACATATATGTATAATGTACATAAATACGTGTGTCGATAAAATTATAAAAATCACGCGTGCGATGAGTTTAGATACGATGCACTCTGAAACTACTTAACCGATTTTGATTAGGTAATGCTCAATGTGTGTGATTCGGTCCAACTTATAAGATAGGATTTCATCTCGATTAATGACCTGAAACGGGATGAAAGGTTCTTAGGTGTTTTTCGCACGGCAATTAAATTATTTTTAAATAAATAAACGGAAATAAAAATGCCATAACAACTATAACAACTTAAAATGAACAGTCTACCTAACTGTCTGCCGGTCTTCAAATTGGTTTAAAATAAGATGAGCTAACTTGATCATTATAGCGGACATATAGTTTAATCCCTGTGCTGTGTAGGTATCTACAGTAACACGGATGAAAACATTAGTTCGCCATTGACCCGTCTTTCCACCTATTTTCGTTCGTTCAGTATACTGATACGAGAAAAGCAAAACTGGAATAAAGGTAAAAAAAATTAAAAATTGGCACGGGCAATGCCCAGCGCGAGACCGCAAGTAAATATTTGTATAATTTTTTTAATATAATCCTCCCCCCCTACCATTGGAAATATCTGTGTACGCCACAGTATTTTATTCATTTCATTCATCCAGACCAACTAGATTTCCCATACAAATTCATCCCAGTCATCTCACACGTTTCATTTAACAAGTTATTAAAAAAAAAAATGTATTTCATCTCATCTCAATTCTCATTCAGTTTCACTATTATCGCATTTCCAGATCAATCCCACGCACATAGAATATTTTAGACCTACAGTGTGACATTCACATTATCGCTTCTCATAAACATTGTGTAAAACTATAATTGGTCCGTCAGCTTCTCTTTTCTTTCTCTTCAATTTTCTTAGGTCCATATACCTATAGGCGCCATCATGAAAAGAAAACTTAACTCTTCCAAAAACGTATAAGTCTACACGAAAAACGAAACAGCAGCGTCCGCAATGTATAATAGCGAAACACATTCTATTTCTTATACAATGTTGTACCACTCATCTTCGGGACCAACATTTTCCGACAGTCCACGCGGGTTTCAGGTTTGTCATCATCGACCAAACGGCTATATCCGCATTACACTTATCACCGGCATTATCCTCTGTAACTTTCGACCATTTCCTCCATGGCATTATATCGGACCTTTTCAGGCGCGTGTGCGGGGGGGGGGTTGAAACCTCTAATCCATCTCCCACCCCCACCCGAAATTGTATGAAATTTATGATGAAAATAGATTTTTAATAGAGTCACAACATGGGTTTTCTGTCGATGAGGAAGATAAATACAATTTTGGTTTTATTTTTATTTTATTACAAGTCAGTGGACATTATTGTCATTCAATAGTATGAATTTCGTTATCATTCGGGCTGTATGCACTAAAACAATATTAAATGTAAAATTTAGTATTACGTACCTAAAAGACTAAACAGCTGTCTTAAAATAATGTGGACGAGTGCAGTCACTGTTATAGGTGATTATAAATATATATCTGTACGCAACAATTAACCAGTGGTGACGAAAAACCGACACTGAAAGGAGTTCGGTTGATAGTATTGCTTTTTCAAGAATACATATATGTCATATTAGGGTAAAATAATTACATAAGCGTTATATATTTTCGTTAATAATAATATTCGTTTAAAAAATTGTACCCGTTTCCTCGTTTTTCCTGTGTTTTTTCCCATTTATTAGGAAAATTCTTGGAAAATTCAAAAATATACTTCTCTAAAATACAAGCCGGATTTCCTACCGAAAAAAATATTATCATTGTATACCGGAGCGAAATCGCTGGTGGAAAAGATGTCCACAGGAAAACAGAAGGCCATAATATATGTTTAGCTAATACCTAAATTTCTTACATTTTCCCGCATTTCCTACGTTTTGATTTCGATTTATTCCATTTCAATGTTAAACACCATTGTAAAACCATTACATTCCTCGGTCCACTCGGAATAATCTAAAACGAACGTTATAAAATATTGACATTTTTAATGAAAAATAAATTGTCCTACGGTCGAAACATATTTATTATAACAGTACGAAAATGTACAACCATAAACCACCCCTGAAATATTTTCCTGTAAACGTTTACCTGGATGTGGAAAACGGTAAAAAAACCGAACTTTATCCACAATCACATCCGTACGACACACACGTCCGTAACGACGGCGTTTTATTTAAAACGGCGTCTATCGAATTCCGTTTCTTTTTTTTTTTTTTTTCTTTTTTTTTCAGCAAACCAAAGAAAACCGTTTCGCAAAAAAAAAAACGGCGAATCAGTTTTTAACGATGTTTGTCGCGGAGAACAATAAAACTATCGCTCGTGCACGAGTGTTGCCTTGCACGCGGACTGTGCACGCATTGAACGTGGTATAAATAATAAGTGTCGATTTGGCATTTTCAAATGTCGCCTAACGATATGTTTCGGTCGACGCGACCGCGTTGGGTTTTCGTATTTGAAAACCCGTTCTGATTTTTCCGATGCCGGAAACGTGTTTTTCGATTTTCCACGGCGCCGACGAAACGCCGTGCGAAAATCCGCCGGGCGGCTGCGGACAGTACGGAACCGCCGCGGCCGCAGCGCCGGCGATAACGAGTCTCGTTTTCCCGGTTCGGATTTTTGCCGTTTCTCGCTACGTTACGCCCCCCCCCCGCCCGTCGCCCGTCGCCCGTCGCCCGTCGCCCGTACCCGCGTAATTGCGCCGCAGCGGTCGACGCGCGGAGTGCACGTGAAATCGGCCGTTTCGCAATTCTCTCCCGAACTTTTCTCTTTTCCCGTACACACACACACACACACAATTATATTATTACGTCGTCGCGACACGACAATACGTTCGCCCCGCGACAATACGCACCGACCGGGGAGAAGGAAAAAAACAACCGACGGACATTGCCGCCGTACGCGGTGTGGGCGTTTACGCGCGCGGCTATTTATTTACGGCGCTCGTCGAACGACCCACGGTCGCGGCGCGAGCGTATCGGGTACGTTTTTTATTGTTTTTTTTTCGTCGCACGTCGGCGTGGTATTGTCGTCGCCGGACGTTATCGAGAGTACACCCGATCGTCGCGGTCTCGCCGCTTTCGCGTCGCTGCCGTTTTTCATTCCGTTGAAATATAAATACATATTGTTATTATTATTGTTTTACTTTTTCTCACTCGCGGGCGAAACACGCGAGCGCGCGGATATATTGGTCCGTCAGCACGCCCGCGTACGCCGTATTGTAACAAAAGACATACTTCACGCGCGCGCACGCACGCACGCACACGCGCGCGCGCGTATTATTGTATTATTACGGTTATAGACGTGCGTTATATTGTGTAGCGGACCGTGTTGGCTACGCGGTCGCGCTGCGCTCGCATACGGTATTATTGTACGGGTACGCTACTCGTGTACCGCGCACGTACGCGACACCGCGCGTGTGTGTGCGTATCGCGCGTATGCGACGGCGTCTATTATGACGCCGGTTCCTTGGCGCCGCATAACGAACCGCGTCCGTAACGGCGACGGTTTCCCGAACGGTACGCGACGCACACAATGCAACGGTAATGATAATATTACGCGTAACGCGTGTAACGAAAATACGCCGAAGACGTTTAGCGACGGTCCCCGCGGAGCGACGGGAAAACCGTGAAAAATCCACGGGCGGCGCCGCCGCGTAATAAGAGGCGCCGCGGATACGTTGCACACGTTACGGGGCGGCGCGGGGACGGGGGAACCGCGGCCGACAGGACGGTACCGGGCCGACGGGGCCGTATTGTATTGTTGTCGTTTTTTTATTCCGGCTGCGCGTTTCGCATTTAAGAACAAATAGGACGGCCGTGCCTACTTCGCACGGTGCGCGCAGCCGCGACTGTTCTCGGCAAAGAAGTCTGGCAAGATGGGAAATTAGTTTTTATCTGTAACCAACGACAAACCGTCGCTAAAAACGATTCTGAGCGGAGTCCGGTTGATGGCGATGCTTTTGTCGACAATATAAATATACATATATATTATAATGGTAAAATAATTGAATTGCCGTTATTTGTATATTTTAAAATATTCGCAAATATTTGCAGTATGGTATAATATTTAATATTGTACCGTTTTTCGAGTTTTCCCTGCGTTTTTCCCATTATTTATTAGGAAAACTCCTGGGAAAATCAAAAAAACGACCTCCCTAGAGTGCCACCCCAAGAAAATTTCGTTTCACCGAAAGGATCCACATATCGTACGACATCGGAGTGAGCTTTCTAGTAGAAAAGTGTTCAAAAATAAACATCTCTGTAAAACCAATACATTCTTCGCTACACTCAGAATCTAGAAATTGATTTTAAAATAAAATACAACAAAACCTACGACAATCGCGCTGACTTCACTGATTCAATACAACGTTTTGAGCATTGCATGAATGTATAATACTGGTTCGATATCTTAGCTTCGAAATAATCGCTTTGTTAAATATTGATATTATTTAGAAATTTCGGATGTAGGTACTTAAATTAGTATAATATAATCACAATAATAATGCCCGACGTCGGCTCTATGGTTGTCGGATAATCGACCGTCGGTTCACCGTCCTATTCCCCGAGGACGGATATTAAACGGTGTGTGGGTGATACAACACCACGCGATCTACCGAAAAATCCCAAAATCGGAAGTATACTATAATTGTATACACGTCATGTTATAATTTTATACAAACGTGATGAGATAAGGCGTATACAAATGTATATAATCGGAAAACTACAACAAAAATAAGTTAAATGGTAACGCTTGATCGCGTTCAAATTCAAATTTATTGGTGCCCTTTGGAAATATAATTTTCAAAACTCGACTCAAAAGAGCTCTGTAAAAATGAAGAGCCGGATACTGCTGATGGGTGTGCCACTGTTGTAGATGAGAAGATAGGACGCATAATGTTTTTTAATTTATGTAAATTTTACACCTTCAAGCAACGACAAAGTATAAGAGTCTGAGAGTTTTGCATGTTTTGAAATGTCGAATATCCTCGGTTTTCGTCAAAATTTGAACTTAAGACTACTCTTATATATAGAAAAAAAAAATAATTAATTACATTCTATTTTTTTTTTTTTTTTATAAAACCACCAGTCTAACTAATGTTGAACCTCGTGTTAAATTTTCAACCATTTCTGTTCGGTCAAACAATTCTGTACCTTCCGAAGTAAAGTTACGTTAACAACGAAAAAATATCTTGAAAAAATATCAAAAATATTTTCAGTATATTTTGAAAATTTTACTAAAAATTTGCTATTTTGAGATTCGATTAAATTTGTACACTGTTTTTCAATTGGAGCGAGATGTCTACGATGAAAATTTGTGTATACGAAAAAAAAAACACAGTAAATTCAATAGATCCCACGCCACGGTCAGAATTTAAAACCCTACCTACCTCGTATTTTAAATTATATTTGTTCATTGTAATACAATATAATATGCGAAAACGCGTGTACATTGTAACGCAGATGTATAGGTGTATACGATTTTCACGTGACGGCCGCTTTGACGCACGTACAATATTGGTACACTCGACTTGTACTCGTGGTAAGGGCGGAACACCGTTTCCCACCCGCACACCCATTTTGTCCTGAATTATTTCGCGTTACCGAATCGTTTTTTGGAATTGTATTAAAACTATAATAATAGTGCGCGCGCGCATAATATAATCCGTAAATTATAATAATATAATATAATATAATTATACTGTTCGGGTATAATAATATAATATAAGAGGTAACTTTATATAATCGTAAAAAATACGGTCGATTGAATGAATGGCCGCGTTGGTGCCTACACCCGTATATACATTTCTGCGACGTGCGAAATTTAGAGGACAGACGTTTTTTAAAAACTAAAAAAAAATAACTGCTAAGCAGCGTATCATCTAGTCCACTGTAGTGTTTTGCCTATTTATGTTATAATTGTAATTATATCTTTTATCTTAAAAGTTAGCCGAGCCGCTATCAATCGAACCGCGTAGATCCGTATGCAAATCCTTTTAAATTGCGATTTATACGTTCATTAGAAATAATAGTTAAAAAATATACCAATTATATTAATATAGTTTTTAATAAATTAACAATTAATGGTTATAAAATAATCACACAACTGTCAACCGTGAAATCTAGACATACGCCAAATCTGGTATACTTTACCGTTTAGTTTTATAATAGTTCATACACAAAATCAACTTTTTTTGAGCTAGTAAACGATGTTGCGTGTAAATAATGCAGTTTTTCCGACATTTACCCAAATTCTTGATAATAACATAAAGAATATCAAAAATTAATCACCCGACAAACCAACTAGGCATGCAACATTTAGTATCAGAAACCGTGCGTGAACTTTATGATTAGAACAGGTCTTCTGATGATAAACTTGTTAATGTACAGAGAAAAAAAGCGACATTTCAAAAGTGTCTCGTCTATTTATACGAGTAGGCTAACCTTTACATAATACTAGAGTTATTTATTCCGGTCAACGGGAAATATTATTTAAAAAGTCTGAGGGGCATGCCACTGTTTTAGGATATAATAAATGTATAGGTAGAATAATTTAATTTACATCTATTACCATTACAAACGGATCCGAACAGAGTATCATTAGTAATGTTTTTTCCCTTGTTGCCAAGGTAACCCGGAAATAAACAAAATGTATACAAAAAATGTCCAGTTTTATTTATTTAAATTAAGAAAAACTATAGTTTTATACAAGGAAAATCAAAAAATTACTTTCTCAACTGCACCGACTAAATCTAAAATATTACAAGAAATAGTTATGCGATATTGTTGACTACACAAATAAATATACATTTTTATGTTTAAAACACGTCATTCGCTCAGAATTTAAAAAAAAAGAAAGACGGACATATTTCGCACGAAGGGCGGACCACTATTATAGGTGAGAAGTTAGGAAGGAAGGTTATAGAGAGGTATTTAATTCATTTTTGTATGTAACGATTAATCATTGCCAACGAAAAACGATTCTGAGCCGAGTTCGATTATACATATGTTTTAAAAGACCGCGGCCGTAATATTTACGATTTTCGTCAAAATTTGATAATAAAATTCGTATATAAAAAAAAAAAAAGTACTACATTAAAATTAACTTTTTCTTGTTGACTTATAATGAACCTCCTGTTAAATTTCCAAGCATATCTGTTCGGTCTAATAATTTTATATTCATTGTACATACCGAATAAATATTAAGTAAAAAAACTCTCAAAATTAAAATGTCTATAAATATAGCTTAAAAATGGCTCAAATTCTTTGAAAATTTCGCCACGTTTAGAAAAGGCCAATATAATACGGGTTCTGTCGAAACTTTAAGCCTACAAGTATTTTTAACTGAATTACAACAAAATAACAAAATTGAAAATAATAAAATCATTATTTTTATAAATTTTCCGATTTTTTCTAAGTTGTTTCCCAACTATTTTAAAAACATGCTAGGAAAATCAAATATGTGTAATACATTCCTCGCCTCACTCAAAATCTAAAAGTATCCGAATTCGATTTTCGAAAACGAACAATTTGTTTAAAACCGAGGTTTTTATTTTATTTTTTTTTGTTTTTCCGTTGAAAAAGTAAGTTTTACATTACACCGTATATAATATGCTATAGTTATACATTTATTATAGAACGCTATTATTCACGTCTGCGGTATAGTTACGATTTCTTTTTTTTTTCCCCCAGCGAGATAAAGGGCAGAATTATTGTCGCGAACCCCCGTATAAATTATAATAACTGACACCTATATAGTCCCGGAAAGGTAATAAAATACAACGAAAATTAGCCGAGTCGACTATTAAGTTACTTTTTTTTTTTTTTAATAATATTCGCATAGGTAATTAGAATAATATCCGCGTATACTGCGGACTATAGTTTTTATCACACGCGAAATAATTCGGCCGACCCTACGCCGCGGCTTTTGTATACTCGACAATCCGCCGGAAAATCCTTCGAGTACATTGCAAAGAACTCGTAAATTTTGTCGCGGCCTTTCGTGTCCCCCTCCTACACGACCGGGCAATAAATTTCCCGCCGTAAGGTGCGGCGCGTGATGTCGCCACCGCGACACGTGATTTGTGTTCTTTTCGTCGTCGTCGTCGTCGTCGTAAAAAAACAATCGTGCGCGACTTTTAGAAAGCTATTACTGGAAGAAAAAAAAATATCTTTTTCACGTGTCGCGGCCCACTCGTCGAGAACGAACGTTCCAATAACTATTATAATAACATATTACACCGGACGTTTACTGTTTACTGTAATACGAATATTATTAATATTTAATACACTTATATGCTCGCAATAGCCGCAGAATATACTTTACACTATACTATAAGATCGCGTTGCACTTGGTACGCGCAAGGACCATTTCTTTTCCCCTACGAGAATGCCGTATACCCCAGTTTCATAGACCTGTAAACTATGGACGGCGCTTAGACAGAGAGAAGTCAGGCGACGATACAGAGTGAGAGAAAAAAAGAGACAAAGTATAGTTAAAATACAACGTGTCTATGGCCAAATAAAAAATTGTTAATTACGATCGTTATTTGTTGATAACGTTTGAAGTTTTAAATTACGGCGATTACTGGCTTGTTATTACGCATTCGCATAATTTCTAACTGTTGTCTTAGTTATTTTAATTTATTAAATATGCATTGTGTTGTTTACTTGTGTACAATGGTTGTGTCATGCAGAGTCTAAGACTGCAGATATAAAAATTGGTCAAAATATTAAGTTATTTGGCTGATGATACTTGAGGTAAACTAGATCATTGCTGCACATTGTTCGCTGCTATACAATATATATGTTATATCAGAGTAAAATGATTACATACTCATTACATATTGTCTTTCGTAATATTTGTTTAATATTGTACCTATTTTGCCGTTTTTCCCATGTTATTCCCATTTATTGGAAAAACTCCAGGAAAATATCAAAGAATGACCTTCTTAAAGTATCTCCCCAGTCAGATTTCCTTTCGGAAAAAGTGTTACAGTTAAAAATCGGAGCAAGATTTCCGGTAGAAAAGTTGTACACAAAAAAAAAAAATAAATATAAATATCATTGTAAAACCATAAGCTTCTTCGCTCCACTCAGAATCTAAAGTTAGAAAAATTACGGTCGAATTTCGACCACTGAGTGATCACTTTTAATCTATGAGGTTGTACAACGCATCCCCGTCGCTATAATTTTGGGTTGGCACTGAATAATATTTAAAATAACATTTGTTACCAAACATATCTGTTCCGGTTCTCCGCCCGGACGTTTTTTTAGATAATTTCAGATAAGAATATATGTAATATATTGGTTTTACTGTGAGCTTTTTCTATTTTTTTTTTTTTATTTCGTTTGTCTATAAACAATTCTTCTATACTATACGTACATTGTTTATTATAAAACCTCCGGTACAACATATTAGTACAACCGTTATTTATACTCTCGCGCGATATTATGTAACAATATATTATATTCTTGAAAGATGAATGTTTGAGGAAAAAATTTGACGTGCAAAACTGAATCATCGCGTCTATTTGAACGTATACCGACAATAAATTTAAAAAAAAAAAAAAAAAAAAATGTATTTTTGCGTATTACAATAAATCACACTACGTAAAATAATAAGCGAAGGGTTAAACATGGTTAATCGTATCGTATAGATATACATTAACCTTACACATTCCCGTCTATATCCTAGACCAGCTTTTTAAAAACTCAACTGTGTGCACCAAGCACAAGCATCGTTTTTTGGAGAGGTATCATTTATAATAAAATTCTTCAATTATGTTTCTTTTAATATTTGTTTTCATGATTGAATAAACAACAAATTAAATTAAATAACACTACTTTTCGCATTATTCGATTACTGTAAGTATGTTTGATCATTTCAATAGTGCAATAAGAAGTTCGGCCGCATTCGCCCAATGTGCATACCCCAAGATATCGTATTCGCATGCGCTGTTTCAGTCCAACTAACAGGCTTTATGGCAAAATGTACTTTACGCAGATTACATAGAACTCGCCTAATTTTGGTTTTATAGCAAATCTCCAATTACAAAAGAGGTCAAAATTCCGGACGGCGATACAACGTGTTTTTTCTAATATTCTAATTTATTATTATTCCAAATATAACGTTCAATACGTAGTTTAGAAATAAAGGCTAATTTATCGTTTTTTTAAATTATTGTAACATTTAAAAAAAAGAAACGCGCCGTCTTGTCTCCAGATTATTGTTATTTTTTTTTTAATTTTACGATACCACGTAATTTTTACTTTAAAACCGAAACTAAACGAGTTCTACGTAGTCTGGTTATGATGGATTTTGCTATATTGCCCGTTGGTTGGACTGAGACACCACATGCGGATATAACGTGATCCTATGCCCCTGTTGCGCCGATACCAAACTTGCCGTGATCAAATGATAAATTCAGGGTCGGCTATTTATTATACAACGATGAACTGACGGTTGACAAATTAAAATTGTAACGCGTGTTGAATTTACGTGCCGCTCAATCACTGTTTTACATATTCAAGTGATTGCCAGATTACCGGTTAAGTAACGAAGAGTTTCAGCCGGCAATAGAAGCAACGCAAAACATTGATACCGAAGTTCGTCTGCACGTAACGTACGTTTTCGCACAACGATAACTAACCGAGCGTGTAGTCTAACACTCGATGAAGTCGATTTCATCAACGGACACAATTTTAAACGCGGCTAATGCAATCGAATGCATTTCCACTCCGGATTAACCAGTCTGTTAAGATTGTGTGAATATCTGGTGCAACTGCAACGGTCGTTATGACAACGTACAGAATGGAATTTAAGAAATCGGCGCGGCATTGTTTACGCGGCCATCCGTTCTATTAAATTATTCTCGACGCGCGTCAGCGTTTCCACCGGATACCGCGGGCCTTAACGATCGAAATTCGGGCGCACGGGAGCACGCGTTCAATGCCGTTGCGATTCGGATCGATTTGATAAACGACGTATTTACGACGTTCGCTAGTGGCCGTCTTATTGTATAGCGAACCCATTAACGTCGTCCGTTCGTTTCGCTAACTGTGCGTAAATAATAATAACACAATCAATGGCGATTTAATTTGGTCGGACTCGTCATTTTTTTTTTTTTACGTATAGAATACCCAATTGTTTAAGGTTTGAGATATCAGCGCGCGATAACAGAAAAAAAAAATAAAAATAATAGCTAGAAATCATTACGATTATTGCGGTTTACATAAAATTGTTTTACGGCGGTATTCCAGCGACGTCGTGTATCATATGATTCGATAAATAACACGGATATCACCGAGATCACTTTCGGTTTTTTTTCTATTCCGTTAAAACGACGTTTCGTCGATGATAAAAGATCGTTATTTAAACACATCAAATTAAGTTGGCAATGCCGACTAAAAGATATCCGGGCGCTCTTTTAAAACATAATTAAATCAACACCGATTTGTTATGGAAGAGCGTACATACGCCGCATTCAATGCATGCATACTTTACGAGGTATTATGTGTACGAGTAATTTTACTGTTTTCCACGATAAGCATCATTAAAAACTGTTTTGCTGTTATTATTATTATTATTTTTTTTTTTTCGGTTTATTCATTGTACAATGAATTATTGCAGCTATTGCTGTATTTCGGGTAGAAAACACCGTGCGTGAAAATTTCAAATAATGAAATCGTAATTTATCAGTTTTCGTTTTTCGTCTTTTTCTGGGTTTTCTCAACTATCAACAAAACGACTTACTTTGTAAGTAACTAGATCCAAAATGCAACAACAAAAAAGGTCGTCTCTTATCGTTTTCCTATTGGCTCAATATTTCTGACAGGAAATATAGTTCAGAAAAATTAAAAAACATTGAAATCAATAACATCGCGTTTCGGTTCACGAAATTCATCATAAGATAATAGAACAATAAAGACAAAAAAATAATACGTTACTGAATGGTAGTGAATATAGAACCTATATGACAAATAGGTGCATAGAAAAAATTACTATTTTTTACCCAAAGAGTAATCTAATAATTTTATTAAAAGGTATTGTAAAATTGAAATCAGGTGACATAGATTAAAGAAGTTTTACAATCTCTTATAATAGAATTGGTTTACTTCAAATTTAAATTTGTAAAAACATCTTCAACCGCTTTTTTTTTTTAAGCAATTGCTCAACGCTTACCGCCTATTTACATTTTCCTCGATTTTATCATGGTTATGATTTTTATTGCTATCTGTAATTACATCATATTAGGCTATTGAGTTTTAAATAATACTTACGGCCACTCTTAGTACAAGTCCAGCGTTGGATATCGTTTAGTAGATTTGTATGAAAACAAAAATGTACACTCACCCATTAATATTAATGGTTTAGATTTTTTCACTTAATATAAATTCCATACTGGCATATTCATTTAACAACTAACACTATGAACTAGGACGCTGCAAACGTAAGTTGAACTAAATATGGCTGTAACAATACTGGAGCACGTGTAATATTCTAGAATGTTCTACTATAAAAACTGCTAAATAAAACAATTGATTGTTAGTAATGATTCATTACCAATAAAATTTGATAAAACATTTGTTATTCTCGTTACTGAAATACAAAAACTCGCGCGCACCTCTTAACCGATGGAACCCGATTGAGCACGATCCCTATTTTTTAACAACCCGATTGAGCACAGTCAAACGAATGCAACGTTGCCAATATTTCTGTCCGTCTACAACCAAGCGCCGACACATACGTGTATTTTGAAATATTAGTATACTACTGTACGTAAAACCGGGGCGAATATTCGTCAATCGTTGTGCTTATTGAAACTAACTGTCATAAAAATATGATTTTTATAGAAGGGCATGAAATTAATGCGACCATGATGGCTTACTACGAATATCTAACAAATAAACATTCTAAAAATGTACTAAAATAATTATTAAAAGTAGGGAATAATTATTTAGGGATACCGCTTTAAAATGTCTAATAATTTATTTATTATACATTTTGTTTTTTCTACGACGTTTATAAACAATTTTATAGATTTTTAAGGACAAAAACGACAATATTATCATATTGAAATAGTGGGACACGAGTGTTTTGCATATAAAAAAAAAATTGACACATTTAATTTATTGTAAACAATAAAACGGCAATGTTGTACGTATTTCTGTGCTCAATCGTATCGTATTTTGGATTGTTATTGTTTCATTGCATCTGTGCTCAATCGGGCATTGAAAAAGGTAAACTGTACTGAGTAACATAGTCACAGAATCAATTTACCGATATCGGTGAAGGTAAACGGGTACCCGGTAATCGACTAGGTGCATGTAAACTGCGCCACAAGTATCCTTTTTTAGTGAGATTTCCACCAGGAAAAATAATAAGGTACCTAAAATTGAGTTCATGTAAACTCCGCTAGTGAAGAAAATCAAGCAACAGTATAAAATTTAAATAATTTAAAAAAAAAAAATCATAATTTTCATAATAATAATTGTTAATCGTCCGCATTAAATAACAGTTACGCCTAATACGCCAAAAAGTAAATAAAATAAAATGTTAGTTAAAAATAAAAAAAATACTAACCCAATAGTTGATGAACTTGATAAAGTCAAAATTAAATTTATAAAAAGATGTTTACGGGGATTAAGTAATACAAATGATTGTCATTTTTCCGAAATAATAAACTTCACTACGTTTTCCATATTGACAATTTAGAAATTTGATTTCTAAGACGCGCCGCACTTTACACAAAATGACCTGGTTACCGACTGGCGACTAGGTAAAATATATAACGTACTATACGGGTCTTTAATAACATTTGTTTAACGTCGTACCTATTTTCCCAGTTTTCATACGTTTTTCCCGTGTTTTATCCCGGTTTTTCACATTTGTTGGGAAAACTCTTGAGAAAATCGAAAATTGACCTCCCTATAGTACCTCCCCGCATCGATTTCCGCAGAAAAGTTGGTGCGCGTAGAAATCTGAGCAAGTCTTCTGGTACAAAAGTCGCGCGCGGATAAAAAAAAAAAGTAATAAATAAACGGTCTTTGTATAACCGTAAACTTCTTCGCTCCGCTCAAAATCTAAAACGTCACTTATCAATCGCAAAGTTCGCGGTAAAGCGGTAAACGATAAAACCAAACAACAATAAAACGCCTCGGTTTAACTCCCCTTGTCGCCCACTCCGGCGACGTCGCGTCCCTTGAAATTCTTTTGTAAGAGCGGTCTGTCCGTTACTTTATTACCTATATGGGAATGCCGAACGTGAATCGCCGCAATTACAGAGGTCAGTTATCAACCGACAAATACCTACGGACCTGACGTTACGCAAAACCCGCGGGCGACGCGGCACCAAAATCTCACGTGCGAACCGAGTACGGAATAATCGTGTGTGTGTGTGTGTGTGTGTGTGTGTGTGTGTGTGTGTGTGCCTTACCGAAACGCGCGCGATTCCGTTGGCCGGCGAGGACCGTGCGGAGACGCGTTGTCCTGTCCGCACGGTCGTTCGACACGTCGCCGTACGCGTTTACGGGGTTTCGGTTATTCTCGAGACGCGAAAAACGCGTACGCGGCGGCGGCGTGCCGGATTCGCGTCGCCCGAAAAATAATAATATTCTCTGTTTCGCGTGTAAACCGCGCGCGGAAGAGAATATATTTTGTTAAGAGCGCGGGGGCACCGTCGCGGTCGTACGGGAGAGAAATACCGACGGCGGCGGCGGCGGCGGCGGCGGAGTAACAAACGGCCTGCGGCGGCGGCGGCTGTCAGTCCGCGTAAATTGGGGTTGCCCCGTTGATTTATAGCGCGGCCGGCGAAACGTACGTGCGTACATTTTGACGCGTCTTCCGTGTGCGTGCGTTTACGCCGCCGCCGCCCGATGCCCTCGTCGTCGCTGACGGTTTTCATAATTAAAATGTCATTCGAAACGGCTTGGCGGCACCGAACCGGGCGGTTCGAACGCCGGCCCGGAAACGACGCGCGCGATGACGACGACGATAATAATAATAATAATAATAATAATATCGCGCAGTACGCGCCGTTCGGTCGCGAACGCGGCCGTTTCTGAAACATAATGAATAGCGTAATAACGTTTCTAAAAATACGCGTATCGCGCGTAACGGCCGAAGGAAAAATTACGAAAAAAAAAAATAAAAATATGGAAAAAATATAAAACCGTCGCTACACGCCGTAATCGCGGGTACCGCGTTGTACACGTCCACAGCGCCCGAAAACGGATCCCCCCGGGCATCGTGACGAATGATTCTTGTTGTTGTCATCGCAATTATTATTCTCATTATTATTGTTTAAAGCCGATCGCGCGCTACGCGTTCGTCCGAACACGCGCGCGGGTTTAATAATTGCGTTTCGTCGCGGGTCCCGCACAGTCTTTGCGTTGGTCTTGCGAGACCGAGCCGAACGCGGCGCCGGCACTACCGCGGGGACACAGTTCGTTTTAGTAGGGCGTTTTCAAATTTGCGTTTAGATGTTGCCGTGTGACCTTGTCATTGTGCTCGGCGCACTATCCGCGCGTAACCGCAACGCGCCGGCCGGAAATCCGATGCGCGACTGCGTAGTTTAACAATAAAAAATTCATAATTGCTAGCGTAAACACAGTCAAATGAGCGCGTTCGAACGCCGAAACACGCCCGCCCCCGTCGCTCGCCGCCGGGGCTGCAGCGAGACCAAAACAAGACCGACGCTGCGACACTCCCGCGGCCGGGAAACAGATACGCGCGCAAGAGGCCGCCGCACCGACGTCCGTGTAGCGTGCCCGCGAATTCGCGTTCAACGGGACACGTCATTTCGCGCCGTTAGCTTTAGCGGTCGAAGCGAACCGACTCGTGCCCCAGAGTTGACGTTTTTTTCGATTTTTTTTTCCGTCTGAATTTTACGCGGGACATTACAGTTTTAATAACGACTATATCTCGTTTGAAAATTAAAATATCGAAAACGATTTCAACGACGAAAATAACGTACGGTCTCGTTGTGTCCGAACGACGTCCGGGACGAATCGCAATTCAACGATAATTTCATTGTAATAATTGTATAAATAGAATTTTATTGTCATTTCAACGGCCCGCGTCACGATTGAATTACCGTCGAAACGATTCGATTTTATAACGAGTTTTATTTTCGCCGTCGACAATTAACTATAATAATAATATTAATAATAATATGGCCGTTTTATACCGAATAATAATCCTAATAATAATATAGATTTCCGAAAATAGCAACCGCGGAATAATAATAATAATATCAGTCCGAATACCCGGAGCGACGTTAATTAGTTTATTGCGAGAACGCACGTACGTACCTATTATTAAAGTCACCGATAAGATTTATGATGCTAATAATAGGATTTTATTGCGGTTATTTTTGCGTTCTCGGGGGCCCGTTACCGATGCATTTGTGTTGTTACATCACGAGAAAATTGGCAAACACACGCGGTTTTATTAGTAGGAAATATTATTATTGTTATTATCACCGTCCGTCATAATTAATATTATCGTTGTTATTATTATTATTATTTAATTAAATATTAACGCGTCAATTGATTTTCGTTTTAAACAGAATTTGGCGAAATTAAAATTATCCGTTATTAGGTAGCCCCGTGCAGGCGTACACCGGTATTTATCACGAACGTAATAGGAACTTGAAAATTGCATTGTGCTGGTAAACAAATCAATACAAATATTGAATATCGATAACGTGTACGATATCGTGGAAATTCGATTAAAAGTAATTTTGGAAAAAAATTGCAAAAATAAAATTTAAAATAAAGTCGTCTATAGATAGGAAACCAATGGATCCCCCCCTCACTCCGCTCCGCTCCGAATCTGAAAACGTAAATCTCAACTGATACATGTGAAAGTGAGTATGTCTGTTGTGTTTTCTCGCCTAAAACCGCCGTTGAACCAGTTTTGGTGTAGAGATAGATGGGACTTTGGAGAAAAACATAGGCTGCCGTTTGTCGCGAGAGGTTTTTAGGTATTTTTGGTACGGCGGTTAAAATATTCCCGTTCAGTTACCTATCACTTTAGTAACACGGTTAAAATGAAACGAATTTAAAACGAAAAATTAAACAACAAACAGAAATAAAAATGCCGTAACAACTATAACGACTACCCAACCTCCTAACCTGTCTGCGGGTCTATTGTCGGCTTGGTATGGCCATGGGTCGTCCTCGGTAACACGGGTGAAAATAAACGAAAACTACGCGCTGTACGCGGGTGGATAAGTAAAAACTGAAATCGCGCCATTTTCGAATCCTTATATTTTTCGGTACGGTAAAGGTAAACAACACTGCGGTACTATTATTTCTTCGTCGTTTTAACGTAAATTATATTGTGGATGTATTGTTTAATACGCGTGCTGTTCGGGTATCTACGGTAACACGGACGAAAAAATGTATGACACCTTAGAACACTGGCCACCGATCGCTTTTTTTTTTTCCCCCGTTAAATATACAGCCGATACGGGCAAAGCAAAACGGGAACGAAGGTAAAATAATAAAAAATCAGCGCGGGTAACGCCGGGCGCGGACACAGCCAATATATTATTATTGTTATCGTTTGATATGGAACACTATTAATGCCGATTTTTTTTATTTTTCATAACAAAAAAAATCGAATTTTTCTACCAAGTTATGTTAACGTTTCGCATTTAAACCGTAGTTAGTCGAATTCGTTTGTCACTCGCCGACTTAAATCGAGTCGACTGTTTTTATTAACTCGCCTTCCTTTCGTAATACACGAAGCGCTTACCGGGGAGAAACGATCGCGGTCGATTATTAAAATTAAAATAACCTACGTTATATTGCGGTTTTAATTCGTAATTGCCGTTGCGTAATAATTGAACTCGGAAATAACGAACAAATAGCAAGTTATAATACGAGTTCCGAAAGTTCTAAATGCGAATATCGACTATTATAATATAATAATCGTTTTTCCCTGCGGGTCTTCGTGTGCACAAAGACTGTGCAGCATATGATGCCTATTGTACGCTAACCATACGTGAAATACGGAGGTAAAAGACGTCTCCGAAATGATTATAATGTGCCGATTGTCGTCGTACCGCCTATAACAACATATGTACTTGCGTAATAAGCTGCGGCAGTAAGCTGCCGCACTCGAGGGGGCCGCGTATTGGCGAATTTTAACCACCCGACTCGGCGGCCCGTTTAGGGATTTATTAATTCCGCGATGAAAAAAAAATCGACTTTCCGTTTGTTTTAAACGTCGTAATGAAGTTGTCGGTCTGTACAGAAGAACAGCCCTTCGAATTTAATATCGGTTATACGAGATGATACGTTTTTTTTTTTTTTTTTTTGGAAATAGCCACAAAGCCGAGGGGAAACACGGTAAACATTGCACTTTTAACTCGCGCACATATTATTAAACGGTTTCAAAAAGTTATTAATAATAAATTGAAATAAAACCCGAGTGGCGATTATGTTATGTCGTATTCACACACGCACACCGTAAACACAAAAACAAAGCAAAAGGCAAACTCGACTTTTTTTTTAATTTGTACAAACCAAACTCAAACAAAACATACGTCTATACCGAATTGCGTGAAATGAAAACGAAATATGAACAAGATTCAAACGTTGTGTTAGTGTTATGTTTTTTTTTTTCCCGACTCTTGTCCGTACCAAACAAATTTGTTTCAAAAATATTGTAAAACCGCGTGTTGTACATAACTATTATACACTAACAATATAAGGTGTTTAAAATTATTTGAATTTCGATGAAACTTGTAAATCATACCATTGACACGAACCGCCGAGTAAAAATTGAAAACAATCGGTACTAAACGATAGCGACTACAAACTAGATGGTATATTTCTATAAATTACATTATCAGCGTATCGCACTGCTCATAGAATCCCGAAATATAATCATTGGCTGTTGTATATTTTCAAAACGTCGTCCGCGCGCGTTCGGCAATGTTCACCAAAAACAACAACGTCGATAGGTTTTGGATGTTTACATCCGGCGCACCGTCCGGGACACGACCGGTGTTCTTTTAAAAACTCGAACAGTTAATTGGAATAAAACACAATCGTTTTAAAAACGTTTGGAATTTTTTCGAAAAGCGCCGAGTTTCGGTTTTGTTTCAATTGCGTGGCCGTTGTGCGCGCACCCGGCATTGTGCCGTAATATAATCGAAATACGGCCGTGACAGCCTCGCGAGTCTCACGGCGATACCGCAGTCCGGTTTAATAAGTCGATTTTTTTTCCCGTTCGCGTTACATCGTTACAAGCGAACATCTCCGCGGCCGGGTCGAAGAAACGCGCGGCCGTCGGGCAACGGTTTGGCGATTTCGCGCGCGCGTCGTGCCGAACGTCGGCGGTTGTTTCGCCTACCGCGACGAAAAAAGCCTTTGTGGTCGACCGTTTGGCTGTCTGCGGCGTTATTCGCGAAAACGACGGCCGTGATTATGCCCGTCCAATGCGACTGGGTTTAGGAGTCGGAAAAAGCGAGACACGGCCTTTTTCGTCGCGGCCGGCGACGTTATCGTTCCGCGAGCGTTTCGGCACGGACGGCGCCGCGGCAAACGAGAACGGCAGCGGCGGTGCTTGAATTAACAACGCCCCGTACGATTTAATCGCGCGGAAAACGAGAGGGCCCCGTCTAATTAACGCGATACTGCCGCTGGGGCTTTCGGATACAATTAAACATCCGAACACCCGACCCCCCGGGCCCGCCGTCCCGCGCGTAATAATAACTCGCCGAGAATTTTTATGATTATTATTTCAGTTTTTCGTTCATGAAACATTCGATTCGCGAACACGTAATACGTGATATTGAGTACATTATTAGGCGCGTGCACTCGAGTCTCGGGATTATTCCGGATATTTTTTTATTTTTTTTTTTTTTTGCTACCACCCGGTAAAACTATTTTTCCCGCTGTCGACGTATGAGTGCAGCAGTTATCAATTTCCTTTCGGGCCGGTGTCGTTTAGAAAAAAAAAAAAAATGAGCGAATATCAATATAATAATATACTTTATAAAATACAGGTATATTTTACTCGGCAACGCGGTTAGTAAACGGTTAGTAAAATGTGTTTAATTGCGTAGTGGATTCATAATATAATTTCACCAACGGCGTAACAATTGCGATTATCTCGTATTGTATCGACGAACGAATTTTCAGTTAATGTCGTAATAGTTTGTTTTTAGCGTGGGCAGTGACGGATTTACGAGGTGGGCGGGGGATCGAGGGGTTCTGGATAATACCCCAGACACCGATATGGTTTCAATAAAATATCGTCCAAAAAAAAAAAGAGGCATCTATTACGTTTCCAGGATCACTCCGAGAGAATTATTGAAAATCCGCTACTCGGTGTGAACAGGAAACTATGAAAGTTATTTATTTTTACATAAAATTAAAACAATTCCTCGATAATTTTGATTTCACTGCATTATACGACTGTATTCAAGTATATTTTACTATAGAATATGTTCATTAAATTTATTTATTACAATAGTGTTATATTATATAGAATATAGAAATATTAATCGAATAACCAATAGCCAACAGGTATTCATCACGTCGCGACTGAAGGCTCTAATCATATAGATTCAATAATGTATATGAACAGATTGCAGTTTATTTCCATGTAGAAAAAAAAAAACCCCAACGTTTGCGATATTCAAATTCCATTATAATAATACAGGTACGTACACATCGGTAATATTATAATAATATAGTGAATCGAAATTTTAATACATTTTTATACACCCGTGTGAACCGGTTTTATGTTTTATTTTTTATTTTTCGTGTTATCATGCGACGGAGGTCGTCCATTTATAAACGGCTTGTTTTATACACGACAGCGAAAATCTCCGCAGTTTACTAATGCGCAGTGCCGTGGCTATGAACAAAATCGGAAAATACCGTGTTATAATATATCGCGCTGGTGTGAAATTTACTCTTTTTCTATACATTATACATGTATTAAAAATGTACACGAATTTTTCGCGACAGCGTGTATCGTGATAAAACTGACCGGTCGCGGCACCAGGGTGGCGGGGCATGGCCCCAGTGGCCCTCCCACCAAGGTTTTCAGAAAATTTGAATTTTTCTAATACTCCTATTATTCTCCCGGTGAACAGTAAAATCCCGATTATTTAATTAATTATATATTCAACAATTTTGTTTTGCCCGAAAAACTCGTATTATCGTGATATTAATATACGGTGTGCACCGCATAGGAACGTATACAAATTTGGTAAATTACCATTATTGGTCGACGGACGGTTTGTGTACCTATATCATATGTCCACTCGTCCGATGAAGCGTATTATAAATACATACACTACACACGTATCCGACTATCGACGTATAATTCTGATTATTATTTTTCTTTTGCCGTAGCAATTTCGGCGTATAAACATTTTTATCGGGAATCGTTTTTTCCGCGGTTTATTTTTGATTTGACTGTTATTACCTGACCTAACCGTTGACCGCTCATTATTGGTTAGGCATGACTGGGACACGGATTTCCGCAGGGGTGGCTTCAGTGGGATGGGCGCTAGGGACTAGCCCGTATAATTGTTAAAAACAATTGTACAGAAACAAAAAACTTATAAAACTCGTTTTTAATACAGTTTTCTGAAAAATATGACTTTGCCCCCCCCCAACCGAGCCTTTGGAGCCGCCCTTGACACTGATACCCTGTCTTCGTCTTACAAACGTACGACGTATAGCAATTTTGCGTTGATAGTTTTGATATAGGCGCGAACCAACCTATTATTAAACTTAGAGGTAGGTAAGCACATTATCTGTAGGTGTTTGTACGGTTTTTTTTTTTCGTCACGTTTAATTTTTAAGCGAGATACGAGAGTGTGAAATGTCACAGTTTAAAAATGCTTATATCTGGCTTAAAAATAATTAAAAATATCGGTATTAATCAACGTACGAACACAATCATGTTATTCCTTTATAATTTCATAATAGATAAAATCACTTTAATATCGAAACTAAAACCACATAATTGGTGAATGCAAATTTGGTGTGTCGTGCGTTTGTAAGAAAGAAACTTTATTATCAATGCATGTACATAGCGTCCTCTATTAAATTTGGCAAAAAACGCGTTTATAATAAAACGTAATACCTTAATTATTGAAGTTATAAGAAATTTAAAAACGTCCGCTCTGAATTTCTGTAAAAAAAAAAAAAAAATGAATAATAATAATAATCCCGACTTATGTTAACTGTTACTGTATTATACAATATAATAATAGTAATATACTTTAATTAATAATAATTATACTTGTCTTATACATCATTCTGACCGCCTCGAAGACGTAAAACAAGATTTAAAATCCTGTCAGTCAACTCGCTACGGTGCATCATATTATGATGTCACGTGTTACAATTTATTATGTCATTCAAACTCTAGACGCATTTTATAAAAATAAAAAATCTTTTATATCCGTTAAACGATATAAATAAACATTTACGAGTATAATATGAGTGACAAATACATTTTTTATTTACTTTTTATACATTTATATATAATACAGAGCTCCCTACCCTATTTTTGGCCGGCCTCAAAATAGCTATAGTGTCTTTTAAATGTAATGGTACATTCAATTTCACCATGAAATATAATATATATATATTTTTTTTATGCAAAAATGACCAATGTGTAAATTGTTTTAGAACATAATATGTTCTAAAACGTATCATTGCTCTTATTTTGTTCATTTTTTTTTTTCTGAAGTGAAACCATTACTACCATAATTATTAATTATATCGGAAATCGTGCTTCAATCAAAAATGCTGTAGGAACTTTCTTGTAGAATTTTTATCTAGTCGGTGTATTGGTGCGTTGTGGAGATCATTTCCTTATAGTTTTCTTAATATATGGGAAAAAACTGGAAATTGTTAGTATAGCTTTAGTTAATTAATCAGGCCACTAAGAAATTTCCGAGTTACTTTTGTAACAGGGAGAAAAAATACGACTAACAACACTGTTCAGAATCGATTTCCGTCGTGATTTATCGTTGCGTACAGATATCAATTAAATTACTCTATAGATCTTCTCCTTCCGAATTTCCACCTTAAACAGTGACATATTAAACCCATTATCAGCCGTACCAGCCTTTTTTAAATTTAAATTATTGTTTGTACGAGCATAAACCCATTATCGAAATAAAACTTTTTCTGAACTTTGCATATAATACATATAATGGATATATTTATGTGTTTTTTTTTATTTATATGTCTTGGAAAGTAAAACAAATTAAGTTCAACGTTTATATGCTATATAGTTTGTGTTTGAGGACCTAACCTTTAGTCGTTATCCTCATATATATATATATATATATATATATACATAATATAGATAATATATTTTCACTCGGATTTTGCACCGCTAAAAGAGTTTACGATAGGTGGGCTGAACATGCAGTTATTATGTGTATAATTAAAAAAAATAAAAAAAAACCACACACTATACACCGCATAGTGCATGTTATCAAGACTTAACAACGTTGCTTGTTTTTTTTTTTTATTATTATTATTGAGATCGGTTTACTGCGCTTTTGGCCGATAACTGCACGACGTACGGGAAAATATTGGCGATTAATGGATTTTCGGATCGTTGTTGTCGATCCGCATACAGAATAACGCGTTTGTATCTATATTATACGTGTGTAATAGATCTCATGAGATCGGAGGTACGATAGTCGTTATACAGCGAGCGACTCTGAACGTGACGTGCGCTCGTTTCGATTAATAGAGTATAATATAGGTACCTCTACACGGACGGTCGAAGGGAAAAAAAAAAACAAAACGATATTATATTTATTATAATACGTGAAAAAGAACAGCGGTGGAAAAAAAAACAGTACCTATATTATATTATTATTAAGTGCTGCAACGTGGCTTGTAGAGAGTTTTAAAACTAAAAAAAATTAATGTATAATAACATACATTAAACGTAGCGATGGCGATCGCACAACATATCGTATACAATATTATATTGTACACAATAATAAGGAGAGGAAAATTATTAAATTGTGGTAAGCATCCTGTTTTAATACAGCTGGTACCTATTCTTTTTTCAGATAATCGATTACGATGAACAAATCAATCCACGTGGAATATTATAATAATTTCAAAAATAGGCTATTCGCGATCGTCCGATGTTATACGAACGAGTACCTATATTTATCGGTACGAGTAGGCGTACTATACAAAATTTAATAATATTATAGTATGCATAAGTTACGGAAAACGGTTATTATATCGTTGGTCCCAGGGCAGACGGGCTTAGGTCAATTTTTGGAATTAGTTTTATGCAATTTGGTCTCGTGTATTTTTTCCATATTTTTTTCTTGTTCTAAATGGCGTAGGTGCATACAAAATAATGCGTGTGTTTATTACGGTTTAACAAAGGTTGTATTGAAAATTAAAATATCTCTAGCTACTATGACTTAGGTTTTGTTTGGCAAAAAAAATTCAGAACGGCAATTTAGGTTAGGGTATTTATAGAAATTTAACCATTTATCAGTTATGCCATTGTGCCGTCATTCTCAGCAATTTATTTGCTTGTATTGGAAACTATTTTAATACAAACCGGCCCTTTTGGATCCAGTTTTTTAATTTCCACTATCGGATTATGGGTGTATAAAAGTAGAATCTATTAATCATTCGTCCAGATGATTATTTTTACTACATCTCATGCCGTTGGAAATTACTGCACGATACGCCATCATAATTTTGGGCATAAAATGGGCTGTGTTTAGTTTTGCGGCCTCTTGAAATGTATTTGGCCCAACTACATTTTTAACACTTCGGTGACGCTAACTAACAATAACCACGTAATAAAAACGTAATGCCAATAAAGTTCAGGCTATTTAAATTTGATTTTATCAGCGATACGAATTTTGTACACCGAGACCGACTTCGATTTTTCGGCCGTTTTTTATATTTTCTTATCACCCGGAGACAAGTGAGTACATATATATCATGTATCACAATTATGCACACGCGTAGAGAATAACGATCAAGTATATTATTATTATTTATTATTATTATCGCCATCGCTCGGCGACGTCCGTTCCCAGAGACGTCACGACGTCTGCGGCACTCGCCGTGCGTGGCGGTTTTCCGCGGAAACTCGCATTTTAAATAACGCATGTCGGACGACCGTGCACCAATTAGTTACGATTTCCTGCCGTTTTTCGGTACACAGCACAGTGCGCCGTTCGAATATAATATACAGAGCGATCGACATAACGCTAAGTCGTGTTAACTTTTTTTCGGAATTCGTTTATTAGAAAACGATAAGAAACGATAACCCATGAAAAACGTTAACGGTTAAACGGTTATTTTTTGTCGTCCTTACGTTCGGAGAAACCACTCTTAACCCGCTATCGATTTTCAAACAGTAACCTGTAATATTAAAAGTTCCATAAATAAAGACGATGTTTTAGCTTAAATTGATTTTGGTGTTCGGACGCTGACGAGATATTCGAGTTCGCCGTTTCGGGGATAGAAGGCAAGTAACACTCCCCCCCTCACTACTAAAACGACGAAATTAAAAGTTTGGAATATCTCGTCGACAGAAATTAAAAATATAGACACCAAAACGTATTTAAACTATATAGCTTCGGACGCGTACCGAGTTATAATTTTTGTATCGGGAATTTATTAAATAGGGCCCACTTATAAATACAAACGACAAACATTCTTCGAGTACCAGTTTACATCTACACCTACCTACCTGAGAAATCGCAAAGTTACAATGGGTAATTTAAGGGATTTGATGTAGGATAACATGCATAGATCAAGGGCCTTTATGAGAAGGACCCGCCGGAAAATGTCCGGTACGCCGACGGGCCAGTCACTCGTCTGTGAAGCTTCATCTGTTTACGGTATGTTTTGTAACGTAAATTACAGTTTGGTCATCAAAAATGGGTGTAATGGTGGTTTTGCCTCCGACTGGAAACCGGCAATGTATATAACCATTTGTAATTTCTATAAAAACAAATGACGAAAAATCCCAACACTTTCCGAGTGTAAAATTGTAGCGCGTTGACCGCTCTGTATAATGTTACACGAGTATATGACGTTTGTACTTAGATTCGTGTATTATATTACAAAATGTGTGTGCGCGTACGTTATAATATATCACTCGGTCGTCGTCATGTACGTTATTATTATTATTATTATTATATTGTTGTAAAACGTCGTCGTCGTCGTCGTCGGTCTTCTCTCCCTATTCTTTTATTTTTATTTTTTCTTTTTTTTTCCCCTCCGTCGGGGTAGTATTAAAAATTAATTTTGACGGACGGTAAGAAATGGCCCGTGGCCGCGAGAAACCGCGGGGGCTGTCAACCGACGACGACCGGAGTCGTTTGTCAACCGGGTTTGCGGTAACGCCGGTACGCGCGGCGTGCGCAATACATCACGCGAGCGCGCGCGGCGGTCACGTGTCGTTTACACGGCGTTAAAACAGCGGCGAGACGAACGCAAACGCGTTTTTCGTGAAATCCCACGAAACGACGTGTGTATAATGTGCATGCATACGTATAAATATAATATCGTGTGGTAGGCGCCTCTCGTAATGTTAATTGCGTTAATTAACACGCGCGCACACATTCCCAACACGTGTTTCCGTTTCGACGGCGAGACGGACGACGACGTTTTCGGTTTTGTTCGCTCCGTTTCGTCGGTCTCTATATACGATATTGTAATATAGAGTTGCTTTGTTTTTGTTTTTTTTTTTTTTGTTTTTTTTCGGTTTTTTCTATTTTTTCGAACGCGCGGCAGACAAACCGAAACGCCGAAGACCTTCGAACGTATGTGATTACTATAATAATAACATAATATAATACGCTCATGGTGCGTCTATTATTGTTAAGAAACGAAACAATTTTATAATATTACTATTATAATACGTGTGTATTATAATAATATAATAACGCGAGTGACCGGCCGTAACGATATTATTGTTGTTATACATTCGGTCCCGCGGGACGAAAGGCCCGAGTCAAAGTCGAAGAATTTTTTTTTTTATACAATTTTGTCGTATGCAATTTTTTTTTATTTTTATTTTTCGGTCTAAACGGTACAAACGTAAGTACTGCAGTGTATATCATCAGTGGCGGTCAAATAATATTTTCATTGGGGAGGGGGGAGAGTAGGATAAGGATAATTTTTAAGAACTATTATTATTTATATAGTTTTTTTTTTATACAACTATGAAGATATAATATAATATACACGATGATTTTTTAAACACGCTCGTCCCATTTGTTTGGTTAACCTTATACATGAACTCAAATTTGGTTTTTTGGAAGTTTCAAGTGCAGTAAACGACGATATTTTCGCATACATATAGGTTCTCCACAACATTTAAAGAGTATCCTACGGTGATAGCTACTTTGCAAGTTTTTCAAATGAGAACATGTGTCGATGCAAATCATCGATCAGATGATTTTTTTTGAAAATGTTGACGTATTGTAATCGAAATTTGAACGAAATGTTTCTGAGTTCTTCTGCTTTAAATACTAAGGATGTGTGGAATTGGATACCAACTGTTTCATATGCATAGATAATTTCTTGTTTTCATTCGTGAAGTTATTATCCTTTACTCCTTTAATAAACATTTGAAGTAGAATAATACAGACTTTTTTCGTTCAATTTTCGATTAATAAACTTCAACATTTTCAAAAAAATCATTTAATTGACAATTTTAATTAAACCATTGTAGGTTCCTATTAGAAAAACCAAAGTTAGTATTGTCACAGGTTACTTCTTAAGTGTTGTTAAAAATCGAAGTATTCTAATTGATCGTCTTTCACTGCACTTAAAAATTCCAACTACCAGAATTTGAATACATTCATTATTTAATCATAACTTTGCATATTATTATTAATATTTAAGAAAAATGATTTGAGGGGGGGGGGAATACGTCCCTCTCACCATCTCCCGTTTGACCGCCCCTGGTGTATATTATATATTCTAACACAAGCTATATATAGTTATATTGAACATTAAAATAACTCAAGTCACTATACAATGTACTTTTTGTTTGGCAAAAAAGGCGTATAAACCGTTTAGAATAGTCATTCAGTAATTTAGCAGTTATGCCATTATGTCGTTTATAGCTATAATCAATATTTAATTTACTTGTATTGAAAACTATACTTATAAAATCGACTTGAACCCTTCTTCTGGGACCTAATATAGTCGAATAATCGAAAACAAATCTGAAAAGAGGGTATTGACTTATCTGAATTTGTGTTTTAATATTAATTTCCATCGCGCCCTCAATACAGAGTTGTATGCAGACAATTTTAACGAATCTTTTGAAAACAAAAATGGAACTTTATCAACTATAACATAATCAAATTATTCGTTTCAAGTAAATGTTTAAAAATGGCCCATTGTCACTATTACAAGAAGATCTTTTACTATATATGGATTAAATGGACATCGTCTTTATTTATAATGGGTAATGCTATGAGGCATAATCTAATTTAATCATTATGAATGTACAACGTGAGTTCCAATAATAAGTTCACCTATAGGGTCAGATGTTAAGCTATAAGCATAGCGCCAGACAGAGAGTTATAACCCACGAATCGTAAACCGACAGAACTACACATAGGTTATAATATAATGTTATTGTGATATTATATTATGCAATAGAAATTTATCGTAACAGTAAAATATATTATTATAATGTTATGCACCTATAATAATACGCCTACAACACGTTTATTGAACCATGTACATGATATTATTACAGGTATGATAATGTAATTCCGGGCGATTTCACGCCAAGAAACGAGGTTATATCGAAAATAATTCTAAATAATGTATAATTTGAACATTCGTATAATATTGTATAGTTGTGTACGCCGACGATATAATATTATACGAGCTCGTTAAATAATATACACGTGACCTACGACGAGGCATTGTTATTTTATTATGTACCTGAGTATGGCGCGTATAAATTGATTGCTGTATTATATTGTTTTTAGAGGACGCCACACCCGCATCAATTGCGTGTCTCGGTCTAATAGAAAAACGACGAGATACGCGGAACGTAAAATTGTGGCGTTTAGGTTGAAATTAGAGTTTAAACACAAATAACGAAATTTAAAAAGCAGAATATCTCGAAGACTGTATACGTAAACATTTTTTCTATACAATTACGATGCAAATAAAATTACCTATACAAGTTATAGCCATATGTTGGTTTTTTTTTTTTTTTTAAATAGCTGCAACTTTTTTCTAAGACAATTTTTTAAGAAAAAAACTTACGTACAGACCTCAAAAATATTCTCCTCTTTAAATGTATTTATCTTTAAACTGAGGCAGTGGATGCGGTTGTGGTGTCCTGGTGTTACTATACATACTATTATGTGCGATATTATACAACAGAGAAAAGTCGTAAATGCTATAGAACGTAGGTTTAGGACTTATTATAGGTATGTAAAATAATGTGATATACCCAGTCGTATAAATATTATTCGTCATACTATACTCACGTTCCATCAAAACGACAAAAAAAAAAAAATCAAACGGAATAAAGCGATTGTATAATAATATATGATAGCTATAAAGACATGTTATTCGTCATATAGTACAGAGTAATCAGCATATAATGTAATTTATTTTTTCAGACTATTTAATTAAAATAAAACAAGCTAGTAGTACTCTAAAATGTTACATTATCGTTATTTTTTATCATACTTTTTTTTAGCCGGAGGGGGAAGGATAAAACTACTATTATCTACTTTTGATTTTCAAAGAACGACCTATATTACAAATTCCATTAACAGACAACGATTTTTTGTTTCAATAAATTTTGGTGTTGAAATTTTTTAGTTTCCATCAACCCGTTGACGGGCTGATGTTCCATTTTTAAGGTCTGTCGTTTTGCGGGCAATGACAGAGTAGTGGAGCACCGTTCAAAATCCTCCACACAATACACACACGATTGTCCACTGCTCTCCTCGTGCCAATAAAACGACAAATATAAATGTTTCTTAAATTGTATTATTTATATATTAAATTTTCTAAAAAATAAATTCCGAAAAAGTTAATACTTTCCGTGTCTCACACGTTATTATATAATATGTGAACCAGACCGTATAACCGATAATAATACGGTGAATGTGAGTGTGGATGCCGACAACGGATATAATGAAAATTACAAATTCATATTATTACCACCGTAATATTTAGAGGTACCCATACGCGAATATTATTTACCCGAAAGGATACGAACACATTATAATGTGTAATCGCCCGTTTCTTATAATACATATTGTAGAAAACAACGGAAATTTAAACGGTATACGGCTAAAGAACAATAATAATAACAGAAAATTATCTGTACAATAATAATTAATTAATCAATATTAATCAGACGTTCTGCTCGTTATTATCGTACCCGCAAAAGTTTCGTTTATCCACACTAGAATGCGCGAAAGTTTATGTGCGCGAATCATCTCCGACGGAGGAAATTGGTGTTTTTGCGGAAACTATGTATACATTCATACTGCTTCGCTTGTAGGAACAATTAATGCTGGTGTAATTTTCGGTATATAGCATACACAATTTTAGGTTAGATTAGGTTAGATTAAAATGCGAACAGGGCCACGGAGAGAAATCCAGGGCGCCAGGGACAAATTAATCTCTCCCAATATCAAATATCAAATTTATCACTAACACCAAGCGCAGTCCTTTGAAATGTGTAAAACAAAAAAAAGTTTAAGGTTGAAATATAAGGTATTCAAAAGCAAAAATCATATTGCTAATTACACACATAATAATACTTGTATATAGTACAAAGTAATTGTTATATTAACAATTACTAACAATAAAATAATAAAGTAAAAGCAAAATTATTAAATGGTTTTATATCGTAAGTAAATATATAAATAAATAATTTATATTATGTAAAAATAAATAAATAAATGAATGAGTCGCATTTTACATCTTGACTGTGATACACCTGATGATGAATTTTTAATTCGAAATCGGTCGTATAATAATACACTTATCGTAATACTCCAGGCGACGCATTCATTCATTTATTAATTTTTTATTTCTGTGTATACATTTTTATGTGTATATATTTATTTAGTACATTTGGTTTTCATTAAATTTGTAACGAAGTATTCGTTCGGTTCGGCAATTAGAATTTGATGCTATAAATGCTCTCCGATAAAAAAAAATTGTCATTTTTCACATTCTTAAAGTTCGGACCGTCATATTAGCAACGGGGGGCAGAATCGTGGTCAGGGGGAAATAAGGGGTTATGCCCCACTGGCCTGAAAATACAAAAAAATACGAGTAATCCAATATACCCATCGAAATGCGCATATTTCAGCAAAGTTACGAAGGAAAACTCGATGTATCGAATAGAAATTGGGTTTTTTTTTTCAGGATCCGGATAAATTTCCGATTCCCATATTGTGTTACAGCAGAGCTGGGTAGAGAAAACGACTTTACGATTTACTCACGATCCCCCCCGTTGAAAATTCCCGGGCACGTTACTGCAGGAAACGGAGACGGCCCCTGCCCTGTATTATTATAGTCGCCGTACGCGACACCGTTGTGTCGGTTAGGTTGAAAATGAAAAAAACGAAAAAAATCGCCGTTTAACCCTCGCCGAAAAAAAAAAATAAAAATAAAATAAAATAAAAAATAGAGAGCAGCGCATACTCGCACGCCTGATAACATGACGTACGGCCGCGCGCGCGCGTAATAATATAATATCGATAATGCCGGACGGACGGACGGACGTACACAAATATGTTACAACGTTATAAAGGCCGCTCGTTTCCGGGTAAATACGGTCGCGCGCCGCGGGCGGTCCGGCGGACGCGGACAACATTCGCACTGCGGGGTCGCCCGGACAAACAATACGCGCGCGCGTTGTCCGCGGACGCCAAACGGAATAGACGCGCCGCGCGCCCCGGCGACCGAGTGTGTGCGAGCCGTCGTCGCAACAGATGCGTGCGCGGCTTGACGCCACAGCCAAACGCCGCGCGTATACAGGGTGTGCGCGGTCGGCAACACGGCGACGCGCGCACCACCGCCGCGCGGGGACGGGTTTTTTTTTACCGACAACGGCCGGCGTCCGATATATTCGAAACCGACCGGCAAACGCGGTGTTATTATTATTATTAACGGTTTTTCGTCATTGTTCGCAGCAGACACGTTATACGGACGGTTTTCTGCGGAAAATAGACGTATCGGTTTCGGAAAAGAATAAAATCACGAAAAAACAGATACCGACCAGATGCCGTTGGGTTTCGGTACGTGAACTGTAGCGTTCGTCCCGAACAAACAGTCTCTACTCGCGCTCGAATGACCGATAGTAAAATATTGTTATTGTTCTGTCGTCGTTCGTTTATCATCGCTATATAACGAAACGGACGCGCGCGAACGTTTTTTTTTCTACAATTACGCCCGTCGCCGTCGCGGAACACGCTGTATGCGCGCGTCCCTCGCGGACGAGTATACGCGGTCTGTATTCGCGCCCCCACGTCCGCGTTTTGGCGCGCGAGGGGGCGGGCGGACGAAACTCGCCAACTGTCACCTACGTATATACGTATATAAATAAATGCGTGTACCTATATAGTGTGTGCACAACCTGCAGTTGTATACGATAATAGAATAAAATATTGTGTTTTACACGAGTTATAAACACTGTGCACCCTTTCGTGACCCGCCCCGAAGCAGCGGGACGCAAACGCCGGTGTTGACTATACGCGCGGATCCCCCGGCACGATTTTCGGCCCGTTCACATTCGAAACAATAAACACACGTACACTTAGTTCGGGTTCCGAGTTTTTATTCGAGTACATTATACTTACGGCGCTAATTGGCCCCCGGACTGTCTGCAGTGTTTTGTAAACTCGAGAGCAGTTTAAATTTGATAACACCGCTGTATATACTTCTCCCAGTGGTGTACATTCAATATTGCTCTGGGAGGGAGGGTTTGGGAAAATTAGGAACATTTTTTTCCCCTGAAAAACGAAAAAATTCGAAAGACGGGCGTACTACGCACGTGAGTGGGCCACTGTTGTTGGTGAGAAGTCAGGAAGGTAGAGGGGAAATTTAATGTATATCTGTACGCAACAATTAACCATTTCTAACGAAAAACGGCTCTGCTTCGCTCACAATCCAAAAAAAAAAAAAAATAAAAACAATAATATTGTAAAATTTAAGTTCTTAGTGACTTAAGAGAGTATATAGAGAGTACATTATAAAAACAATAAACAATAAATGTCTATAATATAATACTTAATCAAATTTTTTTTTTTTATAGCTCTGGGGTAGTTAGGGCATACCTCCCATCCATAAGTACACCACAGTGCTCTCCTTCACGACGTTTCCATTGGTGTATTCGGGGAAGGGCTTAATTTGTGTATGTTAAGACCCAAAAATACACTGCGCGCTGAAATCCCGGACATAATTATTATACACATAGCTTAGTTATAATTATATACAGGGACCACTACTAACTGCAGTAATTTATTGTTACACACTGCAGTTATACTGCGGTTTTCGAAAGCAAATACATATAGGTTGTGAGTATATTATTATGCGTGTATGGAAATGTATTTATTTTTTTTTTTTCAATTTCCAGCTATCGTATTACGTTCAGTGCCCCTTCTCCCCCCCTCGTCATCACCACTCGTAACCTCAAATTCATTTCGTTCGTCGGACCGAAATTCGGAGCGTGCGTGTATTATTATTATTACCTACATTATATTATAATAACGCAGCCGCCGCCGTGTAAGTATATAATATACATATCGTGTATTTTTTTTTGTGTAAAAAAAAAACGGAGCAAACTGGTATACCAGCTATGTACTGATGAAAAAAAAACAACGCACTGCCGGCTATCGTTCGGCCGCCATTTTAAGACGAGTTTATAATATACTTGTAAAAAATATAATATAATAAATGGGTCCGACGTGTATTTTTACGTCAAATATATTTTATACTTGCGTACTATACGCACAACGAAATCCTTCGTAAAAAAAAAAATAAAAAAAATATACATATATATATATGAAAATAATAATTATTGCAACGAAATGCAATATAAAGTGGACGGTGTTGGAACCTAAATTGAAAATTGTATCGCAATAATTGTTTATTGTAAACAAAATCGTGGAAAATACATAATAATATGCTCACGGGGATCTATAAATTAAATTTGAACGCTAATATTCTGGAATAAAACGTCTGAAATATGTAACTCTATACAAATTTGCACTTATTTATTTTCGGGTAGTTCCGATTCAGATACAGATTTTAGATAGACGTATCGATGGTGTTTTGTTAAAAGAATGTATGACACTAAATGTATCAAATAATACGTTTTTGGCATCAAAAATATCAAAAAAATCGGGAACATAAACTGGTAAAAGGGCGTATTTAATTACAGAAAATTAAGTTGGCAATGTCGACCAAAAGTAATGTATACTTTGTGCACAAAGTATGTACGAGTAATTTTATTATTTCCAATAATAAACATCATTAAAAACTGTTTACTTCATTTTTTTTTTTTGCAAAAGGTGAAATTTGGTACACGCCCTTTTCACAAAACACCGTCGATATATCTATACAAACTATAAAAATTAAAAATGGTATCGACGGGGAATTATTTACAAAGTATAATCGTCAGGATCAGCGGTAGCAACTACCGATGAAAGGGTGTACTGTACACATACAATTTTGACGAATTTTTAACTGATGACCTTTCTTCGTACATTTTTTCAAAATCACTCGCGCTCAAGCGCATTATGGAAAATCGTCCAAAACACAATGCGGTTTTCTTGAAAACTCGCCCAAATGAAAACCGCCTAGTAATTTCGGCTAGCCGTGGTGCCGGTGTGTTGTAATACCGTTCAGATGCGTTAAGAAAAAAATACTTCGGGAGGAAGGGTGGGGGTTTAAGATTGTACGCTTTCATACTCTTATAACAAAGAAGTTTACATACTTTCAATTATAAGATTATTTATTTTTCATTAAAAATGTCTATATTTAGTTAGTAACGTTAATTTTTCGCCTTTTAGGTACTTATAGTATTACTGAATTTTACGTTAAATATTTTTTTAAGTGAACACGCCCCAAGTGATAACGTGATTCATATTATTGCGACGACAATGCGGACTATGCAATACCGCCGTATCAGTTATAATTTTCTAAAAGCAGGAAAATCACAAAAAATCATAAATGACAACAACAACATAATAATAATAACATTTACACCTACTGTCTAGAATCTAAATAGCGATCGAATAAAAATAAAACGGAAACCGTATTTATCTCGCTCATTGACAGAGACCACTCTCGGGGGACTCCATTAAAAATACAACTTGCGTCGCGAAGTTGTATTTTATGATTTATTAAAATTTTGTCAGTGCCGGCGGCCCGTAAATAAATACGCGTTGCGCGCCGCGGGCGGACGGGTGAAATCGACGGGGTGGGAGCGTAGGTGGATGAGGAGGAGGAGCCGAATAGGCGGACTTCTTGTGCGCGGCGTGTGTAATTACGGAACGCGCGGCCGAGCGGGTGACGGGGAAAACCGACGACGACCGCGGGGACGTTTGCCGGACGCAACAAACGCAATGATACGCACCGTGACGCGCGGCGCGGTACTCGAGGCGATCTCGGCTGGGCGCATCGCCGCCGCGTCATTGTAACGGCGTCCGCTGGCCGTGCGCGCGTGGTGCGCGGCGACCAGCGGATGGACGACGTCTTCTCGGAGAAAAACGACGGGGGTACACGTCGTAGCCGCGGGCCCGGCTGCCGACGAATCGGCCACTGGATATGCGCCTCGTTGCGCGTCTGGTCTCCGCCAGGTTCGACAATTACACGTCTCCCGTGTCCCGTTTCGTGTTCGAACCTCGGCTTATGGCCACGATAACACGACCGTCGTCGTCGTCTCGTCCTTAAATTGCGATTGCGTTGCGCCGTCGGCGTTGAAAAACGCTCGCGGGCGAGGAACGCTCAAAGTACGGTGAAGTTCGGTGTTTGCTTGTTCCCAGCTCCAAACGGAAATTTCAGCGATTTCGCGGTTGGGCATCAGCGTTTTCCATAACGACCGCGAACCGGAGCGTTTGGAAATCTACATAAGCTCACGGACGCCGGATAAATCATTCGTCTTCGTCGTTCCTACGGCAATTCCCATATAAAGTATTCCATACAAACGAAAAACTCTTCACCGAAGTGTTTTAATTCACATTCGTATTGGTAAAAATTTACGAAAAACCAACGAACGGTAAACAAACAAAACCAATACCAATGTCGAAATTAAACACGAATACCGATTTATTCTTACTAATAGAATATTATTGTAGTTTTTAAATTATAAACTGAAATCCGTGTTTGAAATATTGATAACATATTCAATAAAATACTTACACGGAATACGCGGTTTAGTTTAAACGTTATTTTAAGGAAACCTCAATCTCTATTTAAATGTTAAGTGTAACTGGTGCATGTGGGTTTCACTCGTACAGTATAACAATGTGTTGATTCAAGATATTATGATAACAGTACTCAAACCCCGGACAGCAGTAAAAAATCTCGCGGCAATTCGCGAAAATAAACGTAATGCGTTTCTTGATGTATAGCAATAAAATCCAGGGCCACACGTGTTAAATAATTCGCCAGATTCCTATGCATATAATTATCCTGTCCTAGAGGACAGTGAGCTGTTCTTGGTTGGTTTGTGGCCCGGTGCCTTGAAAAAGTCACGGACTACCTATAGAACCCATAAGTGACAATGAGACAGATTCTATTCTCGTTTAAGTTAATATAAAAACGGAAAGTATAATTTATTCGCATTTAAACGAAAAAAATATCATAAACAATAATCAATATGTGCCGCCTCTATATCTGGGATAGCGGACTGGACCCTATTCAGTCCGGCCTTGTATACATATCAAATCTTGCGGCGATCCCTATCAGTGGGGTGCCCGTGAATTTTCAACGTGATGAGACGTACATAGTAAATATAATTATCACGAATAAATAAACGTTTTTTTTTTTTTTTTTTATACCAAACCCGACAATAATAGGAAATGAAGGCACGACACGAAATGCCAATTTGCGTTCAGTTAATCGAGCTTTTCCTCGCGCCTCGATTGAAATATTATATTTTTAAATTAAATTAATACTTATAGTAAGTAGTTGTATTTTTCAGCCAAAGTCGTGGATAAAACGCTGAATTTTCGCTCCCTGAAAATACCACTGATTTCAAGCATGCTGCGCAGGTTACAGACGGTCCATCGAATTTTATAATGATTTATTTACTCCGTGGAAAAAAGTATTGACCGCAAGTTATCAACAAAGTTCAACGCAGAAGAGAAGAAAAAATATATCATAATGTATCATATATTGTTTGTTTATACATTTTTTTTTTTTTTTTTTTTAATTTCATTTAATGCCTATATTGTATACATTTTTTTTGAACTTTGCAGTAATTTGAATTTGTTGCCCTCTATCGAGATATTACAACTTCTACTATCTTCTAAATGGCAATATTATTCCGAACGTTCGATCATAATTCAAAGTTTTTCGTGTAGGACTTTGTATATTATCGATATTTGAATAAACACGCGGTGTATGTACCGACCTATGCGGGATATTATGCAGATGGTGATGTAAAAATAAACTGAAAAAACTAAACGGGACGGAATGGAAAAACGTTTTTTTAGAAAAAGAGTCGGTCTCGAATATATTATACGAGTATAATAATAGTGTACGTACAGCATATATTATATATTATTATATTCGGTATACATTATAAAAAAAAAATATATATACATATATACCGTTTACCGTCGCTGTCGAAGGAAAGAGGGGGCGGCGTTAATGCACGTTTATGCGCCTTGCACGTACCTATAATATTTATGGGTACCTACGCGACTGGTAATTTTTTTTTTTCTGCCGAGTGTTTGTATATTACGTATGTACGTGCGTATGTGTATAGTGTGTAGTGTGTGTGTGTGTTCGTATGGGTGTGTGTGTGTGTGTGTGTATGAACTCACAGCAACCTGTTAATTACACACTCGCACACGCACACGCGCCGACGCACGAGGTAGGCGTGACCAAACCGCGTAACCGCTTACCGCACCGCTACCTTAAAATGCTTCTTCTTCCATATATAGGTAACCACCTATACCGCCCGTCGTATCCTGCAGTTTCCGGCACGGCTACTCCTGCTGTACCTTAAACGCCAAAGCCTGTCTACGGTAAAATATTCTTTTGTTCTAGTTGTATCCACGTCTACACGAATATTTTATTTCTTAATTTGTTTTTCTTTGTAGTTGTATTACGAGATCGGTGAAAATTGGTGAAAAAATAACGAGAAACTATAGAATAACCAGGCACAAATACAGGAAGAGTGTTCAACTGAAAATTTATAGTTATGTAATTAATTTATATAAATTTAATATTTTTTTTTATAGATATTGATAATATTACCAATATTAATTATTGTAAATTTGTATGACCCCCCTCCCCGAAGTTTTTTCGTGTTCGTGCCCGAGAATAACTATCAGAAATTGAACATTGTAGAAGGCATCCGAAAAAAGAGATAACAATGGGGCAAGGCACTCCTAGATAAGCCAAAACTCATTACTTTGTACAATGCTGAAAAGGCTATTTGGAAGGTTGAGAATGAAATGGGAAGACGTATGTATTTAAGAAAGACGTAAAGGAATTATAGACGAAGGATTGAATAGAGACAGATGGTGGTCTGGATTTACGATGGCAGGATGGTCCAAGAGGAGTAGAGGCCACTTTTGTACCTTCAGAGAAGAAAAAGAAAATTATCTCTTTTGCTTTGTACAGTTAATTTACAAAGTTATTTATACAGAAACTCAAACGCGCGAGTCATGGATAAATCGCTATACTGAATACATTTCCTCCCCGAGTTTTGAGATATTTTCTCTCCACGGACCCCTGTGAACATTTTCTCTTTCAGATTTTATAAATGTATAATACAGTCATAATACAAACATAATAAAATATAAACTTCAAGAGCAAACAAAATTAAGTAAACCTTATTATACCTTTTATATTAGTAGTTGATAATTTATTCGATAATATTTTTTCATAATTTTTTATCTGTTACGCGCCGGAGAAATGAAAAGTCTGGTATTGTAGAGATTTTTACTACCATTTTTGTTGTACAATATGGTGCGAACAGAATAGTCACCGAGAGTCCGGGTCCCGTTTGTCGTCGTCGTAGTCGTATCATCGCACGTCATCGCGCCCACGCGATTTTGAAGCTCACTCCCACGCAACAATAGCCGCTATTTATAATAGGTACCTAAACCGATTTCACGGACCGTGTAATCTACACGTTTTCTTTTGTGTGCACAACCTTTCTTGCACAGTTCCCGTGTGCGTCATAATACAATCCTCATTTTCCTCTGCCGAGTCTTTTAGTCCTTTATTTTTTAACATCAACGACCGTCTGTAATGATTTTATAACAATAAAATCAAAGTCAAAATAATAAACAGCGGTGTCCGAATATTTCAAATGATATCTAACTGGAAAAGGCTAAATAGAAGCAGCGCAAGTAAGCAAAATAACATACAAACTTCGGAATTTTCAAGGACGTAGTCAGGGGAGATAAAGGGAGCTTTGCCACTGGTCGTATCATATACAAAAACAACAATATAAACTAGTCAGCATTCAAACAATTATCAATAAAATAATAATTTTTGCATATTTGCACTAGATACTTATTCAACTAAGTACATATACCTACTTCTTAATTATTATTTATTTTAAAAAACATGTTTTTGATTCTTTTTAGTCAAGTTTCGCCTCTCCCCCCTATTGAAAAATCCTAGGTATGCCATAAGCCATTCCCCAATAGTTTGTAAACAACCTTGCGATCAGATAATACACCAATATCCCTTTAAATTTCAGATTTCGTATAACAGCAAATTCCAATAACCTAAAACAACAAAAAAATCAACTTATCCCACTACGTCCACATCATTGCTAAATACATTACCATTCGCACGAACATCGTTGAAAACCGATTGCAGTTAATTTCAATTAACCGTCTACCAAACCTGAATAAACTCCTCTCTAGAAGAGGTTCAAAAACGGGTTTGACTCTTAAGGAAACTTGATTTATCCATTCTTTCTTATCTATGGCATTTACCCGTTATAAATATATTATAACATTTCGTCCTCTCTCTCTCTATATACATATATATATATACTAGCTGTCCCTCACCCAGTATAGTTTTTATTCTTTTTACCTTTATCCCCGTTTTGCTTTGCCCGTATCAGTACATCGAACGGAGAAAAATATGTGGAAAATGTCGTAAAAGACATATTTTAGTGTACCATACAATTTTTCATCCGTGTCACCATAGATACACGCATAGCACACAGATTAAGCTATGCATCCACTATAAAATAACGCTAAAATTATGAAGCCGTAATAATAATACTGTATAGTGTTGTTTAATGTACCAAAAATTACAAAGATTTAAAGATGACGTTTTACGTGTTTTCGCTTTCCACTCACCCACCAGTACAACGCATAGTTTTTTGTTTATTTTCATCCATGTTTTTACTGCGATACCACGGTCACTTATCCATTATTTTAAGCCAATAATAGACCGGCAGACGGTCAAATAGAGTCTTTATTTAAAGTTGTTATAGTTGTTATTATGATATTTTTATTTCTGTTTATTATTGATTTTTTTTATTTTAAATTTGTTTGGGCAGAAAAATCAATTATTCTAATAACGATGGATTTATGATTTATCGGTTATCACTATTATTTTTTTTTTTTTTCTATAATACAATATCTCAATACAACAATATATAAATCCGATAAAACAAAATATTAAAAAAATTGATTATTTTAGTATCGCTCCGCTTTGAAAACGATTGAATCCCTGGCGACGGCGCCCCTGCCGGGGACTCAGAATCCGGCGCCCGGGGAGGGGTGGGGATCGACCCCCGTCGCCGACCCCTCCCCATGCCGCTTCAACACGCCACTGCGCGGTTGCGCGGATAATGTCCGCGCCTTTGAATTCGAGTTGGCTCTCGTATCGAAAATCCAACGTCCCGAAACCGATTCCGTTCAACGCAGGTTCCGCTACACGTTTGTGTACGAGGAAGGAGTGACGGCATCGCTCGCGGGTGCGGCGTCCTCTTAACAGATACCCGACGGTCGTTCATGGGCGCGCACAATAATATCCATAACGCAGCGTTTAGATAACGATCGCGGACGGATCGACAAATCAAATTTGAGCAGGCGGGCAGCGCGTGTAGTACGGCGTTACCCGCCCGTTTAATGTTGCGTGATTATTTTTCCGGGCTCTCGAGTCGTCGTGACCCCCCCGGGCCGCGGACCGGTGGAATATCCCGTACACCAATAACGCGTATTGTAACGATAGAAGGAAAAACGAAAAAAAAAAAAAATCAAACCCGGCCTGCCGGCCTATTGTTTTCGTGCCGTTTTTATTATTATTATTTTTTTTTTCGGTTTCCGATTAATACGCGTTTGTACGGACATAAGGGCGAGAACACGCCCACCGCCGACCGCGGTAATATATATTCGTATCGTTAAGCCGGAGACGAGAAGACAGAAGAACACCGTGAGAGAATTCGGGGGTCACGTTGTTTTAACAGCAATTAGAATTATTATTATTATTATTATCGCGGTCGGGTGATGCGTTCCCGGCGCGCGCGCACGAAAAAATTATTAACGTCGGCGGGCGCCCGTGCGCCGGGTGTTCGTCGTGCGCGCGGCGGGTACACGCGTTCCGTTTTGTCGCGCGGGCGGGAAAACCACTCGGCAGCGTATAGAATAATAGCCGCGGCGCGGGCCGGGCGGGCGGGCGCGTACGGAATGCGCGGGGCGGGTGGTGTACGTAATTGCGGCGCGCGTGTGTTCGGCGGGCACCGAGCGTAACCCGCGCCCCCGCCGGACCGTCCGACGACGACGGCGACACCGCGAGATGTCAAAACCGTCGGGTCCGCGGACGCGGAAATAAACGGCGGAAAAACATCGCGCCGCGCGAGACGAAAGACTCGATCGTTCCCGACTGTCCGTTGCGGGGGACTCGAAACCCGCGCGGCAGCCGGAAGCCGGCATGACAAAAGCCGCGGCGGGACAACGGGGACGGGCGCGGCACGCGCCGTTCGCGCGGACGGAAGTCGGGAACGTAGGACACAGAATGGAGGGCGGGCGATTAGATGTATGAGAACGTATACGCGTGTGTGCAATAGCAGCACGCGAAATTTTTACGATTTTCGTCGAAATTTCCGCGTCGAACGTTCAAACGCTATTTGTGAATAAAATTTTAAAATTTAAAATTTTTAAATTAAAATTTAAAATAAAACATTTGAAAAAATGTCGACTATTGCGTACGTATTTTCAATATGTGAGTACGACTTGTGACGATTTAAGTATTTCTGCGGATGTTGGATTGGCCATTTATTGAAAGTAAGTAACATTTTAGAATGGGTTTAACATTAAACATTAAATGTTTATGCGAACTGCTTTAAGAGGGCACAATGTAAGTCCGCATCGTCATCACTGTTCCCGCCATTATAACCTTGTTTTCCGGTGTCCAGAGCTGTTTTAATTTCGTCCGAATTTTCAAAATGTTAGGCGGACGAGTCGTGGTGTTGGACACCGATGACCGATTTCACGAACTAATATTTTTGTAATTAAAAGTAAAAACACGATTTTCATATTTATACTGCCATCTGTTGACCAACTAAAACACTATACACTGCCTGCTGCGTATTAATGCAATATTTAAACGTAGTTTCTGAAGAATCTAACTAGATAGCGTAGTTTCAAATATTTGTAAAAAAAAAAAACATTTCTGATACAAATTATATTTTTCGTCGAATTTTCTCCGAAAATAAAAGACTATTATTGTACTGTATTGTGTTTGTTATAAATACAATAGAATATACATATTATAACATATTCCCGCTATTTTAGGACATTTATTGCGGCTCTTTATGGATAAAATTAGCTTAAATTCCGGAATTAGATTTGTCCTGCGGATAGGAGCAATAAAAGTTGGTGTAATTTCAATAGAAATTTAACCACTTTGTTGAAAAATATGAAAATAAAATTGTTTAGTTTTGTGTACCCCTACAGGCGCCTCAAATAAAGACAGGCCGATAAAATTTTGTTTATGCATGGTGTTAGTATCAATACTAATATGCCTCTTGAGGGTAGACCGTAACCAGGGGGTTCCGTGGGGTCTGGACATCCCTCTCCCAGCCTTAAGCTTCTCACCTAAAATTCAAATAGTACATGCCCATAATATTTAATTTTTATTTTCTCCGGACAATTAATGGTAGTTAGTGATAAATTTTATGCTTAGGTCTTCCTCCCCACAAAAAAAAAAAAATACTAACTACGTGCCTGCTTAGGGTTTTAAACTTGTAATCAAATTTCACCAGTTTTTATTTTTCTGAAAGTAGTAATGTATTTAGTATTGTATTTAGTGTTGTATTATTATAGTATTCGGTTACGTATTTATTGTTTTACAAAGACTGTTGCTGTACTAAAAAATAGATTGAACAAAATTCGACTCTAATAACAGAGTTCTGTAGCTCACCGGTGTTATTTTTTTTTTTGCATAGCAACTCAAATCAAATTATATTATATACGGAACCGAGTCCTATACAAATATAAACTCCATGTACGATTTTAGTAAAATTATTGTTGGTTTTTTTTTTTTTTTTTTTACCGGCATACGTACTATATGCACTTAAATCGATTAATAAAACGTAAAATATTACGTACCTATACCTATGTCGCGTAATGTTTATGCAGTTGTTAAAATCGATTAAACGGCTCGCGTGTTATTCCATAAATTATCTTTCTATCCTTTCACCCTTTGTCATGAACATAATTAGGTATACGGTATGGGTATGGTACTTAAAAAAAAAAAAAAAAAAAAATAAGCAATAAAAATATGTGCAGCAAAACAAATAAGCGTAGGTCTATCTAATAAAAACGAATTAAAACCGCCCGGCGCATTCGTCATCGTTCTCGCGTACATCTATTCGTTATTATTATACTATACTGTATTTATATATGGAATCAAATAATGTACACTGGTTATATTCTTTCCCCTCACCTCCCCATCATACCTAGAATTAACCGCAATTAATCCGTATACGATCCCGGGTGACCCGTCCTCGTCATCCTCCACAAGGTCGACCACAGGGAGTGTATAATGTGTGTTATTCGATATTAATTAGACAAAACAATTATTTCAGTGGGCGCCCATTGGCTATTAGCTGAAAGGTCCGTCGAAAATAGCAGAACCGTCTCGTATTTTATTCAAATGTGTTCATCTCCCGTTTACCGTGTACCCACCGCAATAACATACCCGCCATCACTTCGCTCCTGCACTCAGAATCTAAAACGGGACTACATAGACAAACAAAATTGTGAACCCAATCGAACAGTGGCGCGCCTGCAAATCACAAATTGATTTCCACTCGCCAGTGTTCAGTTATTTTCATCTAGAGTCCTCGCCTACCACTGGATCTTAAAACAAAATTTAGAAGCGACCGCTTCCCGAAGACCCGTTCGTTTCGCAACTGAACTATCACCCACCCAACCACCCGTCAAATCGCATTAAATTAGCACTAGATTTTTTGCTATATCTTCTGTGACTATAAAATGTATACAATAATTGATTGTTTTATATTGTTTCAGTTAATGATATTTTTAAGCCACCGCTACTACCACTGCTTAAAATTTCGGAGTAACAGTTCCTACCGCAAACCTTGTGGTTATAACTGGCGCCGTGTACTTTTCGCTCTTCTGCGCCTTTTCCGTGCTATTGCCGCTCGTCATCGTAATTTTTACCCACTGAAATTGTAACAAAAGATCAAATATCCGCTCAAAATCGAAAGCCATAAATTGTATACAACTGTCAACTTACTATAGTTTCGATATTAATCTGAGATTTGATTTCTGGAAAAATGATACATTATAAAATGACGTTTAAACGTCATTTTTTTTAAGCGTGGATTTCCCATCATAATTATATACCTAATGTAAACAATAGATCAATACAGGTTAACCAATAACCATATTATTATTATTGTTCACTGTTAGTAGTGTTTTGATTTTTGTTGCGTTACGTTCGAATTTTTTTATAATGTATGAATTATTATTTTTCGAAACATCTAAATGTAAACCATGGTCTATTTCTACGAAGCATGAACAAATATAAAAAGGAAACGGTCCACCGTAGAACATAATATGTGTATTCCAAACGCCATCAATTAAGATACGTAAAAAATTAAAAAACAATAATTTTTAATTACTTTTAATTTAAAAAAAAAAAAAAAAAAAAACGGTAAGTAAATTAACGGTCTGTTCGAAAATTAAATTAGATTTTCAAATATGAGTTTAGTTAGTTGACAATTATAAACAATTTGTCTAATGTACTCGTAGGTTGTGGTATAAAAATAAATTGACAATTATTACGTACTTGTAATACAATATTTTAATAAATTAAATATACATTTATACACATTAATTTTAAATTCTAAATTTTGAGCGGATGATTGACTTTATATTATAATTTCAGCGAGTAAAGACCACGACAGCGAGCGGAAAAAGCACGAAAAAGACGAAGAGCGGAAAACGGACGGGCGGAAAGTGCAAGCCATTGGTTAACTATAATGTTATAATTTATAACGTACTACCGTATTGTATTATACTATGCGATGTGGATTAAATTTATACTGACTGCGGTTTTATGTTTCGTTTCGAATGTAGGAATAATATTATTTGGTTATCTCTCATAATATTGTAATATTTTCATAAATAGAATGTGATAAAAACAGAAAAGAACAGCTATAATTAATGTTATAATAATATGGTAAGTATAATGTATAATTAAATGTTAGTATGCGCGCAGTCGCGAGTTTGAACAAGCAGAATTTTCTGTTCGAGCTTTAGATCGGCTTCCACCATTTCGCGAACAAGTTCCTGAAAAACACATTAAAAATGTATACAGGGTGATTTTTTTTTTATCACGAACCGGAAATTATCCCGGAGGATTTTAAGTGAATTTGATTTCTATTTTTTCCAATCATTGTGGAATCGTTTCAGCTTAATTTTAAAACCGTTTTTAATTTTTTACCCCCACTATGGAGTGGGGGTAAAAAATATACCTTAATTAAGTACATACTTTTGATTTTCAAATAGGAATTCCCCACCCCTTTTGAACACAGATTTGAATAGGGACTATTTTTCTAGAAATTTTGATATGCATAACACCAATATCAGATTTACCGTTTATGAATTATAACAGTTTAAAGCGATTTATTACCCTTCCCTATTTGAAAATCAAAAGTATGTACTTATTTGAGACACATGGAATAAGGGTAAGAAATTAAAAATGGTTTTAAAATAAAGCTTAAACGATCCCATAATGATTAGAAAAACAGAAATAAAATTCACTTAAAATCCTCAGAGAAAATTATTGGTTTGTGATAAAAAAAATTCACCCTGTATAAACGAGTATATTAAATGTTTATGATGTGCATAATGTATCTGTGTTTTAAAACATCGATGTTTACTTCAAATTTCACTTTAGGCAACCATCCAAGTATGGTTTTCGCTTTGGCAGCATCGCCCAACAAAAGATCCTGAAAGTTTTCAAAGTGACTGTTCAAAATTGTTGACAAATTATATTGTAACACACTGTGTTATACGTGTTGTATTCAACAACGTACAATATTTTTTACTACGCAAATTCAATATTTTACGATGCACATAAAATACTGAAAAAAAAAAAACATCTTATGTTGCAAAATGGGTAATCTCATAAAATTGCAATGTTGTTTTTTATCTAGATAGGTATCTTTTTATCTTTTATTTTATCTAGATAAATAGGAAATAAAATAGCCGTTATCTGATATCAATAATCGAACCGTCTAGATAAACTTAGATAATGTAAATTTTGAATTGTAATTTATTTATTTATTAAAGATAGGTGAACAATTAAATAAATTCATATTAATACTGTTTAAAGACCACTTATAACCGTTTTGAAATTCCGATGTGTATCAAATCCGTCATACTTTTAATACTTCTGGAACTTAGTTTTATGATAAGTATTTTAACAAAATGATTATTTCTTTATCTAGATGAAAAAAAAAAAAAAATGCTAACCATTTATTTTCATCTAGATGAATAAATTTTCGGGTAATTGATATCATCATCTGCATAAAATATTCAATCAATTATCATTTATCTTTATCTAGATATTATATGATTTATATGTTTGTACAACACTAAACATAATATGTACTTACGACGTCGATTAGTCTTAATAACTTGGCGCTTATTCTGACGCGTACGATATCAGTGTTCTTTTCCTTGCCCACTTCGTTCAGTCCGTTTCCTTCCCAAACGATCGTTTTCCCGACGCACTCGAACGCTTTTTCGACAAACTCTCGGACGCTATGCGTTTCGCCGGTGGCTATCACAAAGTCTTGCGGTCTGTCTTGTTGTAACATCAACCACATTGCCTTTACAATAAAATACCCGTGCAAAGTTTAACGTTAAAATTATTAAAAAAAACATATTATTTCCCATATAATATTATACTTCGACATAATCTCCGGCGTGCCCCCAATCTCGTTTCGAGTCCAAATTTCCCAATTCTATACAGTCCAACGAGCCGGTTGCTATTCTCGCGACTGACCTGGTGATTTTTCGCGTCACGAAGTCTTCGCCTCTTCTCGGACTTTCGTGATTGAACAGAATCCCGTTGCAAGCGTACATGTCGTACGCTTCCCGGTAGTTGATTACGATCCAATAAGCGTATAATTTAGCACATCCTGTATATTATGCAAACAAATTCAAAATGAACGAAATTTGTTAATCGTATATTTTATTATAATTGCACACGATTATAAATCGTCAAGACGCATTGTTTTCGTGCTGTACGAACATCGCCATAATCCAAAACGGGAGAAAAAAAAAGTATCGTACCGAATGGAGATTTGGGGTAGAACGGAGTGGTTTCGTTCTGAGGTATTTCGACGACATTCCCGTACATGTCGGACGTGGACGCCTGATAAAAACGTACGCTGTTTTCCAGCCCACACGTTCTGATGGCGTCTAGTAATCTGAGAGTTCCGATTCCGGTCACTTCGGCCGTGTATTCGCTTAGATCGAACGAAATCTAGAACAATTCCAATATAATATGATATTTCTAAATGTTATTAATTTACAAAAAAAAAAAAACAGAGATAATATCTTAATAGATATGGAAAAACTTAACAACGTGAGTTTAACAAGATAAACAAATTTTGGTTCAAGGCAAGGCCGTGACTGAAAACAAATTACTATTAAATATATAAGATCTTTAGTCTCGAGGTAACAGGTGATAAAAAATGTCATTTTCGGTTAAAATCATTACAATACTCACAAGCGCTCCTCTTATTAGTTGCTTGATATCATAAATAGTTATATCACTTTTAAATGCGTCAGTGTGTGTTATATTTTGTTTACGGTATCTTAAATTTTATTTTCACGCTGTGTGATTAATGTTCTTAACTTTATTTGAATACTTTCAATGTTTAACATTTTGAGAATTTTCACTACTATTTGTGGTATTTATCAACAACTGCTGTAATGAAGTATACGTGTCGGGGTATAATGGGATAAACCTGATTGGGGAAAATTTGGGTACGCATAACTGTATCTTATGTATATGTACAGAATATACATACAAACAAGTTAATGTTTATACATTTTATTGATAACAATAAATATTTTCACTTGCAAGCATTTTGTTTTCTTTTTTGATAATGTACAATTATTATTTTGTTTTATTATTTAAAAGTACCTACTGCTATAGTTATATTAATTGAATAGCATTTGTGGGACGTTTACCTTAATCGTATAATACCTTTAACTTTATAAGACTTAACTGAACGTTCAAAATATTTTAACATTTTAATAGCCATATCCTATAGAGTACATGAGTACTAATATGGAGTCCAAATTTCAAACTCAAAATAACAATTTTTGATTGAATTTTAGTCTCTCATATAAACTTTAATAGAAACTTCTTGGTTCTAACCGACGTTTCCTTACCTTTACGTGGCTCTGAGCTGCCAAATTATAAATTTCCGTAGGTTTCACGGTGCCGATAATCATTACCAGACAGCTGCTGTCGGTCATGTCACCGTAATGGAGTTTAAATTTGCTATCAGTGTGCAAATACGATAACGGTTGGACATCGCGATCGATGCGGTTCGTGTTGAACGTGCTCGAACGTCGTATGATACCGTGCACTTCGTATCCTTTGCCGAGTAAGAATTCGGCCAGATAAGATCCGACCTGAAAATATAATATTAACAAAGGTAGAATATATAGAGTTATTTAATTTATATTTGTACGAAACGATAAATTATTGCTAACGAAAAACGATTCTGAGCGAAGTTTGGTTAATCATGTTTTGAAATAGGTACCGGGGTTTTTACGTTTTTCGACATATTTTAAACTTAAGAAAGCTTTAAAATAAAACTACTACATTACGCTCAACTTTATTTTTGACCTCTAAGTTCAATTTTTGATTAATATCGCATAAAATGTTCAAACATTTCTGCTCAGCCAAAACAATTTTAGACATACAAAAACAAATAAAAACTAATAAACCTCAGTAAAATTAAATGTTTATAAATACTACAATTTTGTCCATTATACTCTGAACATTTATCACGTCTATAAAAAAACCAATTTTAAAATAATTAAACTGTTATTACTGTCGTTGATATTTTTCCTTGAGTTTTGCCAATTGTTAAAGAAACTAAAAGGAAAATTAAAAAATTACCACTAAACAGGTACAGTTCGATTAAAAAAAAAACGTTGCATTCGATAATCAGAGCAAGATTTATCGTAGAAAAGATGTTCACAGACACAAAAAAGAGTAAAATAAAATAAAATAAAAATATCGTATCATGATGGAAAGACAATACATTCCTCGATGACCTCAGAATTTAAAAATAATAATATTACTTATAACTGAGCTACCTATGTTATAGTTAATTTTAAAATGATGATCTTGAGTATTAACTAAGTTAAGTTGCGAATTTTCATAGGAAAAATAATAATTTAACTCCTTAAGTTAAGGTAAAAGTTGTTAACCCTACCATAAATTATCCTACCATTCATATGTAAACGTATTATGTATTCATCGAATTCCATAGACAACCATCCCATAGGTTCTAATACGTCTAATGGCGGTTACGCTTTTTGGGAAATCGGAATTTTCCTGCAGGTTGTCCCTTCTCCTTAATAATTTATGGGGTCCTTGGTCCTTGGTTTCAAGACCTTATTTTAAATTTGAATTTGTTTGGAGGTGCTCTATGCAATACACAAATAACGAGGAGGCTAGGGGTTCTGAGCTCCTTCCTCCCAAAAAAAAATATCCAAAAATTTAGTTGTTAGCAATGATTTATCGTTGGACACAGGTATACATTTAATAACTTTATGTATCGCATGCTTCCAACTACAACAGTGGCTGCACCCGTCTCCAATATCAGCTCTTTCTTTTTGCTGCTCATCACATTTTTTTTGAGATAATCGAGCCCCCCAAAGTTCGAAATCTGCGATGTGCTTTTTCATTCAGGGATCTTATTCAGTGTCCGCGGTAACGGAAAACAGCACCGAATATCAACTATATTGCACACGTCCAGCTTATGCATGTCCAAATAAGTAATTGACGTAACTTATTTTTCAATTAAATGGCAAAATACGCGTATAACGGGATCGGTGACGGTTTTCCGAATTTATTGTTATTTTATAAATTATAATTTGTATATTGCCTTAACGATACAAGGCTTTTTCACTATAATCAGGTTGGCGTATTTCTGAAAACAATTTTTCAAGAAGAGGAAATACCAAAAATAGTATAGGTAACTATTTTGCAACTTAAATTTTTAACTCTATTACGCCCAGATTCGAATAAATCGAGACACGAAAATTGTCACGGGTGTACATCAGAGACGTAGCTAGAAATATTTTCCCGGGTCGGCCAGATCAAATAATATAAACGTTTTAACAGGAAAGATTGCCGATACGAAATTTAAATTTTAAAATCGTGTTCATTTTCGAATAAAAGTGCCCGGGCCTACCAGGCCTACTCGCTGGCTACGCCACTGGTGTACATAATTTCACTATGCGAATACGAATGCTATTGTCGTACCTGGCCGTTGATTCCGGTAATCAGCGCTACTTTTCTGTGCGACTGCAGTGACCCGCCATCGCCGTGGTTTTCCATGGCGAGAAAACAACCGTTTTTAAACTGTTCGGTTGGTGGCGCGGGATGGAGGGAGGGGAGCTGGGGTCGGCACCCCGGTTGTGTGCCGCACGCGGAAAACAATATTAACAATGTGTGTACGTGTAGCGTGTTATACAGAATCGTATTAGCTTAGAAAAAAAAACAAAAAAACAAAAAACATTTTTTTTTTCTATTCGCCGGAGCCGCGATTTAACGATATTATTATATTACCGGCGTAAAGGCTATACGGTCGCCGAATGTACGTGCCGCCGTAACGGTATTATAATGGTAGGTAAATCAGGTAGGTACGTGCCTAATTCGTCCCGTTAATTGAGCGTACGGACCATCGTCACGAGTTTTAGCGCTTTTTATCCGCCAGGCGGCGGCGGAAGGACGCAGATTTTCACTGCGCTATAATCAATTGTTGTGTTATCATCGCGGTTCGTGGCGCGCGCTCCGGACTCGACCACGTATGATAATTCGCCGGCGAACGTATTCGGAACGCCGAACAGCATAAGCGGGCGATGGCAGATGGGTGGCAGCCGGCCCACGCAACGAAATTTAAAAAAAAAAATGTACACGTCAGGCACAAATTTTCGCGGCGTTTCGCGCCCCGGGGCGAATGTTTACTCGTGAAGGAGGAGGAGTCACGTGGGTTCAACCCCCCGAATCAGAAAACTCACTCTGTGTATAGTGTACGTTATGTACAATAAGTAAATTTGATTTATGCGATTCCAACCTCTCCGCCCCTCCCCCCACCTCCCGCCAAAATTGTTGACTTCGGGCAATGCTAACTTTTATCTAACCACCAACCACCCAGTGGCCATACCTCAAAGAAATAATCGTAGAAATTTCCCGTGTAAACATCGAGATGGATTGCTTGTTGGTGACTGGCAATAATAGTGTAAACATCCATTTTCCATTAAGATCGTGCATACGATTCATCGTCATCGTCATTACCGAATAAAACGATTAAAAAACGTTCGAAACGTATACGACGTAGTCACATGATTTAATAAAAAACAAATTTATATTTATACATATGTACACACACGTTTGTATTCAAACACAATTAATACAATCGATACGAATATGCCGTCTTCCGTATGATAAAAAAAAAATTACCGTACCACCATATTAGTTATACTTTATATTTTGTAATATTATTCCCCGACTTCCTGCAATTAAATTTTTAATTCGTCAATAACCAGTGATGGGGAGCCACGAGGGTGGGAGCCAGTAGTTTTTTAATAATTTTGTTTCATTGACATTAGTGTAAAATAAAGTTTTTGTAATATATAAAATATCTTTTTCTATATTCCGAATTCGATATAGTTATAATAATTTACAACCATAATATTTATAATATGATACTGCTGTTAGTTAGCACAATATGGTAGTTGATTGTATACTTTCTATACCGATACGGTGCACAAGCACAAGATTCCCTGATTCCGAGGGCCCCTGCCCACTCAATGAAAAAAAAAAGTAGTACACTTTTATACTGCATTGTATACTTTACATTTTTGGTAGATATATACGATTGATAAATGTTTAATTATTATTTACGAGAATGTTAGCATTTTAGATTCTGAGCGGAGCGAAGAACCTTATGGTTTTAACAAAAATGTTTATTTTATTCTTTTTTTTTCTGCGAACAACTTTTCTACCAGAGATCTTGCTCCGATTTTTGTGTATAGCACGTTTTCTGAAAGGAAATCGGACTGTGGAGGTATATATATGTGTGTGTACATTTATATTGTTGACAAGGCAACACTATTCACTGAACTCCGGGAAAATGTACGAAAGTATTGTAATAAAATATAACGGATTTTTTTTTCCTGTGAAAGTTTTTCACATTTGTTGAGAAAACTACTGGAAAAATCGAAAAATTACCTCTTTAAAGTACCACCAAGAAAAAGTTTCCTTTCAAAAAAAGAATCTACTTCGTATAAATCAGAGTAAGCTTTCCGGTAAAAAAAGTGATCACATAAAAAAAAAAAAAATAATACAAATTTCTGTATAACCAATATATTTTTCGATTCACTCGAATCTAAAATAATAATAATAATAATGATGACGAACACTTTAAAAATCATAATCACATCAGCATCATAATTATCATCAGTAATTTTAGTAATTTAAATCAACAATAATAATTATAATAATCGGCATAACTATAACGACCATCAATCATAATAATTTTCATCAACAAATCAGCATTTTTATAAAATAACCAACAACAATCATAATAAAAATAATGACGATAATAATAATAATAATAATAATGATGAGTACTTTAAACATGTGGGTGTCATATTCCCCCCTCGACGTAATTTTTTTTTTATGCATTTGTTTGAAGTTCCGTGGTACTTTCGGTTTTTTTGGAAAAAAAGGTAGTGCATATAATTGGATTTTGAATTTTTAATCATGCTAATTATTATCATACATATAAAATCTGTTTGGTAGATACTATAGTAATGGTAATTATCTATAGATAATGCATAAATATAATAAAAATAAATAGGTACCAATGGACTGCCATGATATTTCAGTCCATTTTATTCCGATTTCTATGTCATTAGCGTGCCCATCGGCGTATTAATATATTATCAATAGTATTTATAGTTATGCTATTATACAATTTTTATATTAATGCGCATGCCTAATTGCTTAAATATGTTTGATAATTACATATTTTAGATTCTGAGTGGAACGAAGAAGCTTATAGTTTTATAAAGATGGTTTTTTTTTTTTTTTACCTGTAAACAACTTTTATACGAGAAGACTTGCTCGAATTTCTAAGTGTAACACTTTTTCCGGAAGAAAATCGGTGTGGGAAGGTACTTAAAGCAGGTCACTTTTCGATTTTCTCAAGAGTTTACTCATTAAATTTGAAAAACCGAAAAAAGAAAAACTGGAAAATGTACGAAAGGTAGGTATTGGTTAAAATATATTACGGCCTTCTTTTTTTCTGTGCACAACTTTTAAACCAGCAATTTTACTCTAACTTTTTTTGATAACAATGTTTCTAAAAGGAAATTTCACTAGGAAGGTAATTTAAAGAGGTCGTTTTTAATTTTCCCAAGACTTTTCCTAGTAAATGTAAAAAACCGGGAAAACGTAGGAAAACAGGGAAAATCGGTAAAACATTAGACAAATATTATCAAAAAAAAATATATAAGGCTAAATATAAGCTTATTTAATTATTTTACTGTAAAATGACGTATATATTGTTGACAACGCATCAATATCAACTGAACTCCGCTCAGAATCGTTTTTTTCGTAAGCAATGGTATATCGTTGTTTACAGGTGTACATTAAATTACCTATAACAGTGGACGCATCTGTCCCCATTATCCTAAGACGTCTTTTTGAAATTGAAAGTGTGCATGTAAAGCTTATTTGTGAACTGTAAATTATCAGATGCTGATAAATTTAGAAGTTAATATTTTTTTTTAGATGAAAAAAAATCTGTTATATTAAACGATGATGTTTCGATAATAGTCTGTTATCAAAACTAAATACTCATAAATAATCAATCACGGTGTAGATAACATACGATCAATAGCCGTGATTTTGGTACAACACCGAAAAGGTGAACGTTTACAACTTCATTTCGTTTATATCATTCATGATTAAGCAGCTGTGAAATTGTAAAAATGTTGCATATTAGCATTAATAATTGTCTGCTTTATTGATGTTTCTAAGTTTCTTAAAAATGTAGCTGTATCCACGATTATGAGTTCTGAGCGGAGCCGCCGTTCCAGCGGCCCTACGTACCGAAAATTTAACCAGCCCGTAAAAACCAAGGGAAATTCCCACGCCTGTTCCCCCTCCATACCCCCCCCCAAATGACGCCACTGGCCCAAACTGTTAAAAGAAAAGAAAAAAAAAATTAGAATATAATATTCCGGCGGGTTTCTATTATCATTTAAACGGGGGAAAAGTAACGTTACAACACGTTGCCTATACGTGACCCCTTAAAAAACATCCGAGCGCCGCGGCGACCGGACAACGCGCCATCTACCCGCCGGCAACGGACTTTCGTTACCGCACTGCAATAGCGACAATAGTAATAATAATAATAATAAAACGCGTTGATAACGCGGCCCACGGTCCGTGATCCCCCGCGCGCGGGACCGACGCCGCCCGACCGCGGGCTAGCCGGAGTAGAGTGTCGTGATCGCCGTACCCACAACCCACTCTACTTGCGTAATAACACACGGAGCCGTGTGTAATATTCTCCTGCGCCGCGGCCCACCGTCACCCAGCGCGGCCGCCGACGCAGCGTCCGCTCCGCGCACGCACACGCGCCGTGTACACACACGCAAACACACACAGCGGCCGTTGTTGTTGGCGGCGGTACGCACGGAAAACGACTCGCTGCCGCGTTCGCGTAATCGCCCCGTTCTCGTTTTTCCACGGTAACGAGCGCGTTCGTCCGCGCACCGCGCAGTAATATTCCGGCTGGCGGGGTCCCGTTCCGCATCTCGTCCGCACGCACGCGATACGACACAAAAGACTACCACGGACCGCGGACAACGCGACGACGGGCCACCGCAGAAAAGTGACGGGGGAGGGGGAGAAATATTATTATCTTTAGAACGACGACTACGGCGATAATAGTAATAATAATAATAATAATATTAATAATATTATTAATAGTAATAATATTATTATATTATTAATAATCCGTTTTGTTTCGCAGACGACAATAATCGGGGTCGGTGTTGAATTTCCGCGTCGGCCGTGCGTTCTTCGGGTTTATTTTTATTCCGTTCGCGTTTCTTTGTCGCTCGCGCACGACGGCGGCATGATAGTGCGATTACCGTCATCGTCATCACCGCCGTTGTCGTTGCCGTCATTCATCATTTGCCGTCGCCGTTGTTATTAATATGACCGTGACAAACGCCATCATCACCGACGGCCGTGGCGGGTGATATCGGTACCGGGCGCGCGCGGACAGCCGACGACGGGATGTTGAACGGCTCCCGATTTTCCCGCAAACCGTTTCCACTCGTCCCATTAACCGGAGCGTAACGGGATGGAAATCGATGGGCCGACCGTGTTCAACGCCGCCGTCGTAACAGCGACAACAGTGCTGGTGGAATCGTCGTGATATCGCAGCCCCGCTGACGGGCCACCGTCCCCTAAGGGCCGACGCTTAAGTAAGTGTTTCGACGAAGTTCGGCTTTTTTTTTCCGGCGGGTGACGGGGGGGTAGGTTTGGTTTGAAGATCGTTTTGTCGTTCATTGCATTCATTAATATCTGTACCCGCTCATTGTTACCGCGCAGCCTCTTTCGGGTTTCGGGAAATAATATTATGTAAAACAATTGATTTTCGTTTTTCGATATTTTAACTTTCCCCCCCCCCCCCCTATAAACCCATACTTAACCGGTAGCTCACCCTCGTTTGCTATTCGGTTAGTCTGACGTCTGATCTGTCGGTGCTCCTTGGACCGTCGCTTCATACGCACCACTGTGGTTTCTCCACCATACTTTTTGAAGCAATTGCATATTCATGCCATCTTGATGTTTTGTGTGACCCACAGATATAAGACATTTCAATGCCCGATTATTGTTTTCCTTTTTTTGTTTTAGGCATAAGTTATATTATATTTTTTTAAGATTGACAATCAAATCGATTTTCTCCTCTTCTGATACAAATTGCCTATGGTCGTTTAGTTATATTTAGGTCAGTCATTAGAAGAAAAAAAATATAATAGTCGCAGGTATCTCCACCAGAATTTGTGGTGAAAATTATTTATAGTTCACTTTCATTTATTAGTAATTGGTTTTGAGTACCTACCTAGAAGGTTTTATTTCTAAGGAGTTACTCGTACAACTATAGTTACATAATATTTTTATTGACTTGCCCATTTACCTAACTTTTTCATAATGGTGGTAGGTACATTATACGTAGACGACTTACTTAGATACTTAATCTTTTTTAATGTACTTACCTACCAAGAAAATCAAATTAATTCACAAGGCATAAAAAAAAAATCCTGTTTAAGTATCTACTACTTAGGTACCTATTGTCTGTTGAAAGTTATAATTTCATTTTTGTCTAGCCATTTTAAATTAAATTTTAAGCTTGTCTAATTATTGTTACTTATTTAAAAAGAAGTGATACTTAAACATTTGTAACAGATTAATATTATAATGTATTTCATTATCACCATTGAATCATTCAGAGAATCGTCAGTATAATCAATAGTTTATCATACAATTCCTTTATGATTTAATTTGATTTATTTATATTGTGTGTTTACCTGCTGTGTTTCTTGATAGTTTTAATAGTTTTAAGCATCTATAATTACTATTCCGAATAAAAATAAATATTATATTTTAACTATAATAAAATGTTTGTTCAAGTGTATAATGAACAAATAATGTAAATGACTAGTTTTCCACTTGTGTAGATATACTGTGTAAACATTTTATCCAGTACTTATTTGTATTATTTTAGAAATATACATTTATATTTATTACTCTTGGCACATGTGGTTTGTATTTCTTAAATACCACATGTTATTATTATCATATGGTAATAAAAATTGAAAAAATGAAGTTTCATTTCATGCTGTAAACATCCAGACACCGGCCCATGTTATTTTCATCCATTTAAACAAGTCCTGAGTTTGTATATTTCAAAAATGTTGTATTCATAGATTTTAAGTTATATTATTGTATACATCCTTAATACTCTCGTTAATACTGGACGACCAGAATAAATCTGGCCTTGTTCAAGCTTATAATACTAGGACACTTGGAAAAGTAGCTGCCAATTGGGTTAATGGTCATTCACTTCTTAGCCGTTTGCTAATAAATTTGCTGCTGAAATTCTGGGGTCACTTAAAAGTTGTATATTTGTTCACAAACTGGAAACTTTTACAAGAAAGGTTAAAATATTAAAAAATTGAAATCACTTAGTTGTATGCCATGAAATAAATTCTATAACATATAATGTATTCATTAATAATAATTTAAAAAAAAATCTCATTAATACTGGTCATTTTATACAGATTTAATCATTTAAAACTACCTATTTGTATTTGAAGTATTTTGAAAGTCAAGTTCTTTTCCACATTATGTTATATTTTATTCGATAGTTTTAGTTCAAATTTTATGATTTACTTGTTACATTAGAGTAGCTAAGTATTTAATTTTTTATTTCTTTTGAATACATTATACTATATTTAAAATAAAAATATGTTCCTCGATGGTGATAATATAATTGTTACGTAAACCTTGTAGATACTTTATGGCTTTAGGTTTGTTTTTTTTTTTTTTTTTTATGTAATAAGTATGGCTTCAATGTTATATTTCCTGTAGGATTCTGAAAACTACTTCTGGAAAATATGTAAACAAAATTAATTATAATTGGTACCTACCCCTTTTTGAATATTATTCATTAGGTATTGTACTTAAAACTATAACCAAAACTTAAGTTCTCTGCTCTAAGTAAGTACCGTAAACAAAAATTTTATCAAATGGATTTTCATTTGTTCATTTGTATGATGTTAAAAAACCAATTAATGAATTCAAACATTATGAAAGTGAAATGTATTATTTGAGGCTACCTATTTGATATTTCTTTTCTTGTAAACGATATGTTGAAAATTATTTTTTAAATTTTACCTAGGTTGGTAACCTTGTTGGTAGTTATAATGTATCCATTATTTTTTTTTTATTGAACTTAAAAAATTAAATTATTACAACATACAATATATATTTTATTATTAAAACGTTCAGTTTGTTGTATTATAATAACAGACATTAAGGCTTAAGTGAGTACTCGAGTTCTAAATTTATTAGAGAACATTTAATATGTGTGTTATTTTTTAATTGAACTCATTATTATAATCAACCGTAATGATCTGTCTGTAAAACTATATTTGCGATTTTAATAAAATTATTCAACGAGACTGTTATATAATGTAGAAGAACTTACTATCAGAGACTAGTCTATTTCATATAATATCTCGTTCATCATGAATTACTCTATGTATATACAGAGTTTTAAAAATAAATATATGCAGTTTACATTTTTTTTTTAAACATTCTGTATAACATGCAGATTCAATATTTAATATTTTCAATATTATGAAAGTAATAAATTCTGATAACATGTTTATATTGTTGATATTTACAGAAAAAAACTTTACTACTACAAGATTACCCCCGAAATGGCTTCTCAAATCGATTACCAATGGTGAGATTTTTTTATTATTATTTAATAGGAAAAAAAAATGTGTTTAAGTAATTAAATAAATAATTATATTTTTTAGGGCGTATACAATAATGGATTCATCTCGAGTCTCCACATTTTTGATATCAATTCTGTTAATTGTTTATGGCAGTTTCAGGTTACATTTTTTACATTTACTTCCGACTTTTGCAATATATTTATTTTTAGTCAGGGGTATATAGAGTATTTTGTTTATTTTAGATCTTTGAATATGGAACAAGAAGCTAGAGAAAGAGAAAAATTAAAGTATACCAGTGGAAACTCTGTTTGCATAACAGATATTAGTAAGCGAAAACAAGGTTAACATTTTTTCAAATAATTTCATTTCAGTAATTTACAATGAGTGTCCATAAAATGTACATACAATTATTTTATACACCTGCAACCTTAAAAAAAAAAAAAAATATTAATGATTATCTTTTTGTTGGCAATAGTTAATAAAATTATTATTTAAACAATAGGCAAACTATTTAACAATAATATAATCTTTTCTTAAAATAAAACTTTTGTATTAAGTTTAAAAAAAAATTATTATTAATAATGTTGCCATTCAACATCTTATTTTTTATTCTTTTAATTTTATACTATTACTTGCCATGAATTTTGATATTAATAATTAGTTTTTTAAAAAAAAAAAATTTGTATTATTGAATTTGTTAAAATTAATTACACATATATTTTTTTTTGATATTTGATTATTAAAAACCTTTTACAATAATAAAGTATCTAATTTCTAACAATTAATTTTCTGGACGCTACGCATGTAAACTGATGGTATTGTTTTATAAATTAAGATTGTATAAAATATATACTAACAAGTTAAATGAACTTTTATTTATTCAGTAGATGTCCAAACTTTGGATACAATGCAAGCGTTATGTCTACCGTTAGGAGCATCAATATCGCTGTTGGTCATGTTTTTTTTCTTTGATTCCATGCAAATGTTATTTGCTATATGTACTGCAAGTAAGTTTTTTTATTTTTTATGTTTGATATTAATTGTATTTATAAAAATAATTCCTTGTACGTCATGTTCATATAGTGTGATGATTATTATGGTGAAACAATGATAATTTTTATATTATGAAATATAATAATATTAATTATATATAAAGTTGATATTTTTATTAGAAAACTCTTTTGAAATTTTCCCATTTTTTAACATTAGTAAGTCCGCTGTTGATAATATTGTGCTAACACTTTTATTATCGATAACGTTCTACTTGCCTTTTTTCTTTCTTTAACTATGTACAACCTTTAATTAAACTTAAGTAAACTTCTATGTAGTGTTAATGTAAATATTCATATTTGACTTAAATAAATAAATATTGAACTTATCTAGGTAACTTCATTAATGAATTATTATGTGTATTAAATTAGGTAGAAAAATATACATGTATGAATTTTCAATTGCCCAATATTAATTTACAAGTTAGGTTGTAATTAAATTCTTAAAATATTTTATTAAATAACTTAATTTAATAAAAGCATATTGTATTAATTCCTTAACATTTTTGTACCACTTTTAGTTATTGCTACTGTTGCTTTGGCATTTCTCCTACTACCCATGTGTCAGTACATTATAAAACCTTGCTCAGACGGAACCAAGTAAATTTGCATTTTTAAAAAAAATGTATTAATTTATACTTACTTTCATATACATTTTTCTTTTCTAGAATCTCATTTGGTATATGTGGTCGTTTTACATCAGCAGAATTACTGTCTCTTTCGATGGCATTATTCATAGTTTGTATTTGGGTTCTGACCGGACATTGGCTATTAATGGACGGTAAGTATTTATTATAATAGTTCTAAATTATATTTCTATAAGATTACCTATTTACTAAAGATGATAATTTGTTTCAAATATCTTAGCTATGGGAATGGGACTTTGTGTAGCGTTTATCGCCTTTGTCCGACTTCCCAGTCTAAAAGTGTCCACACTCCTACTGACTGGTTTATTGATCTACGATGTTTTCTGGGTGTTTTTCTCTTCTTACATATTCAACACCAATGTAATGGTCAAAGTAAGTGTTTATTTCAACCTCTTAACTTACATACCTTTATATAATTACACACCAATTGCTATATAATAGGTTGCGACTAGACAAGCAGAAAACCCTGTTGGAGTAGTGGCCCGAAAATTACACATCGGCGGGGTTGCCAAAGAGGCGCCTAGATTATCTCTTCCTGGCAAATTAGTATTTCCCAGCATTCACAGTGGACGGTTTTCAATGCTTGGTCTTGGTGATATAGTGAGTTATATTGTTCATTATTTATAACATTTAATGATAATATAATATGTTTATCAGGTTATGCCCGGGCTTTTACTATGTTTTGTAATGCGTTATGATGCATACAAGAAATCCCAGCTCTTACATTTTGGAGAAACCGGTGTTCCACCTCCAAGACATCTTAGCAGAATTAGGTTAAGACCGATAACAATTTTTTAGAAAAATAAATATAATTTGAATAAATAAAAGAATAATTTGTTTACAATAGTTACTTCCATTGTTCATTAATCGGATATTTCTTGGGCCTCGTCACTGCTACAGTATCTTCAGAAGTATTTAAAGCTGCCCAACCAGCCTTACTTTATTTAGTTCCGTTTACACTGTTGCCTCTTTTAACTATGGCTTACCTAAAGGTAATAAATATTTTCCAGTTTTACTATTTAATTAGACATCATTATCATTTTTAATGTTTTTTTTTGTCTTTTTAATTGTGTTTAGGGCGATTTAAGAAAAATGTGGAGTGAACCATTTATTGCACAACAGCCTTCCAAACATATGGATGTATAGTCCGGATTAGCATTTATTAATATAACAATGTAAATTTATTTTAGATCATTTTTGTACGATTTTCTCCTTTATTTTTTATTTTTTTTTTGTGTTAGATTTATGTAGGGTACTCAGTTTTAATCAAAGAATATTAAAAAATATAGTGTTAGGTATATTTATTCAGAAAATTTAGTTTTAATTTCATAATAAATATTTCATCTCCGAACAATTTTTTTATCAACATTACATTTTATAATTTTTATTAAATTTCATTTGATATAACGATTCTAAGATCCTTGCACTTCATGACATATTTGATGTAAGTATGTAATATTATTATGTTTATACATTTTGTAATTGTCATAAACTTTATATTACGATTGACTTAATAATTTTTCGTATTAGAAGTAAGTGTAGCCGCACAGCATTAAAAATAAAACTCGTTTTTATTTTATTACTATTGTTTTCATAATAAAATAGTATTGACGTTTATTAAAAAAATTTGAATATACTCCTAAGATCTGTTAACTATATAATGAAATTTTATTAGGAATAAAAAGTAAACATTAAGGATTCAGAAATATTATATTCGTTTTTTATTAATGTTTTTCTACGTATTATTTTGCTTTATTTAATTTTATATTCTCTTTTATGGAAAATATATATTTAAGAAAAAAAAAACAGGTGTTTAAAAATTCCTATCTATCTATTAATCATTTGAAAATAAATAAGTTTAGATTTAGCTTAAGTGAATTATTAAATCGTTTTCCGAAATCTGCAAATTACCCACGGTATTAATTTTTATTTGGAATATTCTTGAATAATATTATTTTGACTCTACTAGTATCTTATTATCGGATTACATAGATAACAGAAAGTTTACCTAAGACTGATTTATTTTATATTTTGTATTTTTTCTTAGTTATGAGTTAATTTTTATTATAACTAATTGAGCAAAATAACCCTAATTCGTATTATCATCGGACATGTTTTTATTACTAATCTATGTGTTAATTTAAGCTTAATAATGTCTTATAAAACATATTTGTAATCATTTTTTTTTTTTTTGAGAAACTTGTCATTTATATTTTACAAACAGCATATACCATTTGTATTATCCCAAAATGTGGTTTTTATGATTTAATTTTAATTAGTATCTTAGGTGTTCCAATAAAATATTATTCTTGGAACCTCCACCTTCCAAAGTTTTAAGTTAATTTTTTGTACTATTGTAATACTAATAAGTCAACTATACTATACAAATTAAATATAATATTATACACACATAATATTTCCAACAGTCCAGTATTATAGCATACATTATTGATGAAATTCGAACAATTATTATCGGGGAAACGAATTCATTTTAATCATAAAAAAAAAAAAAAAAAAAATTAAATATGTATTCAATCTGTAATTTTCCATGCTCTCCCTGTCTATTGACATATATATATATATATATCTCCACTTAAGTTAAATGTATGCCACTGTTTATGTACCCTATCGTGGCTGTGATGTATATATATATAATTAAAATAGTTCACTTTCAATGATAGCTTAGAGTATAGTTTATTATTATATTTTCATTATAAAACTATTATTATTATAAATAAATAATTACTTGTTAGTTAAAATGTTTAAGCTGAAAATGTTATTGGGTTTTTTTTTTTTTTTTTTAAATAAAAATAAATGTCAGCCGTAGCCAAATTGAGTTATACAACTATTTAATATGTGATAATGTTTATTCTAGAATAGAAATATTATATTTAATTTTTTACCCATACAAAAAAAACAAAAATTGCTCTTGTGACCCCTAAATTACTTCGAATTTGTAAGTTTTATAAGTATTTTTTTTTTTTTGTTACACTATATATATATATTAATTATACAATATTATATTAATAAAACTTACGTGATGTTTTTCTGAAAATGAATATTTTCTGTTTTTATTATTACATTATTTATCTATTAATTAACATTATTATTTCATTAATCTTCAATTTAAATTAAACACAAGTCTTTACTCTTTTGTTGCTGGAAAATATTGAAAAAACCCAAAATTCTGGAAAGAATTTATATGGAATTTTTCTTTTAGTAACGACAAATTCAATAAAAATAATATACACTGATGTCTGGGTTATTGTGTACAAAATTAAATAAGTATATTTACACTGTTGAGAAGTTTTCTTACAATAATTATTTATATATATATAAAAAAAAAAATAACTAAAATAGGGTATTGTTATGATGATTTAATACATTCTGTGAACATGCTGGGGAACCAATATGACACATCTTTTTTATGATCTTTGTCTATCCAGCAAAGGCCCTCTGTGACCATGCTATTCAAAACGTTTGTTGCTCTTGTCGTTTCCCAGTTTAGTTGCTCCATTAGAGATGGTAAGGTAATGAACGCACTGCCGGATGTGGATACCAGTTTGAGAACGGCAGTGTGATCCATACTCAGTTCTCCAGGTACAGATTGCACCATGTATTGGCCTTCTCCAACAGGTATAACACAAAATCCATTGCCAAATATCTTAAGCTTTCGGGCGGCACACAATAGGTCATCAATCGTGATTTCTTGATGTTGTTTATTACGTCCCCTGGCTTTTATCTGAAAATGTTCAAATGGGTTTCATACAAAATAGTATACAATTTTGAAAAAAAAAGAAATATTTACCAAACGGTCCCTTAGTTCATCCAAACCAATGATGCCGCCGTTTTTATGAGTTGTTGCCATACAGACTTCAACAATTTGAACTGCTAATTCATAGTAAAAATCTCCAATGCCAAGGACAGACCAAAATCCTTTGCCCGAAGCTAACGGATCGACACCGATAGATGAACACATTTCTTGAAACTGTCGTCTAAATTGAGAATTTTTCTTAATTTCATTTTTATATTTAGTGGCAAACTCTTCCAAATTCAAACGGAACACTTCCATTTGTTTGGTCATTTGTTCAAATTGATTTTCTTGGATCACCGTGCCTTTGTCCTTATATTTTTCTTGTTCTAATTTTTGTTTATGAACCGCACCGACACCAGCTCGTCTCCTCATTTTGAATACAGTATTTCAAGACACCTAAAATAATAACAGTGGCATTGAAATCATATTATTCATAGTTCGATATATATTTTATTTTTTACTATAAAATATTTTAAATATAATAATTTCATAATATTCTTAACAAAAATAATGAGGCTATCAAATCTGAGCAATGGTATTTATTTTTCTCACTAAAGATAAATTATTTTCTGTTTTAATTCTAACTATTGCCAAAAATGTTATTTTTAAAAAACGGTTTATATGTTTGAATCCTTAGGTTTTCAATATTTACCTTTAAGTACAGGATGTTTAATAACGCAATATTGTTTGACGATGTACCAGTAGTTCAACCACGAAATCGTCGCAGAAAATAATCGAAATAAATAGGTATTAGGTATTATTATTAATTGGTTCGGTTTAAGAAAATCAGTGATATTTCGATATTAAAAAAAAAACCTATGGAAATTCGGAGAAACGAACATGACAACAAGTTCATCAGCAAACAGGGCGACAGCAGCTGACCAGCGACCGTTATCAACTGACGTAACACTGGCAAATGTGTACCATATGGTTAGGCGTTATCACCGGCTCGCCGTCCGGGTTATCTCGCGACGTGTTATCGTTATTGTTCTAAGTACTTTGGTCGTTGCGTACTTCGGCGGAATTGAATCTATTGGCCCGGTGGTTTTCGATATTCTCTCTGTTCGCTGTGGAAAGAATTATTGTAGATTTTCAACAATTCCAACCTCAATAACCTGGGCACAATGTACTGTTTTACGTGTACCCGCGGCTGGCTACGGCCGTTGAAAGTTTACGGCGATGGTCTGCGGTGTCTGAGCACACGAGGCTCGTTGAACGCCGCACAGGCGACGAACATTAAGAAACGAACGCAGCGGCGGAAACCGTCCATAGTCGAAGACACGGGCCAGCCACATGGCGTGAGTTTTCAAAACCGATAACAACGCAGATTTCTGTCGGTCCTATGTTATTGATGTTTGTCGTAGTATGGCTTTTGGGTGCGTGGAAAAAATGTAAAAAAATATCGTTAAACGTGTCGTAGATTTTTTTTTTTTTTTTGTATTTCTCAAGGGACATAAATTTGATGGCCCCGATATAGTGTTGTTCCTAAAAAGAATAGTTTTCAATGCGACAAATTTGTTTAATCGGTGTGTAATTTGTGTGAATATGTAATAGTAGGTGGCTACAGTACACGTTTTATATCATTTTCATATCGCAATCGCAATCGTTAAATTGCGGTCCATCAAATATCTTAAAACAGTTTGATGTACCTGCGTAATGTTGTATGCGATAATTCACTACTCACATTTACGCTAGTACATACCTATACAGTTAAAACAAAAAAAAAAAAACCAAAAATCGCGTTTTCACAAATAATAACGGGTACCGACAAATAATGTATGATTTCATAACGAGGTGTAAAAAGTGTACTGACCGAAAATGGTCTGTAAACGGAAAAATCGAAAATCTGACCGGTAGAGATTTGTCTAGGACGGTATAGAAACAAACACAAATAATCTATGTACAATTTTCCGATATTTTGACATTTTTTTCTTCTCGGACATTTCTCCAACATTAATAATAAACTAAATATATCGTAGAAGTCTCCTGATAGGTAGGTACGACATAGCGAAATTGCGTTCGGCGGGCACAGTAATCGCGTTACGTCGCAGTCTTAACGTCGACGTGAATTTTGAACGTCATCGAGTCCGTATAAGTAACGGTTAAAATTTCCCAGCGAGTCATGAGTATTTTTCAATTTTGTCAATTTCACGTACCTACACCCGTTATACGGGCATTACATAGGTATGTCGCTTAAAAATTAAATGCCGAGAGAAAAACCGACGCACAAAACTACAAACACGGGCGGGTCAATCGTATTACCTGTGCGTTTGATGCCGTGTCAATTCAATCTAATAATATTTTTTAATCAACAAAAACCAAATGGCCGCTGCAATTTTCAAATTTGCCAAGTCGTTGGACGGACGCGCGCGCGGCTATTACGTCTTCTGTTAAGCGTTTGTTGACGTTTTACTTGTCCGTTGATTGCCTATATTTTTGATGTTTTAAAAATTATTTTCGAAACCCGTCGGATTATATAGAGTGATTTTTGTATCGTGAACCAGCAATTATCTCGGGGGATTTTAAGTGAAATTTGATTTCTCTTTTTTTTTTTTCTAATAATTATGGAATCGTGTTAGGTTTATTTTAAACCAATGTTTAATTGTTTACCCTTACTCCATATATCTTTAAGTGCATACTTTTGATTTTCCAATAGGAACACACCCTTCCTTTTTGAACACTGTTTTGAATAGAGAATATTTTTCTAGAAATTTTGATATGCATCACACTAATATCAGATTTACCGTTTATGAGTTAAAACGGTATAAAGTTTAGACCGGAAGAATGGCGAAGGGTAACAAATTGCTTATCTATGACCCTTCTCTACGCCTCCTCCTATAGGAAAATCAAAAGTATGCATTTATTTAAGATATATGTTGTAGGGATAAAAAATTAAACGTTGGTTTAAAATAAAGCTTACACGATTCCATAATTATTAGAAAAAAAAAAAAGAAGAGAAATCAAATTTCACTTAAAATCCTCTGAGATAATTGCTGGTTCACGATACAAAAATCACCATGTGGATTAGGCTGCGTTTTTTTTTTTTGTATATAAATTGTGTATTTATTCGAGTGTTTATTTGTCTACGTTATCATTATTTATTTCGTATACCGTATTTTATTATTATAATAATCCACGGATACGCGTGTTGTCGACAGTTTTGGAGCGTGTCGGCGTTCGCGACGGCCGAGGAGTTCCGGTTGGAGAAACTGCACGTGGCGCTGAAAAAGACGAAAATTTACGAACCCACGTGCCTGTACAAAGGTTCCGACTTGGATGAAACAGGTGAGCTAATCGAATAATCTGCACAGAACAGTGACGTGTTCAGATGAGTTAAACGGGGTGGGTGGTATTGGGAAGTTAGGATACAGACAGGAATCTAATGTATTATCTGTAAGCAACGATTAACCATTGCTAACGAAAAAAACGATTCATGAACTAGCAATTATCTCGGAGGATTTTAAGTGAATTTGATTTCTGTTTTTTTCTAATCATTATCGAATTGTTTAAGCTTTAAAACCATTTTTAATTTTTTACCCCTAATCCATGTACCTTAAATAAGTACATACTTTTACATGGATTTTTCGAGGTCTTCTAAAATCCACGACTCCGTCGGATTGTGTAGTTAAACATCTGATGTTCGTACGTACTCTTACCCAGTCTATACTTACTTACTAAAATCGCAAAATTTCAGAATCCGCGGACGTCATACACGCCGTGTCTAAAATGCACGTCACCAACGAGCCCAGGCATTTGTATTTCTTTCGTGAGGGCTCGGTGGTCGGTTGGAACATCACGGACCTCGAGGTCAAAAGTCTTGTAAATTTTTTGACGGATCACGAAATCGGCCCGTACAACGATCAGATCATCACAGACGAGAGGGAAATCATGTACTATACGTACACGGACGACAAGTAAATGGCTGATAATTCATTACGATATTACAATACATTTCGCTTCTTATCGTTAGTAATCCACAGATAAGCTTGTTGCGGCTCTCTTTAATTCTAACGCTCAGTTTTAGGGGTGCCTATACCGGTGGAGTAAAACGGTTGATATTTAATTATTTTCAGTTTAGATGTATTTAAAGTAAGATTTTATCAGTTCTTTTCGTTAAAACGAAAAAATGCTTTCAAAATATAAAAAAGTTGATTCTACTCGCGGGTAGAATATACGTCGTATATTAGGTTATCAGTTTACTTTTTTCAACCGAGTGATTTTCTTTATAGCGATTTTCAAAGTAGTGACCATCTGTCGAGCATCAGATATTTTTAAACGTGAATGTTTTTCAGGAAGAGTTCCATTAAAAAGGGTAACCTGCACCTGATCAGAGACGATGTGACAGCATCAGATTTGGACCGTTACACTTTCTCAAACGCGATGGCTCACAGCGTCAAGTTGGGCATATGGGAATCAATGCTCGAAGAGTACATTGATTCTGTCGAGTATGTAACGCAAGTGAGTGTTGTTGACCGCCGACATCGTGTTATTTTTTTAAATTAATTAGTCGTCACCCATATAATCTTTTAGTGATTGTCGTCTTCATTCTGTTGTCTAATATTCCATTTTTTAAGTATTGTTAGCATAGTAGTATATTTTAGTCTGTAATATGATAAATTTATAGGACCTTCAAAACGGACTGCCCATACGAATTACCAGAAAAGAAGTAATGAAAAAGACTGGCGAACTGTTTGGACTAAGACACAAGATTAATTTGAGTTCAGACCTACAAGATTTGCCAGACTTTTACTGGGAACGGGAACAGCTGGAAACTTTCTATCGGTCATCCTGCAATTATTTCAGTATTTCTACGCGTCTAAAGGTGTGTGTGTATGTGTAATCACAACAGTGTTCAATCGGTTAATACTTGATCTTAAAATTTCTTATAATTACCAACAAAGTTGGCAGCAATTAAAAACTATAATGGTCTTATTTTGTTTTTAATTTTTTTCAACAACTTTTCATTTTAGACAATGAACCTAAAAATAAACCATTGCTTGGAACTAGTTGAGCTCCTATCACACCATCTTAGTGACAAACATCACATCAGATTAGAATGGATGATCATTGTGTTGATCATGGTTGAGGTTGGCTTCGAAATCATTCACTATACTCAGATGTTTATTAAATAAACATATTATGTAAGGATAATTTTAATTTGTTGTTAATATTATTACTTGTCATCTCTTACAAAGACTGTGGTTTAAAGATTTCTATAATTGTTTTTAAGTTTAATTATTACCGGTTTTTATTGTGAATATTAGTTGCTAAATACATTTTTTAAAAAAAGGGTCAAAAAGCAATTCATTTTTAGTCTCAAGGATTCTCAATAGGATTAATCCACTGCCATTCAATTAATTAAGTAACTCATATTATTATTATAATAAGAAATAGATTAGAATATAAAACATATAAATTTATAATTGTTAATAAAATTGCATTAATTTTATGTTTTATGTTTACATTTATAGTTAATACATTTTGTTGTCAAATAACATATTACAAATCAATAGATATTATAAATTGTACAACATTAATAAAAGTTAGTAAAATGAGTATAAAAATCAATTGCACAATAAAAACTTAGAAATAAACCAATCAAAATAATAATAATAATATTAAAGAATAAATTGTTGGACGGTATTAAAAGTAATAAAATGGTAAAATTGACATGAAAATGTTTGTGTTATTATTCTGAATTACATATTAAAATTAAAAATAATTCTATAAAACTAAAACACAAATTGTTGTAGCAATGCTAAATTACTTGATGTAATGAGGAAACCAAAATTACGGTTTACCAGACTGATTTTTTCCGCCGATGATCCTAAAACAATTAGATAATAATAATAATAATATTACTAATCTTAATTTATTTGCAATATTATTTTATAATATAAGACACTAAATATTTTGAGTTGTATTTAATGTAGTGTTTATGAATCTTAGTAATCCTGTGATGTAATATACCTATAATTATTCCATATATAGTATTAGAGTTATTTCCATAGGCCCATGTAATACATACTTTTGACACCATACATGGTTTCTAAAAACTTCATATTGCATAAAATCTTATGGAAATAAAATAGTGCATGTAGAACAAGTGCACATAATGGTTTATGGAAATTTATTATAATGACAAATATTTCTAATAATATGAAAACTTTTAAAGGCAGGCCTACTTGAACTGATTGGAATCATAGTTTCTAGTACAATTCAAGGATATTGGTTCTACATAACACTTAAACTGTTTCGCAATTGACTGTTTTGTTTGATATGCAAAATTAAAATTTGTCACATACATTTAATAGTAATCATTTATTTGAGATATTATTTATTAAATTAATAAATAAATTTCTTTTTTTAAGTGAAACATGAAATTTAAAATTTAATAGTCACAATAGTGTCTGATTTTGGGTAAATCTTCTGTTCAATATGGTTAATATTTTTCTTACTTTTCTTGTTTATATGTCTAACCTCCTTTATAGAACTCACACTATGGGTAAACAATTTTCAGAAATATTTTCTGTACCAAATTTGAGTGGTTTATGTTTTTAAGCTAAAATATGTTTTAATTTCATTACAATAAATGTATAATAAAAATCATTAAACTACTGTTTTGTGTTTAATTAAATTGCCTTGTGTATTAATAATATACTCACTGTCAATTTGGAATCATCCAATAAGTTCAAATAGGCCATATCGTTCAACAATTTGTGTTCGCGGTCTGCTATTTTCATTGCATTGTTTTCAATTTTTTGATAGTTTTTAGAGTCCTGTTAAAATTCGAAAAAAATATTAATGTCAAGTGCATAACAAAAGATATCAAATGACTAAACAAAAATATACCGATGAATGATCATTGTTATTATATTCGGGGTGTTGTTTGTAAAATTCATTTATCTCAATTTCTAACGTTTTCAGTTCGTCATTTCCCTTTTCTATATCGCCAATCAATTCTTCTCGTTCGCCAATTAATTTGCGCTGTTCATTTAAACCCTTGTCAATTTGATTTTCCAACTGAAAAAAAAATTGTTGAAGTATAAAATATGTGTTACTAGAGTTATAAAAGTTAAAAACAAAAATAATCCTATAGAAATAGCAGTAAAATAAAAGTGACTTTTAAGGATTATTTAATATCAAACATTTCCCAAGAGTAATTCAACAAGATATTTTGCATATATTCTAGTACTGACTTGAGTTTTTATCAAAGTAAATAATTCTCCCACTTTTGTTTTGCGGACAACATATTCACTTTTCCACCGTTCTTCGTGTGACCGCCATATGTTTCTAGCTTCTTCTCTAGAAAAAAAATCAAAACATAAATATTCTCACTACAGACAACAGTGCACTTTTGAGCAAAAGTTCCACATACTCAAACATAAACTCCATGAGGTATAGCCGCTGATTTTCGTCATCTTCATACTGACTAAATAAATCTTTAAGCTCATTTACTTTGCCATTTAAGTCAAGATCAACGGTTACATTTGAATGGTGAATTACGGTGTTAAGGTCATCTAAAAGTTTTTGATCTTCTCGCAAGAACTCCACCATTTCTTTGGACCTCTGCTTCAACATGGTCAGGTACTGCCGCAGCACCTTGGACCTTAAAACATTATAATTTTTTATTTATGTAAACAAATAATTTATTATTAGCCCATAATATTTCAAAAATACCTATGTTTTGTAAATAGTACAATGTGATTTTTTTAATTAAATGAAAAAGTAAATTTCAAGAATAAAAGGGTAATAACATTTCAATTTATTATTATTATAATCACAAACATTGCATGTAGTGGTACCTACAGTCACTAAATGTGAAATAAAATAACTATAGTCAGTTATGGTTTGTGAAGAAAACTTTGTAAGCCACTTAACTTTTTAGTATCAAATGAAGTTTCTAAATATTATAATTACAATTTTTTAAACTGATTTAATAAGTTATTAATCAAATACTTTCAGTTTTTTCAATATTATTTTAATACCTTGATAAATTGTGTTTTTTTCTTCCATCTAATTCATCATTTCTATGTTCAATATTTTCAATTTGACTCTGCAGCACCAAATATTTAGACTCAATCTTCTTTAGCTCTTCACACCGGTCTGAACGCATTCTATAAATTAAAACATAAAACATATTATACTGCCATAGCCATTATTCAGAAATGTCATATCTGCAATGTTATTATTGTACTCTAAATATTGTGATAAAACATTAAGTTTCTTTTTTTTTTTTTTATCTGACACTTATCCCTCAATGCATGGAATATAGAAAATCTGCTATTGCTAAGTAACTTACTTCAACTCAGCTACTTGGCCAACAAGCTCATTTTTCAGTTCGGTTGCTCTATTCTGTCTGCTTCGCTGTTTGTCTTCTTCGACGGTTCTTTCAGCCATTAAACTTTCTTCAGACAACCGTTGTTCGTTTTTTGACTGTTCCTGTCGTTTTTGGTCTGCAGACTTCCTTTCTTCCATCCGGTCATCCCACGATGACTCTGATGACCGTTGACGCACTCGCATTTCGTACTAGCAAATTAAATAATAATAATGAGATATTACAATTTTCAAGAAATTTTCATTTATCTTTTGTTATTATTAATCATTTTTAACAAACATTTAAAATATTGTGGTCTCCTCTAAAAATATTTCTAATAATAATAAATACCCATTGTGCCATTATACAAGTGGCAGCATTTTAATTCTCACTAAAAATATATTAAAAAACAGAAAAAAGAAATTTTTAATAATATTTTCTCACGATCCTAATAATTATATAACTACCACTTTCTACCTTATTATATGAGTCTCAGGAAGTAAAACCATTATACTTGTCTAAAAAATTTACAATTTTGGGGAAATTATGAAACCAATGCATTGTGGGCTCTCTATCAAATGTCTATATTATAAAATGGTAGTGTAATTTTAAAATATAATGTTCATTTGACATCAAGGCCGCCTACAGAAATATTTCTCGGGGGAAAAAACAAAAAAAAAATTATTTTTATCATAGATTTTATTTAATAAGCCCATGGATAAGAATTTTAAATTTCAAATTAGGACAGAAAAATGTTGATACCTAATGAAAATTTACTAATCAAAAAGTAGATATCAAGATAATCAAAGATAATAAAACATAAAAAAATTGTGTATTTAAAATGTAAATCCTAAATCTGTGTTCTGTGATTTAAATAATTGAGTGTTCATCCTACAGTGGATGGGCCACGGCTCCATTGGCCCCTCCCCCCTGTTTGACATACCACTCTGTATAGATTCTTACTTGTTTGGCTTGTTTGGGATCGCAAGATTTAGATTGAGCATGAAGTCTCAACTCGATCTCCCGATTCATAACTGCATCTTGTTTACGTTTCAATTCCATAGCCATCTCTTCGGAGGGCTGTGTCTGCTGCTGTCCCGCAGAATTCGGTCTTGACAACGAAATAGGCTTCTTTTTCATCTGCCCTTTCTACATGATAAACAAAAAATCAAAATCCGATATAGTTAACTTCGTTATACATGTTATAAATGCACTATATATTAATATGAAATGTGATATATTTAAATAGAAAATTATGATTTTATACATGTTAGATTCAGCAAAAATGTATCATAGGTAATTACTTTAAATTCTTCATCTTCACGCTGTCTATCTCTAATTTTTTTCTGCCACTTTTCCCATTCTTCTTGTTCTTCCTCAAGTCTTCTCTGCTCTCGCCTCTGAATTTCCAACTGTAACTCGGCACTGTGAACACACATAATATTATAATGAACAGAGCATTCAACTTTACATAATGAACATTTAATTGGATTTTGTTACACATACTTAGGTAACAATTTCTCTGTATTAAACTGACTTAGTCGATAATCATTAATAATTTGATTTGAGGTATCTACAGGAAAACTACAGATTAAATTACCTTTTTTTGTAATACTGTGGAGAAGTCCAATTGGTGAACTTGTTTGAATTGTTTTCCCATGTTTTAAAATACTGTGTTACACCAGCCCATTGTTCTCTAGCTTCATACTCGGCTGTACGTTTTTTATGCAATGCTTCATATACCTGTGCTTGGTTTGCACGACGATTATTGCTTTTATGACTCATTATTATTTCTTGTTTTTAAACAAATTTCACAACTGTAGTAGACGACAAATCACGTACAATCAGATTCTAGAAGAAAAAAATAATAATTTGTAATCGATTAAAATAATAATGTATGGCCAATTTAATAATATTATGCATCTACTATACCTATAATTGTTACTAAGCTCTATTGTGTTGAATAAATATAGAAAAAACAATTTTACTATACATAGCTACAAAGATATTGATTTTTTTATTATTTTTTTTTTTTTACACACAATTCCTTATTATTTCTTAATTTTCCTCATAAACTACCCTTACTGATTTAACAACAGATACAATTAATAATAATGATTCACACATTATACACAACCAAATATTTAACATTTATCATAAATTTGTACACAAATATCTGCGTAATATTTAGTATTATAATTGTTTATTTTAAAGGTGTTTCACGTGTTTTTAATAATCCCCACTTTGTAGCACTTGCCCACCACGTATATAATTATGTTGTGTCACTATTTGTTTCCATGGTGTTGAAATGTTTATTATTTTTATTATGATGACTAAGCTATACTTAACACAGCCATCATCAAGCAGTTGTTATAACATTTAAAATGCTAAAATACCCTTTATAATATAAATATAATTAATTAATTAAACAATTTATTAATTTAAAAATCAAAAAAAAAAAAATTGCAAAGTACCTGAAAATAAGAATGAAGATTTCTAATAAACTTCCATAAAACTTTTAGGTACTTGGGTATTATGGTTAATTGTCTTTAATAAAATTTTAAAACATTTTACCTTCAACAGGTTAAAAACTAGATAGGTAACTAAATAATTTACAATTTACAAATACACTAGATTTTGCATAGTTATTAAATCGTTAGTTAAAAAATAATAATAAAAATAAAAGGTAGGTAACTTCCATGTAACTAAATAATACTAATAAATGTACAAGTCTAACAAACATTTTTTAAGGGAAAAATTTCCGAAATTTAACGATAACATTATTTTTTTAAACTATTGTTAAAAGTCAACAAGTTTTCAAATTGAAACAAAAACAAAAACGTTACATTATCAATATTTTGAAAGTGAAAATAAATTTCGTGGTATTACTGATATGTATGTTACCACTAACCATAGTTTGTAGATAATATTATTATCTATAAACAAAGACCATACACAGATTATCCAGGAAGGATGCGGGTAATATGGTCAATTTTAACGTCTCTTTTCTCTGTAATATTAGGTCAGCAAGTTGGAACCATATTGGCTATATTCTACGGTTAGGACCACGAATTAATATATGTATTCAAGGTGGATTAATCCACCGTATATGAATTAATAATTAATGTCTATGGTTGGAACACAATATTATGCTTTTATTAAGGAAAATAAATCAGAACGGGCGCAGTGCCGCGCTCTATTGGTGGAATTATTTTTATAACATCATAAAACCTAATACCAGAAACATAAATTAGTCATTTATTTATAAACGTTCGGTGAAACGTGTTTTGATATTCCGTGATTTTTACGATTGTCTTCAAAATATGAACTTAAAAAGCTATTAAAAAAACTACATCAAGTTCAACTTTGTTTTTTTTTTCAGTTACTAAGTAAAAACATTGATTTTAAATACTTTGATTTATAATCAAATATCAGTGATAAAATTTTTCTCGTGTTAAATCGTCAGACGTTACTGTTCGGCCAAACAATTTTGTTCACACGAAATTAAATAAATGCCAATAAAATCTCGAAAACGATTTTCCTCCAATTTTGTTGCGAGGAAAATCAAAAAAATGACCTTCTCGATGCAAAACGCAACAAAGAATCTGCTCTTGTCATTAGTTGATTATAGATTTTCGGTAGAAATGTTGTTCCGATTGTAAACCCAATACACCGTGTTCCGCTTTGCTCAGATTGTAAAACGGAGGGGACCATGGGCGCCCGGAGGGGGAGGGACAGAAAAACGGGGCATTTGTCCCCGTGGACTTGAAAGTTTCAAATACAATTTCATTTTGAGTGCTTTTTGTTCGATACTATTATGTCCCTCCCTGATAAATTTCCTGCGGGCGCCCATAGAGTAGACCAATGTGACCGGATAGTCAGTGTTGGTGTGCGGTTTGAACTTTAGACATTTTATTGAAAACAATTCCAGCGCGGTTCGACAAGGATAATATCGCGAATGCGGTTGATCGTTCATTTAATCTTGTTTCGGTACGCCTGTAGTAAAGCGTGCAAATTGGACGCGTAATCGATTTTGCGTTAATTGCCGGATTCGAGTTGTCCCGTAGAAATTCGTTACCAAATTCGGATTAGTGTGTCGGCACGGGCGCGCGTCTGACGGTAATGCGATAAAAAACCGACCGACATATTTTCTTAACGGGCCGTCGCCGCGAACGTGTCGACCACCTACCGTCGCGATGTCCATAAATACGTGTAAAGAATCACGCGGTGGTAGGCGGGCAATTATCGTCAAGTCAGAGTTGAGAGTAATAAAAAAAATAAAAAAAAAAATTCCTAGGCGAAATATATGTAATATTATCCGAACATGGCGAGAGTACCTGTGTTGCGTAACCCGTACACGGTGTGTGAAATTTCAATCGGACGGTCGCGCGTTCCGTTCGTTTTCGATTCCAGTAAAGTACAGAACGATCCCGCCTTGTTATTTATTCATTTACAACGGTGTCTCGTTTAATAAAACGTTTGCTTCGCATTATTTTCGAGTACGAACAAGGCCGTGGGCCCTGCCTATTCCTTGCCATTATGTATACATAGTGAACGTAAATTAAAAAGTCCTCGACAAAACCGCCGAGATGCATGAATGTTGAAAAAAAAAAAAAAAAAAACGAAATATATACTGTCGGAAACACACTGCAAACAAATGTACACAGCGATAACGTTGTAAGTGCAATTTTTTCAATAATAAACCAATATAAGTTGGGTAAAAGATTCCGAGGGAAACGTGGAACGTATTGGTTTTATTACTTATTACTTTTTTTTTTTTTTTTTTTTTATGCGTCTGCAACAACTTTTCTACTGGAAATCTTGCGCTATTCGGAAATCGTATAGAAACTGTTACTTACTTTATTTTCGATCCGATTGACGCATTCGGGAAAGTCATATTTGGATTTTTATTGTAGTTTTATTAATAATAAATTGGAAAAATTACAATTTTCCGTATAGTTTTCGTTGATATCTGGGTTATCTTGGCAACAAAGAAAACAATGTCACTAATAGATAATACTCCGTTCAGAATCGTTTTCCGTTATCGATGGTTTACCGTTTCGTACACATCTAAATGAAAATACGCTATGTAACCTCCGTTTTAAGCGCCCTCCTAAAACAGTGGCTCACGCATCAACAGTGTCAACGATTTGTATACAATCATGATTTCTGCTCACATAAAACATGTTCAATGGAAATATCGTATTGTCCGGAGATTTTATATTTATCATACTAATGAAGTAATAATGTAAATTAATAAAATAAAACATTTTATTCTTGGGATAAACATATGCATTTTTAGTTAAATGTCAACTGATAGCAAATTTAGAAAATTTAGGTGGTTTTTTTTCATATTTAAAAAAGACGCAAACGTTTTCGTTTTTCGGCTATAACAATTTTATCATCTTTGATTTTCTGTAATTCGGTTAAAAATAGTCGTAGAGATTTGAAATTTTCACACAATACGTATATTAGAATTTTCTAGACACGGTATTCAAAGCGTTTTGGCAATTTTTGAGTTATTATTTGGTTTTTTACGGATATTATTGTTTTGGCCGAACATAAATAGTTGAACATTTTACACGAGGTTCACCGTAAGTTGTACTGAGTGGTAAAAATATTTGAGCGTTATGTAGCATAGTTTTTTTTTTTTTTTTTTACACTCGTTAAAAATTTAAGTTTTAACGGAAATCGTAAATATCACGGAACATTAAAACGTGTTTAAACCGTATTTCGCTCAGAATAGTTAACATAACACAGATATAAACAACTTTATGACGTCCTGTCTTTCAGATTACAACAGTCGCATACACGTCAGCAGTATAATGAGCTCGGTTGTTTTTTTTTCTAACTAATATCGAACATCTAATCTGTACCGGCACCATAATCTATTATCACCACTGCAGTGCTATTGTTCTAAAGGGTTCTCGCTCGTTTATAAATGAAATACCGTATCTCTCGTCTCTCGCGGGGCAAATCGAAAATCGACACCCACGTCAAACCCTACGACCAACAACACCGGCAAAATAATATTTCATTCGTAATTCGTTACTTACTGCATCCCCGGTGGTCCCGCGGAGCCGTCTTCCGTCCGGTGAACTCGCGTGTTCGGTACCCGGCAAATGGTATACACCTATGTTTATACGACTGCGTGTACGCCGACGAGCGCTGCCGGTCCGCCGGTCTCTCTGTCAATCCGTATACTGTCCGGTGGCGGTTTAGAAAGAGAAAGTATATGTACCGGAGCCGAATGCGGTGGGGCACGGGGGCTAATTAAATGTCCCTCTCTTCAAAGTCTCGAGTTTTCGCTCCCAGAGACAATTGAGTGTGTATATTATTATATTTCCCATCGTAATATACATTATATTATTATACGGGCGATTTGTCGTCGTCTTAAATTTCTCTTTTTTCCCTTGTACGGGCATAATATAATAATAATTATATCATTCTGCAGAATAATATACACTATAATATTATAATTACCACGGTCGGATTATCCGAAATCGTTCCCTCCGCCCTATAATATGTAGTACAACTTTCGTCAGAAAACAAAAAAAAAAAAACAATTATGCGCCTGCCTACTCTTGTTGAGTTTCATTGCCACGACTTGCGGTAAAAAATACACGCCTAACGTAATATTATCTGCTCTCTAAACAGTCTAAATGTCCGAAGTAAACAGATCGTTCGCACAGTCGACACAATAATAACGGGAAAAAGTTCATCTCCGCGATCCGATCCTTTTACGGCGGTTCGGGTAAAACTGGTATAATATGTTGCCGTCGAGAATTTCACATTGCTCTTCCCGCAATCGCGTACAGGACCGTCGTGCAAACATTTTTTATTAAGTAAGGTAGGTACGAATTCTTTCCCCGGCGATAATTTGAGGCAATTTCCAGTATCAATACCTAAGCCAATACCAATAATAATATACGTGTATATAATCGTGTACATTCCGCGTGTTCGAAAAATCTAGCCGATACTGGTGACGGGGGGCGGCCACTGTTGTTGGTGAGAAGTTGGGAAGGTAGGATACATAAGGTTATTTCATTTATATCTGTAAGCAACGAAAAACCATTGCTTGACGAAAGACGATTCCGAACGCGGTTCGGTAATACATAATTTGATGTTTCGTAATTTTTATTTACGATTTTCGTTTAAATTTGATTTTGTAACGCTCATCAAAAAAAAAAAAAAAAAAAAAGCCGTCCGATGATTTTGGAAATTTTACCACGATTAGGTAAGGCAAATATAACTATTATTACCAAGTTTCAAATATCTACGTGTATTTATAACCGAATTACATAAAAAAAAACTCCAAAAACTTAAAGTTCCTTAATTGCTCAAAAGTGGCTCAAAAGTCTTGGCTATGATACCGTAATAAAGTTAACCAAAAATGCAACAAAAAACGTGTCGTGTGATTTTTCGATTGTAGACAATGCGTGATAAAAGTCGAAAGGAATGCTTGCAGTTTCAATGCAATAAAATACAATTTAATATACATTTGTAATCTCATATTGGCTTTGCCGTTAGAATAAATTGCCATAAAATGACTTCCTGAAATATGCTGGTATATTATTATAGCACATTATGCATTATTTATCTATAGTCTTAGAGACTTCTAGGTCCTAAAAAAACGTATAATTATGCACTAAAATATGCTCTAAACAAAATGAATTATTTTTTATTGAAATTGTATATTAAAAACGAGAATTTATTATTAATATTAATAAAATGGTATTACTTACGTAAAGTCTTTGTGTTTTGAGATGAATAATTTGAAACTTATTGATCAAACATTCAAACTCAATGATTATTTGTGAACAATTTTACGATAGTCTTGTCGGTTGTGCCATAATTGCACATCAATGCGTATGAATTAAAACAATGTAAATCGAAAAAGGCGTGTATAACACACGACATACAATAAAATGAGATTGCAATTAGCGCAACTAGACCACCAAATTTGGGGTTGTTCGAATTATAGACAAATATCACAGATCCGTGGGGGTCAAGGCTCTCAAAATCCCCTTCACATGACACTTCTAATAGGTATCTACACATTCCATTTAAAATTATTTTTACAAAATGTATCGTAACTTTTTTTAATTTTATATTTCGTACGCGCGTGCATTGTTTGTATAGGTAATCCGTATTTGGTCTGCTTATTGATTATGAAATACATAGATAAAATATTCAGTCAATAATATGAAAAAGTTTATTGACTATTTTTGGGAGTGCATCCCCCTAGTTGTGCCTATGGTGTACGTCTATTGTCTGATTGTCTGTAGCACTATAAGCACTTAAAGGTTACATAGGTACTGCAAAAATGTGCTCAAACTGTAAACTAAACTGTGAAATATGCAAATATATACAAAACAGAATTTTAGAATTTAGATTCCTTATATCATTATGAACAGTGTTTATGTATGAGTCTTCTATGTTTTTAATCATTTAAAAATAATATGCATATGCTACGAATCCCAAACCCCCTGAGATAACCAACAAGGTTCATCCTAAAAAGGAAAAAAGACACGGAAAAGAAACAAACGGGAAAATAATAATAAAAAGATCGATCCGACGATTATTAATAGATTTTATTTGTTACCAATATTAATTTGTACAAAACAGGTATCGTTTTTTCGATTCATATCAAGGGTTTGTCGTCATGATGGTTTTTCTTTTCCGTTTTGGTTTCGGCCCAGTGTTGTAGTTTCCCCGAACCGAATATCCCGTAGAATAACCCTCCGAACACGTATAAACCACTGGCAATTATAAACACCCATCGCCATTCTTCCGCGCTCTATAACGCGAATGATGACCGGAATTAATAAACATGCTATAACCTAACTATAACCTATAGTTATATAAATCGAACAAAAGTATACGCAAAGTATCGAATGTATTATTATATACTAACTTGATGTTGTACGATAATTCCGGTCAACAGAGGGCTAACGATACCGGGTATGGTTCCGACCGTGTTAGCGATCCCCAATATAATGCTGGCGTATTGGGGTGCGATATCCAAAGGATTGACACTGTAAAAAAAATAAAAATAATAATAATAATAACAACAATAAAGACATGTGTCGAGCTTTAACAATATTATAACCCACAAGAATCCGGCCATAGAAAAAGAGCCGAGGCCCGCCATGAGTGTTAAACAAATTACAGATCCGAATCCGGTTTCGCAATTTCCCGCGGAAAACATGCAGATGGATTGTGTTAGGAAAGCACCACAAGTACAGATCTTTCTAACCTGTAAATAATAAAGGCATATTATATAATATACGAACGTAAAAATAGTTGCTTTAAATGTATAAAAACGTTTAAAATGAATACAAACTTGAGTGGTCGTAAATATGTTTGTTTTACGAAGCCAGTCTACAAAGAATCCGGTAAATTGGAGACCAACGGCCATGATCGCGTACGGAAGTGCTGACAGTAAACTTCCTTTTCCGATATCGAATTTCAATACGTCTGTGTAACAACGACATTTGAAATTAATTATCTATTGTCATGAGTGGAAATTAGATGGCATTTTTATAATCACCGTGCATGAACGTTGGTAACTGCGTCAGTAACGTATAGAATCCCCAATTCTCGCAGAACAGCGCGCACGATATCGCCCAAACCGGCATCGAAGTGAAAATATTTTTCCAGGGATAGCTCATTACACTGCCTAAATTAAAGGTGTAAACAGAGTAAATTATTATTTTAAATTTATTTTCACAGAATATTCTTTAAGTGCCGTGAAGCGACTTAGTATTCAAAATTATCGTCTTTCACTATACTTGAAATTTTAAATATCAGAATTTGAATTTGTGCATAATTTAATCATTAAAATGGGGTGAACAGTGAGCGTGATTAAAAAAAATCACCCTGTATTTTATTATAAATATTTAAGGAAAATTAGATAATGAAGGAGATACGTCTCTTTTCATTCCCCCACTCCTGTTTGACCGTCCCGGTAAGTAAAAACTACAGATGTCGAAATTCGATTTTTGCTATTAAAATCTTTAAAAATGAATACGAAAAAGACGGACATACTTTGCATGACGTGTGGGTTACTTTTATAAGTGGGAAGTTAGGAAGGTAAAATATAAATCCCCACATATATATAGATATATATCAACGATAAACCATTGATAACGAAAAACGATTTGGAGCGAAGTTTCTTTTATACTGTAATCATGAAAATCGCTTGAAAAATCAAAAAGTGTTTCCTCTATAGTACAAACTAGATGAAATTACTTTCAGAAAAAATGTTACACTTGATACATCAGAGCAAGATTTATGATAGTTGTATGCGTTTACTTTTTTTGTTGTCAGTCGATCCTATGGAATCAACAATGTACTTGAGTTCTTCTTTTGTAATTGATTTGTCGTCACCAGGAGTTTCAGCAACGGTCGTTAACCAAATGGAACACCATATTATAGCTAAAACACCTGTATAGAAATAAAAAAAAGAAAAAAAAAACAAATATCAAAAATTAATAATAAAGAGTACATTTTTTGTATGTTGGACGGTACCCGGTACGTAAAACGTAAAAGGCCAGCCGTAATGTTCCGCTAACCAACCGCACATCGGGTAGCCGATTACCATGCCTACAAAATTGCCAGATATAGTAAATGATGCCAACCGCGTGGACTCGTTAGGTGGAGCCCATTTTGACCATACGACATACATAGCCGGGATAACGACACCCTGCAGAATATTTCATAAATATTATGTAGAAATTTGGGAAATGCATTTTTAAAGATATCAATAAAACAACATGGTTTAGATATAGGTATATTATAAAGTATTGCGAACCTCGAAAACTCCTTCGAAAATTCTAAGTGCGATGACTAAATAAACCGAATATCTGGCTGCGACGGGAGTCAGGGTGGTAAAGATCGCCGTGCTCAAGACGCCGTAACCGATTAACTTTACACCTCCAAATTTACATCCAAGTACACCTCCGAGTAATTGTGTAATTATGTAGCCGTAAAAAAACGAACTCAGTACGGTGCCTCGAAGTTTTGAGCTCCATTGGAATTCGCTCGTCTGTCGTACAAATCGTAATAAGTTAATTATTATTATTATTATTATATATAATAATATAATATTTTGAAGCCTGTTTACAGTGATACAAATTTATATTTTATATTTTACATTAAACAAACACTGAAACACCGATATTGATTTGATCGCTTTAAAATACTTTTCAATTTTTTTAAGTAGGTACTTCACATATACTTATTGTTGCTGCTCTGATAGTTTCTTTGCACTCAAACAGTGTTAAAAAGACGTCTTAGGATAATGAGGACGGGTGCAGCCACTGTTATAGATAATTTAATGTATACCTGTAAGCAACAATAAACTATTGCTTACGAAAAAACTATTCTGAGCGGAGTTCAGTTGATAGTGATGCTTTGTCAACAATATGTATGTCATTTTACAATAAAATAATTAAATAAGCTTTATATATTTTCGTTAATAATATATGTTTAATGTTGTACCAGTTTTCTTACGTTTTCTAAGGTTTTCCCATGTTTTATCCCGATTTTTCAAATTTGATGAGGAAACTCCTGAGAAAATCGAATAATGAACTTTCTAAAGTACCACGCTAGTAAAATTTCATTTTAGAAACATTGCTATCATTAAAAGTTAAAAAGGAATAGCTGGTAGAAAAATTGTGCACAGAAAAAAAGAAATATATTTAATAATATATTTTAACTAACACAGTAAAACTTCCGCTAACGATCACAAATAAAGAGCGGTTATTATTTTCGGTCCCTACGGTGTCTGTTATATGGAAGTTTTACTGTACCTCAATTTCTTATATTTTTTCGGTTTTTCAAATTTGATGAGAAAAATCTTGAGAAAATCGAAAAATGACATCCCATAGATACCTCCACAAGCCGATTTCCTTTCAGTGAAAGTGCTGCACGTAGACGTCCGAACAAGTCTTCTGAAATCATCTTTGTAAAACTTTAAGCTTCTTCATTCCACTTAGAAACTAAAATTTAGATTTTTGACTATCGATAGACAGATACGTAACTTATAGCCAATATACCCATTGATGGTATAAGAAGCCCTTCTTCTCCTACGTTTTCATCACAACTATTTGGGTTTAGCCAATTATAAGAAGCCTTTAGCCTAAATAACATATTGCATAATAGGTATACATTTTTAGATGAATTCGCAGGAGGGCCATACGGAAATGTTGGAATTCTTTAAAATAATATTTTAATGTTGTGGTTTTATTCAAATATTGTGAATATTTGTGCGCATATAGTTCTTAAAATCTTAAATGTATTTAAGTAAATATAATATGCATACGTGGCTTTAACTGCGGACGTGTAACGTAAACTTACTTGGGTGTCCGTGGACACAGTCATCGCCACGATTCCTACACTCAGGTTGACCCGGAGCATATAAACGTTGATAAAACCCAGAAAACTCAGAAAAGCGATCCGGTTTCTGCGCAGTTTCCAGAACGGCGGTTGCCCGTCATCGCTGTCGGAGTGGAATAAATAAAAAAAAACAGAAATTATGTTTAAAACCGTTATTGGTATTTTGTTACAATATTGTACCCGTGCGTTTTCGGCAACCGGTCCATGATCGATGCAGTACGGAAAAGCGATCAGCGGATGATTATAGTAATAATCTATTATTCGATTCGTCCACTAAAATTTAGTCCAGTAAGAGATGTAGACTTGGGCACATAGGAATTCAAACGGTACTGGTCTAGTTGACGTCCGCCAAGTAAGTAATCTTTCGCCACTCAGGTTTATTTGATAGGTTTAGTAGAAATATAAGTGTCGAACATATCTATTGTATTTTTGATGTTCTAATCATTTTTTATACAATTAATATACTGTATTTGTAGATTATTTTAATGAATAACGTCGGTTATTAATACCAGTCGGTTCGCTATCGATTTGATAATATACTTGTGTTCCATATTTTTAACGTATTTTTCTTCTTCCGGCGATTAAGCAATACAAGTTCACCAAACAATATACCATGTAATAGCTATAAAGCTCAAATTGACAAATAAAAAAACACCTATGAGTTTCATTACTAGAGTCCAAATTTCCCTGAGTCGATTTGTCGCTGTTACGATATTTCATTATTATTTTTTTAATTGTCTCAATGACTAAATTGTATATGTTTATCAGAGACTTAGATTTTGAGTGGAACAGGAAATGTATTGGTTTTACAATAATCTTTATTATTTATAATTTATTATTGTTATTTTTTACTAGAAATCTTCCTTTGAAGTTCAAGTGGTGTAGCATCTTTTTTAAAAGAAAATTTTGTCAAGTTTAAGGTTTTGATTATCTTTGTAATATTGTCGGATTTTTACATACCTACACATTTAGAGTTCAAACTTGAACGGAAATTGTAAAAGAACACGTACATAATTCTTTGACTGAGTTAAAACGTTTGAAAAATTAAGACGAGCTCATAATTTGTTTATTTTTTTTATAAGAAATTCAAATTCTTAATTATGACAAAAATCCTAAAAATCATGGCATTTCATAAGATGTTTAATCAATCTTCGCTCAGAATCGTACTTCATTAGCAATGGTTTATCGTTGCGTACAATTATATATTAAATAAATTTATGTAACTTATCTCAAATTTTCACTTAAAATAGTATCGTGCCAGGTGCCACAACTTCGTCAGCAGTTTCAGTTTTTAATTTTATAAGGTATCTGTATGTTTTTATGTCTAAATTTCACAAACTGAACTTGTGTATACTACTTAATAAAATAATATTAACGTTTAATATATTTTTTTTGTTTTTACAAAGGTATCGTGAAAATCGAGAATCGGGTAACGAAACTAAACGAGTACCTAACGAATTTTAGATGTTTGATATCACCCATCTCTAAACATCTCTTTATATACCCGTACACCTAAATCAACAATTTTGAAATTAAGAAATCATAATTGTTTTGATGGGAACGCTAGTATAGAAACATGATGAAAACCACAAAATAATACCGAATTCACGTATTAATCTCAACAAATATAATAATAATCTAAATGATAAATTAAGTTTTATCTTTAATATATAAATATACTTATAAATCATAACTTGACACTGGTAATCCCTTTTCCCAATAATATAAGGTTGTTCAAACAACCTAAGTATAAACCACTCTCTAGAACAATGTATAAATTATCTATACTATGGTATTTATTTTATCTTCATAATTGTTTACTCCACTTAATAATGCGTAGCGTACACAATTAATCATCGAGTAATGCACCAACACATATTATAATAGGTACTATTACAAAATTAGCCCTATTTTGGGAGTAGTAATTCTAGTTTGTTAATTTAACACGTATGACTGCATATGTAGACGTACCTTATCTTAAAAAAATATTAAAACTATTACTATAGGAACTTTGATATTTTTTTAGAGACCATACTTAATAAACGTTTCTCGTTTCTCGAAACATAACATTAAGTTCTGTAACATCATTACAATTGAAAAGTTCTAGAAATATGAGGAACCTTTGTGGTCATCATCATTCTGTTATACTATTATTTCTGAATTTAATTCGCAAATTAAATTGCTCTATATGTATATAATTAGATAGGTATTCAAAACATCAGTTAAATTTTGAACTAAAAAAAAAAAAGAAAGAAAATGTCATAATTAGAAAGTTTAAAAAAGCGACGTGGTTTACAATGTACTACGAGGTACCTATCACGAATTAAGATATTCAAGATATGGAATGACAGCTTATTAGTTGATGATACAAGTTTCTCACACACCTCTATAATCAAATAATTAAACTCCTAGTGATATGTGGTCTGTTTTGTACCAGTGGCGTGGCGAATGGCGAGGTACAGTGATCTATGTTGTCGGACCCACCCACCACAAACCATGAACGGATATGTCAACTTTGGCCTACGCAGAAATTTTAAAACGGGCCCCTTTATAAAAAAAAATATTCATGAAAATGAAAAATGTTAAATTAAATTCCCGTTTTTCTTACGTTTTTTCTCCGTTTTTTTTGGTTTTTCACATTTGAAGAGAAAACTCCTAGAAAATCGAAAAATGATCTCTCTAAAGTACCTCCCCAGTGAAATTTCCTTTTAGAAAAATCGCCATCATTATAAATTTGAGCAAAATTGCTGGTAGGAAAGTGGTCCACAGGAAAAAAAGAAAGCCGTAATATTTTTAACTATAATAACTACATTTCTTACATTTTCTTGTTTTTCCTCCGTTTTTTTTTTCGGTTTTTCAAATTTGTTGGGAAAACTCTTGAGAAAATCGAAAAATGGTCACTTTAAAGGAACCTCTCCACACCGATTTCTTTTCAGAAAAGGTGCTATATACAAAAATCGGAGCAAGATCTCTGGTAGAAAAGTTGTCCACAGAAAAAAAAAATAAACAACCATAAAATTCTTCGCTCCATTATTTTTTTCAATTGACGTTTATTACTTTAAGGTGAACAGTCATCGTAAGTATTTTCATTAATTTTTTTTTTTATATAATCTAAGACATATTCATTTTTATTCTCATGTATTGTCTAGTTTGTTTCGGTGCTCAATTGTTTATGAACATAACGAACGATTTGAAAACAGAAAAAAAAACATTATCGCCTTCGGAATTTTCCAACAGGTTTAAGAATTCGTTATTTGGAAACAAAACGCATCATGCACGTACGTTTTAAACAATATTATTTTTTAGTTTGCTGCCTTTAGATAAATTAACTATATTTCGGTTTTGCCTCATCGTGTTCGTCCATTTTGCCGTTCGGTTCCGTGCGAATTCGGATGTGAACGTAACGAACGATTTAAAATCAGAAATAAGATCACCGTCACTGCTTCCAACTCCCGCAATATGGTTTAGAAATGAGTCCGGTGTTAAAAAGCTACCAGGTAAGTTTAAAATTTGTTTATTAATTTATCTATTTGTCGTCTCGTACACACGGTGTGGACTGTGGCTGTGATGTATGGGCTCTATCCAACTATAACATCAAAATATGAGGGAAAAAATTGAAAATGTAAATATGACATAAAATGTATGATCGTCTATCGCATACCCGGCTTTGCTTATGACAGTAATTTTGTAACTTGAGTTTTTAATATTATTTTTATATTTCGCTCATATGAGAGGTAGCGCGTTTGTTAAATTATGTTTGTAAAAATAATAATTTAAAAAACTGAATAATTTTGTAGTATAATAATTATAATAATCAATAATAATATATTATATAGAATATACATTATTGAAATTTATTGTACTTGAACAAATTTTGATAGTTTTTACATTTTTTCTGATTAATATAAATAACTGAGCATAATGTAAAAGTATGATTTTATTATAATGTATAGTTTCTTAATTAATCTCAGAAAAAATTTCCAGAATCTCGGAAATCTTCGTTTTCTAAAGTTAATATTAACCAGATAAAAATATTCTATGATCCATTTATAGAATTTGAAGAAATGCATGAACCGATCGTCATCTCGGATGAACTCAGTTAAGATTCGTTGGAGACATCCAGCACGGAGAAGTCCCGAAAAATTTCAGAAAATTTGAACAACTTGGTTGAAAAATACTCCATCTGGGTGTCACTCCAATAAATAAGGTGTTAAACTCTAGGCTGCAAGCAACCATCGGTAAATAATCAAATTTTTTGACTAAAATTGTAATATTAACTAAAAAAAAAAAAATGTAAGTATACTATAAACAGTAAAAAAAAATTGATTGAGATCGAATAATTGATTTTATGTTAATACTGCAGAAGATATTTTAAGTTAATATCAATAGGTGAGATTACGAAATAAAATAGAACTCTTTGCTGTATTCGTTCGCCGATTAGTACATAGAGCGATTCCACTACATAGAATTTTTAAAAAATAATTTCCTTAATATGGTATTTATCTACTCAAGAATTAACTATTCGTGGATATAATAATTTAAGTTCGAAAAATCAATTACTACTTATGTTGCGTGTAACTGATGTTCCAGAATTAAATGATCGGCTATTAAGAACCAAATATATAAGGCTTTCATATTATGACATTCAAAACGAAATTTTATCAATATTTGCCCACAATATAAAATTAAAATTAATTTATAAAACTAAAAGTGTCTTTTTATTATTCTAATGTAGTGGACGAAATCATCGATATTTCTAATAAGCAAGATACTAATCTTTTTTCAACTGTAATTATGAATTTAAACAATGTAAATCGAAAAAAGCGACTATAATACGAGGCATACTACAAGATAGGTATTAAGTAATAAGTGTGTGTCCATTTACAGCACTTGAAAATATGCTCCATAAATCGAAAACCGTAAAATATGCAAATATATGCAAAATAAAATTTAGGTTTTAGATTCTTTACATGAAAAACGGTATTTGTATTTGACTCTGCTATATTTTTATTCTTGCAAAAATAATGGGCAAATGCTATAAATCGTCCTTAACCCTAGTGATAACCAACAAGATTAATCCTATAAAAGAAAAAAGATACGGAAAAGAAACAAACGGGAAAATAATAATAAAAAATCCGACGATTATTAATAGATTTTATTTATTTCCAATATTAATTTGTATAAAATGAATATCACTTTTTGATTTACATCAAAGGATAATCTTCTTCGTGGTTTTTTTCCTCAGTTTTGATTTCGGCCCAGTGTTGTAGTTTCCCCGAAGCAAATATCGCGTAGAATAATCCTCCGAACACGTATAAACCACTGGAAATTATAAACACCCATTTCCATTCTTCCGCGCTCTATAACGCGAGTTTTTAATGGCATTAATAACTTTAATAAACATGTGGTTATGCGAATCAAACAAATTTCTACTCAAATTATTCAGTATAGTTAGTTATTACTAACTTGACGCTGCACGATAATTCCAGTCAATAGAGGGCTTATGATACCAGGTATGGTTCCGAACGTGTTAGCGATCCCCAATATAATGCTGGCGTATTGGGGTGCGATATCCAAAGGATTGACACTGTAATAGAAAAAAAAAAACCATTAAAAAATTAGGCTATTATTTCAAATTTTTCACGCTTTAACAATTATAACATACAAAAATCCGGCCATAGAAAAAGAGCCGAAGCCCATCGTCAGTGTTAAACAAATTACGGATCCGAGTTCGGTTTTGCAATTTCCCGTGGAAACCATCCAAACGAATTGTAATAGTAGAGCACCACAAGTGAAGATCTTTCTAATCTTTAAATAATAAAGACATATATAATATACGAACGTTAAAATTGTACATATAAATGTATAGAAACGTTTAAAACGAATACAAACTTGAGTAGTCGTAAATATGTTTGTTTTGCGAAGCCAGTCTACAAAGAATCCGGTAAATTGGAGACAAACTGCCATTACCGCGTACGGTAGTGCTGACAGGAAACTTCCTTTTCCAATGTCGAATTTTAATACGTCTGTGTAACAAAGACATTTGAAATTAATTATCTATTGTCATGAGTGGAAATTAGATGACCTTTGAATGAACGTCACCGTGCATGAACGTCGGCAACTGCGTCAGTAACGTATAGAATCCCCAATTCTCACAGAACATGACAAACGATATCGACCACACTGGCATCGAAGTAAAAATATTTTTCCAGGGATAATTCAAGACACCGCCTAAATTAAATGTGTACACAGAGTTATTTAATATTTTAATGTAAATACTGTTATATATAAAGTTGGCATTGTCACAGGATCATAGACGGAAATTGGAGGGACGAGGGGTTAGGGGGCTTAGCTTTATATATGAGGGGCTGTGGGGCATAGCCCTCCACTGCTTTGGTTCCCAAGAAAAATCGTAGCCCACTCAAATTATTAACCGATGGATTTCCGCCTATGCACAAGGTACTCGTGAAGTGTTGTGAAACATCTAAGTATTCAAAAATATCGTCTTTCACTACACTTAAAAATTCCAAATATCAGAATTTGAATTTGTGCATAACCTAAGCGTCTTAAGCTAACCTTTAAGAATTTAAATATAGGCATAAAATATAAGTGTTAGTCAGAGTTTATTATTTGAATATACATTATATACTTTTTTACCAGAAAGTTTACTTCAATGTTTATAATGTAGATTCTCTTCTAGAAGGGAATTTTCTCGACGTGGTACTTTAAGCAAGTCATTTATCGATTTTCTCAAGAGTTGTCTCAACAAATGTGAAAAACTTAAAAAAACGGGAAATTGTACGAAATGTAGGTATTAGTTTTTTTTAACTAATATTTAATAATTAATATTTTTTATAACAGCCTTTTTTTTCTTCTGTGAACAACTTTTTTGTGATCAATTTTTCTCAAATAATTAATGATAGTTTTTTTTCAGAATGGACATTTTACTGGAAAGGTTAGGTTAGGTTAGGTGGTTGGGTAAGGTAATTGTTTTATTCACTCAGGAGTTTTCTCAATTAATTCGAAAAACCGGAAGGACAATGGAAAAAATGTACGAATGTATAGTAAAATATTACATTATTTCCCCGGTGAACGTTGTTTAAACTTGTTGAGAAAACTACTGGGAAAATAGAGAAGGAAATTAGAGAATGGTCTCCCTAAATTACCTCCACAGGCCGATTTTCTTTCAGAAAAAGTGCTACACTTGTAAATCGAAGTAGAATTTCTGGTAGAAATGTTGCACACAGATTAAAAAAAAAAAAAACAACTTATAAAACCATAAGTTTCTTCGCTCACTCAGAATTTTAAACAAAATTTAAAAAAACATAATTTTTTCCGTAAATTTTTTCATTAATTATTATTATTGATGGTTTTTATAATTATGCTGATAATTATTATTGTTGATTAATTTTATTAAAAGTATGCTCATTATTATTATTACACTTATAATAATAATTTTTATTAAAACTATTATTATGATTATTTTTTTAAATATTCATTATTATTATTTAAGTGATCACTAGTTTAATTATTATATATTATGCTTATTGTTAAAATACTGATTATAATTATGATTTTTAAAGTGCTCATTATTTTTGTTTTTATTAATATTCTTATGATTTTTTTTATTACACTTATAAAAATTATGATTATGATTATTGTTTGTTATAATAATTAATAATTTCATATGACATATTCGACTTTATTATGACTATTACAGATTATTTCATATAAATAAAAATGTTTTATTTAATTTATGTATACTTCTAACAAGGAATCTTCCAGTGAATAAAACGAATAAGTTGGCAGAAATAAATCCATTACAAGTACTGCAATCAGGAAAAATCTTCGAGAGCAGAAAATGTACCCCATATACCGAGTGTACCAAAACTATTTGAAATTTTTACATGTAACACTATAACTATAATGTAAACATGTCAAATTGTCCAGCTAAAATTCTGCCACATTATATCATTAAAATTAAAACATTTATAAATATTTTGGTAATATAACTAATAAACTTACAACATCATTTTTTCCGCTATCATGGTAATATTTTCATAATGTTATGGTAACATAATTATATAACAATTTTACCATACAATATTAATTGTATATTAATATTATATTCTTCTATAACATTATTATAATATTGTGGTAATGAAATTTTCCTGTTTCCCCAACAGGACTACTGTTAAACAAAAGAACTTTGGAAAAATCTTCTTTTAAGTTATTTGTACTTGTATAAGTATAAATTAGATTTCAAAATTAGTTATTTGCTATTAACACTATATATATATATATATATATAAAAAAATATGATTAACAACTTTTTTTTTTTTTTTGTGATCAATATGGGCTTACGTTTTTCGTCGTCAGTCGGTCCTATGGAATCGACTATGTATTTAAGTTCTTCTTTTGTAATTAATTTATCTTCACCCGGAGTTTCAGCAACGGTCGTTAACCAAACGGCACACCATATAATTGCTATAAAACCTATAAAAATAAACAAATATTAAAATTAATAATAACAAGAGTAAATTTGTTTGTATGTTGGACAGTACCCGGTACGTAAAACGTAGAAGGCCAGCCGTAATGTTCCGTTAACCAACCGCACATCGGGTAGCCGATTACCATGCCTACATTAATGCCAGACATAGTAAATGATGCCAACCGCGTGGACTCGTTAGGTGGAGCCCATTTTGACCATACGGCATACATAGCCGGGATAACGACACCCTGCAGAATATTTCACAAATATTATGTACACATCTGGGAAATGGATTTTTAGTAATACCAATAAAACAAGAAGGTTTAGTTAGGTATATTATAAAGTATAGTGCGAACCCCGAAAACTCCTTCGAAAATTCTAAGTGCGATGACCAAATAAACCGAATATCTGGCTGCGACGGGAGTTAGAGTGGTGAGAATTGCTGCGCTCAAGACTCCGTAACCGATTAACTTCACGCCTCCAAATTTACATCCAAGTACACCACCGAGTAATTGCGTAATTATGTAGCCGTAAAAAAACGAACTCAGTACGACGCCTCGAAGTTTTGGGCCCCATTGGAATTCGCTCGCCTTTTGTACAAATCGTAAAAAGATTATTTCTTATTATTATAATAATTGTGTTTAAAGTCATACAAATATATTTTATACTTTACATTAAACAAAAACTGTAACACTCATATAGATTGGATTATTAAAAAAAAAAAACCTTTTAAACTTTTTAAGTATTTACTTTATTTATTGTTGCTGCTCTGCAGTTAGTCTAGGTGCACTCAAGTGATGTTAAAAATTAAATTTTCGACCATCCATAGAAGGATACAACGTACGTACCTTAGGTTTTGTTAGCTAGTATACCTGTTGATAGTGTAAGAGCTTTTTTTTTTTCTCCTTTGCCATCGTCCCAACTATTAGGGGTTGGCCGAATATAAGAAGCTATTAGCCTACATAATATATTGCGTAGATAAATATTTTTAGAAAAATTCGCAGGAGAGTCACGAGAGAGTGTCGGAATAGAATTAATTTGCGATTTTTCAAATATTGTAAATATTTGTGCGCATATATAGTTATAAAACAGTGGATATTGGGTAAATTAAATCTGTGGCGTTAACTGCAAACGCGTAAATCAAACTCACTTTGGTGTCCGTTGACAGAGTCATCGCCACAATGCTTACGCTCAGGTTCATCCGGAGCGTATAAACGTTGATGAATCCCAGAAAAGCCAGGAAGGCGACCCGGTTTCTGCGCTGTTTAAATAACGGCGGTTGCCCGTCATCGCTGTCGGAGTAGAATAGAAAAAAACAGAAAGTACGTTTAAAAACGTTATTGGTATTTTGTTACAATATTGTACCCGAAAATTTTGGACGGCCGGTCCATGAACGATGCAGTACGGATCGACGAATTATTATAGTAGTAATCTATCGTTCGATTCGTCCACTAAAATTTAGTCCGGTCGTAGATGTAGACATGGGAACGTAGGAATTCTAACGATACTGGTCTATAGTTGACGTCCGTCAAGAAAGTATTCTCCCGCCACTCAGATTTAGTTGACATATTTTTGATGTCCTAATCATTCGTTATACATAATTAAATAATGGGTGTAATATTATTTATCATATAGTGTAATTATAGATTATAAATTTAAAATGAATAATCGAGCACATTACTAAAAATGGGAAATTCTTGTTTTTTATTTGATAACTCTGGTATTCAACTTATATAATAATTTTCAGTGAGACTTATTTCAGCGATTACGACGTCTGAATAATTGATATAGGTACTCGATAATATTATACACGGTATCCGCTGTTATACCTAATCTTAAAATATCGAATAAATGAATTTCACACGTAGGTATATCTGACATATCGACGGTGTTTTGTTAAGCAAGCAGGCATCTATTGTATTTAAATTTTTTAAGGAAGCCGAAAAAATTGTTTTACAAAAAAAAAAAAAAACCAACAAAACAGTTTTTGTGATGTTTATTATGTAAAATAATTAAATTGCTCGTACACGTAATACCTTGTGCACAAAGCATACATGCATTGAATTTTGGTATACGCCCTTTTAACAAATCCGTGTTGATTTAATTATATTTTACAAGTGCTTTTGGATATATTTTAGTAGAGATTATCATATTAATATATGTTCAATATATGTTATCTATATTTAAATACGCTCTTACTAACTTAACTACCAGTTTACGCTCCTTATTTTTCTAATTTTTTTTTTGAAACCAAAAACGTATTTTTCGTTTTTTAGTGGTATACAAAACACCATCGTTGTAATATGTATATTTTTCGTATCTTTTTTATCTGCAGTATATTATTTTAATTTTAAATGTATAATCTATTAATACAGTGATTAATGCAGTATATAAATTGTATAAATAATGATAAGAAAATCGAAAATTCGAGAGACATAAATGTTTCATTAAAACCTTGTGACGGGAGAATACTTTCTTGGTGGTAGTCAACTAGACCATTCATACATTTTAACTATAAGTATCACGAGTTAATTTTTTTTATTTAGTGATATTATAATTGCACATCGTCACAGGCCGGGGTAGGGGCGATTAGCGCCATCACCCCTCTCCCGAAAGAGATGGGCCGACATTGGTATTTAGCGGTCATTGGTCCATAAATAGATATAATAGATATAATCAATATATTATTTGACATTATTTTTTTTTATAGTGACACAAAAATTTCTAGCAGAAATTTTGCCCTGATATATATGTATGGCACCATTCGTAAAGGAAATAATATCTGGAAAGTAATTTAGGAGGTCTTTTTTGATTTTTCAAGCGGTTTTTATAACATCTGGGAATTTCGGGAGATAACGTAAGAAAAATGGGAAATATACAAAAATAGTGTACAATTGTATTATTTTTTTTGTAATTCAGTTTAAAATATTCGTAGACTTGAAATTTGGGCAAAAAATTTATATTCGTCTATTTGTACGTGGTAAAACTAAAAAAATTATGTGGAACAAATCTAGTTACTGGCTCGTACAAATTGTTTTAGTAAAATGTATTTTATTTTACTCTAATATGATATATATATAATATATATGTATATTGTTGAAAAAGCAATACTATTAACTGAGCGCCACTCGGAATCTTTTTTCGCTAGCAATTATTAATTTTTGCTTACATCTGTACATTAAATTTCCCTCTATATCCTACCTTTCCAAATTCCTCCAACTTCGCATCTACAACAGTGGTCCGTTCATGGTGTGAAGTATGTCTGTTTTTTTTTCTTATCAGTCATTAATATTAAATTTAATTATTTCGCCCCTCCCTCCCCATAGTCAAAGTCTGGAAACGTCTCTGCATCACTATATCGTGAAAAGGAATAGAAACCACTAAAAATACTTCTAAATTTAAATATTTAATATCTACCTTTTGATCCTCGGTGATTTTTCATTTAACGTTTTTCTGTTTGTATAATAGCTATTATCGCTAATAACTATTTAGTACCTATCTGGCTGTCATAACCGTATTTTAATAAATTTAAATCTAAATAAATAATATTGTATCCAATACGTTTACGATTTACTTGCGTATTATAATATTACCATTGATGTAACATGTGAACATTATCGATTCGATATTGATTGACACGTCGAATCTGCAGATTTATTAGCCCGGCGTGACGCACAGTGTTTTAAAATAGAAATAAAATATATTCTTTTGAAAAATCTTTCTATTTAAAACATTATATCTCTTTTTTTTTCACTTTATACATTTACAGGCTGTGGTCCAAAAACATAGTTGATAATATATACATTAAATGTATAACATTATATTTTAAAGGTATATAGACATGGGTGCCTGTGTTGGGAGAGGGGCAATTAGGCATGACGGAGCATCTGCCCCCCCTTCCTGGGCTTCAAAATTGTATTTATAATTTTAATAATTAGATAATTTATATAATTTTGTTATAGTTTTTTGGTGTTTGATTTTATTATGCCCCTCATTATGTCGGTCTGGTCATCAAAGAATCCAGGCCGATTCTTATTAAAAAAAGAATGTAAAAAAAGTGAAAAAAAATAATTTGAAACGTTACTAAGACACTGCCCCTCCCTGATAAATTTACTGCGGGTGCCCAGGAGCATAGATAATTATAAAATAAACGACTCAGTTTAAAAATTAACAGATGTGGGTGTCTTCATTAGCAGTACCCATAAGATGATAGCGAAGAAAGTTTAATAGATGGTTAGACGAAGGTAATGGGTTAGAAAAAGATGGATCTATATATGTATAGATTTATTATAACAATGGTGTTTTTTTTATTTTTAGATTTTTTTTTCGTAAGTATTTATACGTCATATCATGGTTGACATAATTGTATCATATCTTCGATGATACGTCATTACAACAGTCATTTTCTTGGCTCTTAATTTTTGCCCAGTGCTGTCGTTCTCCAGAAGCAAATGTGCCGTAGATTATCGCTCCGATCAAGTATAAACAGCTTGAAATTAAAAACACCCATCTCCATTCGTCTGCACTCTATAGAGGATTTTATATATTAGTTTCGTTGTAATCGCGATTATTCGAGTAAAAGTATATCGAAATACTAACTTTATTTCGCACGATAATTCCAGACAACAAAGGGCTTACGATTCCGGGTACAGTCCCGAATGTGGAAGCGATCCCTGATATGATACTGGCGTATTGGGGTGCTATATCCAAGGGATTAATGCTACGAAAAAAAAAAAAAATAAAAAAAAAAATAGAAAATATATTAAGTAAATTTAGGAGTTTCTAAGAAATGTGTAAACACCGCTAATTGAAAATTACATGAATCCAGTCCAAGAAAATGCTCCAAGACCTACGGCTAATGTTAAATAAATTATGGATTCATTCCCTGTTTTGCAACCGCTCGCCAAATACATAAAAATCGATTGGCATACGAAAGGAATACAAGTGAAAAGCTTTCTGATCTATGAAAATAATTTCGTTAAACACGCAATTTGTCATACATTTTTTTTACGAACTTGTGTATTATTAAATAAGTTCTTTTTTCGAAGCCAGTCGACAAAGAATCCATTAACTTGAAGACAAACAGACATAACCAAGTACGGCAAAGCTGATAGTAAACTTCCTTTTTCAATATTAAGTTTCAATACATCTAAAAAAAAAAAAAAATGCTATTAAAATTTTAAAATTTAGTATCAAATCATACCGTTCATATAACTGGGTAACTGAGTAAGTAACGTAAAGAATCCCCAAAATTCACAAAACTGGGCGCATACTATTGCCCACACTGGCATCGATGTAAATATATCTTTCCAAGGATAATTTAAACAGCCAACTAAAAAAAAAATAATTTACAATTATTTTTAACTTTGCATAAAATATGCCTAACGTAAACCATGCAATTTAGAACTTTTATGGTCATTTTTTTTAAATTTAGCTTTCAAGAGTGGTATATAATATATAGAGAGTCATTTAATTTTTAAATCGATATAATAACAATTTTACAATGTTAACAATTTAATAATTTTGACAAAATTTGAATAGATTTTGTCTTTAGATTTTCGATAGTTATGTACTGCCATAGGAATAACTTAATGGATCTGGACACTTCGCCGAAACAATTTCGCCGACGGACCGTTTCGCCGATGGATCGATTTGCCATAACCAATTAGCTACCAATTGTTTCGCTACTATCCTTTTCGCCGCCAGACTTTTCGCTGATGGACTTATTTTTTTAAGTTGTACTAAGTGGTCAAAAAAGAATTTAAGTTTTAATGTATCATTGTTTTTTGAATAACTGTTTAAAAATAAAATAGCACCTATTAGAAAAATTGTATCCCTCGTATTATTTGTCGTTTTATGCTTTTAATCGTTTAATTTTTTGACTAATACAAAATATATGAAAATTGAACACGATATACGAGTAAGTTAATTTATATCGTGTTATAGTTGCAGTTGATGGTAAAAAATAATAAATTGTGTGTCATGTATAATTTTTGTATCATTCCTATTTGGTATATATAAGTGGATAAAACGGTTTGGCTGAACAAAAAGTCTTGAAAATTGAATACAAGGTTTATTATAAGTTTTACTTAGAGGTCTAAAAAATAAATTTGAGTTGAATACTCTGATGTTTTTTTGATATGCATTTTAAGATCTAATCGTTTTTCGTCAGCGATAGTTTATCGTTGCGTACAAATTTAAATTAAATAATTGTATGTGTCATATCATCCCAAAATCCCAATTTCCCATCTCCAACGGTGGCTGAACTCGTCTCCAGTATCAGTTATCTTTTAAAAAAAATGTGTTGATTTCTTTTAAGAAAATAAGTCCGTCGGCGAATAGGTCACGGCGAAATGGTTTCGGCGAAAAGAATGGTTTTGTAACTGAATATTATAATGAACCTAGTATCGTATATTCGAACATTTAAATTAAAATAGAATAAAATAGAGAGTTCTATCCCAGAATCGGGATCAAGAGCAGGAGCAGGGATCAAGTGCTATACCTATTACATGGCCGCTAGAATTGCCCAACACTTCATAGACCATTTAGGTCACGTCCACTTTCGACATTATTACCACACTGTTATCACGGTTATATCTGCTGTTATCACAAAATATACTTATCGTTATACCTTTATGGTTACTGTTATCATTATCAAGGTTATCTTATCATATAGGTAAGAAAGTAACGTTACTATACTTACAACTACACTGTTTCAACAACTTTAAAGTATTATGCTACATTTATATAACCTTAATGGAAGGTTTTTTTTTGTTTTTAAAATAAAAAGACAAAATTTATATAGGTAAATACTTATTTATTATTTTTAACAATAAAAATATGTATACATATATTATACAATATTGCACACAAAAAACTTGCCTTCCTTTATTTTTACTAGGAGTAGTTTTAATTCTATCCATCTTAATTTGTATCTTATAATTTAAATCTATATTAACATCTGACATTTATAACGAAATCGCTCGGTAACGATTGATTTTTCCGTTATAAAGGAGTTTCCGTTCTGGGGAAACTGATATATAGGGGGTATAGGTTATGCAGAACTGTTGTTGTTTTTCATTTAAGGAGATTTCCCCATTATAAGGAGCCGGTATAAGGAGGTTTCACTGTATTATTCTAGAGTAAAATTTTCCCCCGCTTATATTATGCATTATATACGTAAATATTATTAATAAATCAATAAATAGGTAGTCGAATATATAATGATAATACACTTTATTACACAACACTACAACTATACCTATACTACTTCCAAAACAAAATGGTAAATTTGAGTAGAAAATAGAAAAAAGACGGGATTTAAAGTTTGTAATTGTTTGTTCAACATAACTATAGTAACACACCTATAGATTTTTTTGAAATCACCATATCGACTAAATGGTTAAAAAAAAATTATTATTAACAGTAAAGTTTAGTAGATTTGTTTCTAAAACAGAGTGTACTGTTATTACTGTATAATATATTTCTACGAATTTCGCCTCGCACTCCAGCTACTGGATTCATATGCGAACACTGTTCGAGCACAAGGACCATACCGACTGCTGAACGTGACAGTTGCTGTTGTATACGACGTGTAAAAATATTATGGGATCACTGATGAATGATAACGTTTGAACATTTACAAAAAGAAAGGGTGGTCAGTATTGCCTTCGACGGTCGACCGTTGTTTACCTATTTTGTATACTAATTATATAATATATCACACGGACGCACAGATACCGGGCAGTGACGTGATTTTTCAGGTCCACGTTACCGTCAAGGGAGTGTCATATTGGGACTACACTTGAGTAGGTCACAGCGCGGTTTTATCCACGTTCTTTTGGAAAGTTAGACGTGTTCATTTTGGTATCGTCGTGTTTTTCCGTTGAGATACTATACGTCAATCCGTCTTTCGGTTGGCTAATTTTCAATATGCAGAATAACATGGATCAAAGTAATGTAGACCGAACACCAAGTGGTGGTATTCATAATTTTGAAATAAATATGCAAAGCCGAGATAATAGTTTAAATGTCGGTATCAACGTTCTTTCAGACAATGAAAACAATGAAGATTCAAGCAGCCAAAGTANAACGAGAAGACGAGTATATGCAGAGAATATGTGGGCTGAGCCATTACCCGATATAAGGGGTCAATTCAGAGATTGTAGTTTAACTTTTTATAGAGAAAATCCAACACATACGTTAAGATTACGTGCATTTGTCCTAAGAGAAGTAAATGTTTTAAGAACTCTTATTTCACTTGATATGACGCATAGACCTCCCTTCGCAAGTACTAATGATGAAGTTTTTACATCATTTATAATGCGTTTAATCGTATTGTATGATATAACAAACACTCGTTTGATAACCATACTAACTCCTTGTATTGGAAACTTCGCCGAGCATTTCCTCCACGAGTTATATAACTTTGCAAGTAGTCCATATAGATTGGTTGACTATGATCTTAATGTACGCTACGCTCATGATAGATATTTCTCTCGATATTCCATGCTGTATTCTGAGTACTCTGAATTAAATGATGAAGATATAGTTGAGCAACCAATATCTGTTACATCACCAGATCATAGGGATGAATCGAATGTAGTGAATACGGATGACGAAGATAATGAAAATTCTCCTTTTATTGTTATGTCGCCGTCACATACACTTGTTCCGTCAGAAGTTATTCAAATTAATTCTGCTTCTGGGGAATCTGATGTTCAAATTATAAATATTGATACTGAATCTACTGCAGAAACAGAAAAGGATCAGCCGTTTCAGCCCAATCATCAACCAAACTGTCCAAGTATGACACGGCCGAATAAGAGTCAAATAAATACTGTAGAGAACATCATTAAAGATAGTTCGTCAGACGATGGGGCAATCGAAATTAATACACGTGGTACGCAAACTACGGGCACGAAACCAGAAGATGTTATAAAGAAGAGGAAAAGAAAAATCGAAAAACCCAAGCTTGAGAAAAGAAAAAAGTATGGTGTTGAATTTCGAAGTGAGGTTCGACTTAGCAGCAGAACTCGATCAAGCTCAGAGTCTTTATTTTCAAACAATACCGACGCAAACTAAATTAAATTAATATCTCCAATGTTCGTTCGTAAAAAAAAATTTAAAAAAAATTATATTGCATACATTTATTTTGATATCGTTTAGTTTAGACAGTAGTTGGATTTATAATTGTTAACATAAATTCATAAACTGTATAATTACCTAATGTTTTTTTTCTTTAATATAGAAATACATAAAACGTATTTTCGTTTTTTTTTTTTTTTTTATTTATTTTAATTTTTAGTGATTACGATCAAAATTAATTTCATTAATTTCTATTAATATTTCTGTACCATATTGATCACAAACTCGTGTATACGCCTATTTATTATATATAATTAAGATTATTCCGAGTAATTCAGTTAATACTAACAATTAGGTACCTATTCAATTTTAAAATACAGAATATTTATCGTGCAGCCTCGTGTTCTTTCTCTAAGAGACGCATATGCTCTTCTTTAATGGAGATTGTCTTTGACAAATAATCTATTTTTCTTTTTTTCGTATTTATTTCTTCCAATTCTAATTTTTGTTTTCCCGCAGATGTTACGTATACAGACGAGAGAGGCTCTATTTATTTTATTGTAAACGTAGACAGTTTATTGGTTATGTTAGATCTTTTCCTTAGAATCTGGGGAATAACATTGTTAGTTTTGATCAACCCAGTGTCCTCGATATTTACTTCCTTCGAGATGGTGGAGAAACAAGTCCCGGGTCTAGAGAAAAACGTTTCGCCCGCTTTAATATAACATTTTTGTATTATTGTAATGTTTTCGTTGTTTGCTTCGCCCTCCGCGACTTCTATACAGTTTATAGGTAAACAGTTAAAACTATACGCAGAAAGAGTATATTTTATGATCTTATCTCTCTGTTCTCGATTGTCGGATAATTTAATTTGTATTCCAGTAAATTTTTTCGTATTCGAATTGCCCCAATTACGTACTGCAAGAAATTTTTAAACACGATGCAACAGCTATTCTGTAAACTGTTTGTCAATTTTGTCCATATTTTAGCAATTGACACCGAATAAAACGATGTCGAAAAAGATGAGACCAAAAGTGTATACTTCTTAAAAGGCTCTTTAAAAAAAATTTTTATAAACATTTACAACACCAGAGAAAAACTTAAAGAAGAAGGATACGTTTCAATTCCGTTTAACGAAATGGTATTAATAGTCCTCACGACAGAAGAAACTATTATAACATTTAATACTAATGGAGTTACTACATTTAATGGTAATTCGTTCGCAAAAGTAGAAAATGTTCAATTTTTTTCGGAAGTATTACGAGATATGGATGATTTATCTTTTAATCAAAACGATATACAACAAATCGAAGAAATAACCATGCAAGAAATAAATGGCTATGTTAAGGTTACACAGTGTCGGCGTTTGGAAGAAATACCGGACAAATCGGAATTAGTCTTAATTGGAATAAAACAAATACGTCGCAGAAACAAAGTTCGTTACATATTGCAGTTCGATAACCTGGATTCATTGTATGTGTCAAATTTCTGGTTGGAGAAAGAAATGTCAGATGTATGAATATAGATTTAAATTATAAGATAAAAATTAAGATGGATAGAATTAAAACTACTCCTAGTAAAAATAAAGAAAGGCAGGATTTTTGTGTGTAATAATGTATAATAAATAATAAATAAGTATTTACCTATATAAATTTTGTCTTTTTATTAAAAAAAAAAAAAAAATCCTTCCATTAAGATTATATAAATGTAGCATAATACTTAAAAGTAGTTGAAACTGGGTAGTTGAAAGTATGATGATAACAGTGTGGTAATAATGTCAAAAGTGGGCGTGACCTAAATGGTCTATGAAGTGGTGGGCAATTCGGGCGGCCATGTATTAGGTATAGCACTTGATCCTTGCTCCTGTTCCTGATCCTGATCTTGGGGTAGAACTCGGGTAGTACTCGGGCGGTATCTGCAACTGTTGTTTATAAGTTTGGAAGAGTATAAGGTAAGTCAGGATTAATATGGTCAGAACGTGTGTTTTCGCTGAGCAAGCTCAGAGAAGTGAAGAAATTAGTGGCGTGTCTAGCGCTTTATTATGCACTCCGCGGTCTCTTATATCAACGACTCACACTTGTCCACCATAGTAGCTTAAAGTGAGGTGGCAGTACTGTTTAAAAGATCTTTTTTGTGATGGAACTGGTAATCGTATATTACATCACGTTTTATAGATTTCTACATATTCGACGATATACATATTACAATTAGATAAAATAAATTAAATTTGTTTATTTCCGCAAATTTGTTCCAAGTGATATTCCACTTTTAAGTTTAGGTAGGGGGAGTGTAGTGGAGTATACAATTTGTGTACCTGACTTTAAAATAGCGAGCTCCACTATACTCTATAAATGACGTGCTCGATATCCCGTCGCGCCGGTCCTGCCAGATAATATAACATTCTAATATTATGTATTTTAATATATTATATTATATTCTATAATATTCTTACTGTTTACGGGTTTTAAAACTGGTTAATTTTTTTTTTTTTGAAAAAATTATCATTATATTATTTAAACGTTGCGTTTTGAATACAAATTAGATAAACATTCAAATATCCAGCCTATATGACGCGCAGCATTATAATAAACTTAAATCGATTTATTCAATTTCATTTTAAATTTAAAATGTATTTTAATAAATAACAAGTTTTTAAATAATCTAACATAGTGGTCGGCAACCGGCGGCCCGAGGGCCGCATCCGGCCCGCGAGTCTATTAAATACGGCCCGCTTTAAATTCTATAACAATGNATTTAATTTGTATTCCAGTTAATTTTTTCGTATTCGAATTGCCCCTATTCGTGTTCGAACTGCAAGACATTTTTAAACACGATGCAACAGCTATTCTGTAAACTGTCTGTCAATTTTGTCCACATTTTAGCAATCGACACGGAATAAAACGGTGCATTTTGGAAATACATTTTACTATTTTCCAATAAACTTAAACAATCTTCCAGTAGTTTAAATACGTCCCTTGTCTTATAATAATCTTCAATAGTATAGTTATATATATTGTCACCTCAAATCTTGTTACGCCATGCTTTCTCGCTGGATTAGAAGAAAATGTTTTCTTTGGACGTGCATCTGGACAGTTGATAAAGTCGATACTATGGTTTCCGATCTGTTTGTTGACTCCAGGACTGGTAATTTGGCACACAAATTTGTTATACATNTAGCCATGTTAAACAGTCTATACCAACTGTTTTGTTATTATCTACAATTATATTGCTGCCAATCGTACTCTCCTCGGTTACAAAAATTGTGATTGTCTGTTAGAAAACGAGTCATTTCCGTTTTTTTAAATACGCCTACAAAATCCTGCGTAATGTCGAAATCCATAAGATAGTAATTGTCGATTTTAAGCTGTGCTAATTTTTCTGGAAGTTCTTCTAACAGATCGTCCAACTTAACGTCTGCCAGTTCCACTTTGTACGGAATAGCTACAGAATTTTTATATTTTTTATTTATAATTTCCAAATCTTCCTTTTCAATAACTTGTACAATTTGTTGGCCCATTTTGTTCGTAGTATCCAAACGATAAGGTAATTTTGCTTTTACTCCGTGTCGTCAAGAAACGAATTTAGAAAGAAAAAAAAAATACCGACTAGATTATGGTTGCTAACAGAAAATTTAGCCAATAAAAACCTAGTTCTAGATGTTGGCAACCATAATCCAAACCGCTCGTTCGTTCGTTTTATTCGATTACCCAAAACTTGGGATAAACTGCAGATTTTTGTAGAGTTCATGTTCACTGTTTCGACTACCGTCGACGATTAAACAACAGTAAGAAACGATTTCCCTTATATATTATAAGGATAAAATGAGCCTCACAACCATCGGCATCTTCAATAACCGTTGGAATATATTCGGAGCAATACACGCATGTGCATTGCATATTATTATAAATATTCTAGTTCCTCCTATTGAAAATCATAGGTTAAGTTAGAAAATGGAAATACACAATATTGTGTTATAGGTTTAGTTTTTAATGTACAAAATGTAATTTTAGGTTAGTTTACCACGGGTTTTGTAAGGTTAGTTTAGTATAGGTTTGGTTAGGTAAGTTAAGCATAGGTTTGATCGAAAAAAAAAAAAAAAAAAAAAAAAACACTACTTATTGTCTAATCTTACACGACCAAATTTTTTTTTCAATAGTCTATGAAGTGGTGGGCAATTCAGGCGGCCATGTATTAGGTATAACACTTACCCCTGCTCCTGATCCTGATCTTGGGGTAGAACTCTCTATTGTATACTACTTATTAAGTATAAATACCCCAAAAATTGTCAAAATAATGCAAAAAATATAAAAAAAATTACCTCCCAAATACACCAACAAGACAAAATTTGTAACTATAAATTATCTATGTAAATGTTAATGATCGGATTAAGCTAGTATAAAAGTATAAAACACACTTTGTATACGAAAATTACTCGTTACATTATGAATCTAACAAAAAATAATAACAAACAAATTAATCCACTAGAGCACTAGGTAATTATTTTCGCTGAAAACGCATCGGCTCAGATAAATTTCATGTATTTTTCCAAAACGAAATGTTATTAAGAGAAAAACAAAAACAATAATACATATTTTTTTATATTTTTTTTTCTTATGAATAACGTATTTACCCTTTTTTTCACCAGTCGGCCCTATCGAATCGACAATATACTTGAGTTCCGCATTCGTTATGTATTTATCTTCTACCGGCGATTCAGCAACAAACGTTAACCAAACAATACACCATATTATAGCTATAAAACCTATATTGACAAATAAAAAAACGTCCGTGAACAGTAGAACTTCGCAATTAAAATCGAATTTTCTCTAAGTCGATTTATCGCCGTAACAATATTTCGTTCTTGGTTTTTATAATAGATCTTAATGACTGAATTATGTATGTTTGTCAGAGTGTAATTACATTGTCGTGAATATATAAAATGACACCCCCCTTCATGGTTTCGTTTGAGGAGTTTTCCGGGGCATACAATATATACAAAGCTAAAAAAACGCCCCTCTCCCACAAAAATATGGTGAAATTCAACCAAGTTTATTTCACTTCAATTCGCTAATAACAAAACTCTAACTCCCTAGTATGAAATTGTTTAGCACAGTGGAAGCCCCTAAAGTACCCGATAGTAGTGATACAAATTAATAATAATGTTCGGACGATTCATTTATAGATTTGACGTGGTACCCGGTACATAAAATGTCGTAGGCCAGCCAAACAATTCAGCTAACCATCCGCACATCGCGTAACCAACGACCGTGCCCACAAAACCGCCGGAAATGGCGAACGTTGTCAATCGTGTAGACTCGCCTGGCGGGGCCCATTTCGACCACACAGCGAGTAGGCCTGGGTACACGACGCCCTAAAATCGAGAAAAGCGTTTAATAAGTGAGATTAAACTTTGGAACATGCGGGTTTTGATAAAGTTGAAATAAAATATCTGAATATGTGAGTTTTCATATTATAGGTCATATGATTTTTGAAAGGAGTTATATAGGGTTCAGTATCAAATTCAAATGATCTAATAGAACTTATTAGTTTTTACACAAACCGTTAATTTTCGGTTAAATTTAAACCTGTTCTTTCAAGTTTTAAATCAAACTGCAGATTACAGAATCATATTCGCTTACAAAAATCCTATAAAACAGCGTTGAAAACTTATTTACCCTTTTTTTGGAACATGCAAGTTTTGATTCTAGCCTACTTATGTAATGTCGTGTGATCCACGATTATAATAATTATGTATAATCACTATACAAACCTCGAATACTCCTTCGACAATTCTGAGAACGATTAGGAGATAAACCGAATATCTGGCCGCGATGGGGGTCAGAGTTGTGAAGATTGCGGTACTCAGGATGCCGTAACCTATCAATTTAACGCCCCCGATCTTACTTCCGATTATACCTCCGATCATTTGTGTGCAAATGTATCCGTAAAAGAACGAACTTAGAACGACACCGCGAACTTCAGAGCCCCATTGGAATTCGCTTTTCTGTGAACAAATATTATGATATCGATGATTTTTTTTAATACAGTAGAAACTCGATTAACCGTTATCGGTCACCGTCGAAAAAAGATAGTTAATGATGCGATCGCAATAAACTCCTCGCGGTGACTATCAAGCGTAAAAAAATAGTTTGTATTATCCACAATGCAATAAACGCGATAAACGCGGCAACAATGATAATGGAATTGTTTTAAATTTAATTTAACCAGTGACTGGCAAGCAGCCTGTGTGTGCGGAGTTTTTTGTAGTTTATGTGTCGTGTTTTGAAGATGACAGAAAAGCGGAAACGTGTTGTTTTAGAATTCAATCAAAAACTCGAAATTATCAAACGTTTGAAGAAAGGTGAACTGCTACCAATATTTTTCAGATTTATGGTGTTGAGAGAACAGTAAATGACAAAAAGTATTTCGTCATGGCATTCGACAAGTAGTCATTAGTGGAGAGAAACTTAGTGCGAATAACGCAGTTATTGCTGAATTCAAGGAACAATTCAAATTGAAAATACAAGCTGATTTTAAACTTGTTAGAGAACAAGTTTATCACTGTGATGAAACTGGACTCAATTGGAGAGCTTTACCACAAAAAAACACTAGCATCATTTTTGGAAAAAACAGCCCTAGGTTTTAAAGTTCTAAAAAGATCGGATCACTGCAATGGTCTGTGCGAATGCAACTGTCAATCGTAGATTACCCTTGCCATTGTAAAATATATACGTTTATTTAAAAATGCCTGTTAACCGTCTATTCTAATAACAGCCATTGTCCCGGTCCCGACAGTGACGGTTAAACGAGTTTCTACTGTACAGATTTTTCAATCGTACTCTGGTATCCGATGACGTTGTCATAGCCACGATTCCTACGCTTAAATTCACCCGGAGAACGTTGACGTTGAAAAATCCTAAGAACGCTAGAAACGAAATCCGATTCCTGCGCTGTTTCCAGAACGAGGGTTGCGTATTGCTGTGGATAAAAAAAATATAGTTTCTCAGATTTAAACGGTATTATAGTATTGTCTGAACGGTAAAAAATTACTCGAGTTTTGCAGCCGAGTCCATTTTGGATGACGTTATATGTATGTATTCTTAAATATCGGCACTTCAGAGGAAAGGATGATTGCTAGTTATTTTTTCAATTCCTCAGCTTCTGTTATATTTATAAATAGCAACAAAACGACAACTCGTACATTTTCACGTCTACGAAATTAATCGTAACATTCGACTTTTTTGTTGATCTGCAGTTGTATTTATCGGAATTGGCTATAGCATTGTTTAATGGGAATATATTGATATGATAAAAAATTGTTTATTTTGAACAACTAGGCACTAGAAATCTTACTCCACGCAAAAACTATATAGGAAATTACTTGAAACATTTTTGATCTAGTTGGTGAATCTAAAAGATAATTTTTTTTATTCAACCTTTAATTTGCTTAATAAATGGAAAAACTGGTATTTTTTTTTTTTTGTATAAGTTTTGTTGATTTTTAGGATCCTGGGCAACAAGGGAAAACAATTTTCAATTTTTCCCATCTATTAAGAAAACTGATAGCAAAATAACTTCCTTAATGCACCAATTAGAAAAAAAATTCTACAAGTAAGTTTCTATACAGTTATCGATTGAAGTAAGATTTCTGGTAGAAAAGTTTTTTACAGACACAAAAAAATAAACAAATAAACTTAATACAACTGCTCAGAATTATTTATCGTCAGCAATAGTTTCTGGTCATATATCTTTTCGTAAAATATAAGTTAAATTGCCCTACTTTCTTATTGTTTTATATTACCTTGTTATTGTCACGATTATTGTCATAGCTATAAACATGTTATAAATATTAATGTAGATATACGTAAATTTCATTAGGATGTTTAAAATATGCGTGACTTACAATTAAAATGATATTCCGAATGTACGGACTATAATAATTGCATATGTCGGTCCAGTACTTTGAAGACGGTGTAGTTTTCGAGTACATTTCATTGTATAATTCCATTCGTAATACATATTATTTATTGTTTAACATCGTCTCAACACGGACCGCTTCGTTGCGTCAAATGCAAAACAAAAACAACTACAAGAAAAATACCGCAAGTCGTGTCATCGATTCTACATCTTTTTTTGTTCAAACCACTTAAGATTTTGAACGAATAATTTTAGACAATATAATGTTTTTATCAAAAACTTAAAGTCATATAGGTCTTAATAGACGTAGGTAAACCTAAACCTATTGGGTATTTAACGGTTTTTATCGAATAACAAACAAACGATATAGGTAATCTTTTTTCATAATCGCATATGTAATAAAAATCTTATACCTTATACCTATTATACGGTTTTTATTTTCATAATTGTTAAATGCGTGTCTAAAATCACTAGTTTTATTGTACCGTTTAATAAATACTCGCGTGCGTTTATACATTTATTTGTTTTATAATAGGCGACACATGTAAAAAACATGAGACCATCACTTAGTGGAGACTTATTATTGAATAGTAATCGTATATAACTTTATGTAATTTCGCTTCCTTTAATTGTTTTAACACGAACCAACATGAGTGTTGAATACATTTAATATTAGAGATATTTTATTTCCAATAAAACCATTATAGAATCCTTTAATACATCGTGTAATAAACACATAAATATAGGTGCCGACTATTTTACGTCTGTAAATATAGCAACGAGTACCGTAGCCAGAAACAATTTTCGGGGGAAAGGCACTTCATTTTTTTATCCAGTTATTGTTAAGCTAAAATGATTATCGCCTACTATTCTCCAATTACTGACTCCCTTAATCCGTTATCACTTATTATTTATACCCCCTTAGTTTAACAACGTAAAGTTAAAAAGAGTTAGTAGTCTTGTCTTGTATATTCTCATATATGAATTACTGAAAACAACAAAATAATTCACATTTTAATATCAAAGAATATAATACTAATTAATAATTATTATCAATGTCAAATGTCTAAACGATAAATTAATCTTCGTCTTTAATATTAAATAATTATACTTGTAAATCATAATTTGTCACAGTTAACCCATTTTCTAGTAACGTAAGTATTATTTAGGTAACCAAAATATATACTAGTCTCTAAAACAATTTATAAATTATAATATGGTACATATTTTAATTCCATCATTACTTCCTACCCTTAATACAACTTAGCTTACATCGAGTTGAACTCCAACACATATTACAGATGGGTACTATTACCCAATAAGTCCTATTTCGGGAGTAGTAATACGAGTTTGTTATTTTCACATACATGACTGCAGCAGTATTCTTTGTAGACTTTTATCCCAAAAACGTCTCTCGGTAAAACATAGAATTAAGTTCTGTAACACCGTTAAAATTGAAGAGTCCTAGAAAGACGGGGAACGTATGAGGTCACGGTCATTCTGTACTATTATAATTTTTGAATGTAATGCGCATATAAATTGCACTATGTGGTCGTCCTCTTTATAATTAGATCGTATTCAAACCATCAGTTAAATTTTTAGCTAAAAAAAAAAAATAATAATAATAAAGAAATTGTGATATCGGAAAGTTAGAAAAAAAACGACGTGATTTTCAGCGTACCAAACACAAATAATTAAGATATACAAAATATGCGCAACGACAGTTCACCGTTGACACAAGTTTCTCACACCCCTCGCATAATTCGACTCTTAATGCTATATATTGTGGTCTGTTTTGTACTAAAAAATGATATCATATGCATAATGCACAAAACAAAACTAAATTTATAAACTATTCTTTTTTTTTTTAGTTCTGTCGTTTCACTTTGCAAGTTCTGTATGGAGTTCTGTCAAACCGATACATTACATCATCTAATACAATCAATAGAAGTACACATAACTATTTACTTTATTTTGTTCAATATAATTTATTTGTATTTTGATCAATATAACATAATAACATATTATTATTATTAAAAACAATATTTGTCTTCAATAATATTGTGATGACGTGCTGTCCTTCCATATCCTAAATATCTTCGTAATTCGTAGTACCTATTGCCTATTAAAAAAAAATGCATTAAAAGATAATTGAAAAAAAGTGCGATATAATTTATTATCAATTAGGTTCATACTAAAATTGGAAAAAAGATACGGAAAAGGAATAAATGGGAAAATAATAATAAAAACTTCAAAGATTATTATCAGATTTTATATCTTACCAATATTAATTTGCATAAAATAGATATTATTATTCGCATTGTGACAATGGTACGATGTCGTTATTTCGCATCAAGGGTTCATCAACAAAGTCATTTTTTGATGTCGTTTTGATTTCGGCCCAGTGTTGACGTTCTCCCGAACCGAATATCGCGTATAATAGCCCCCCCAAAAAATATAAACTGCTGGATATTATAAACACCCATTTCCATTCTTCCGGACTCTGTAACGAGAATAATTTGAAAAAATAATTAGGAAATAATTAGAAACATTAGGAACTTAAATAAACATGTGGTTATGTAAATCAGACAAATTTATACCCAAAGTATTGAATATTATTAGTTGTTACTAACTTGATGCTGCACGATAAATCCAGTCAACAGAGGGCTTACGATACCGGGTATGGTTCCGAACGTGTTAGCGATCCCCAATATAATGCTGGCGTATTGGGGTGCGATATCCAAAGGATTAACGCTGTATAAACAATAATAATAATAATTAAGTAGAATTATCGAGCGTTTATTAAAATGATAACAAACCAGTATCCGGTTACAGAAAAAGAAACGAGACCGGCCGTCAGTGTTAAAAAAATGATGGATCCTAGTCCGGTTTCGCAATTTCCCGCGGAAAACATGCAAATGGATTGTAAAAAGAAAGCACCGCAAGTGGAGATCTTTCTGACCTTTAAATAAAAAAGACCTATTATGTATAAATAGTACACATACATTTATAAAACGTTTTAAACGAATACAAACTTGGGTGGTCGTAAATATGTTTGTTTTGCGAACCCAGTCTATAAATATTCCGCTAAATTGGAGGGCAACGGCCATGACCGAGTACGGCAATGCTGATAGTAAACTTCCTTTTCCGATGTCGAATTTCAATACGTCTGTGTAAGAAAGACATTTAAAATTAATTATCTATCGCCATGAGTGGAAATCAGATGCCATTCTTATAGTCACCGTGCATGAACGTTGGTAACTGGGTCAGTAACGTGAAGAATCCCCAATTCTCGCAGACAGTGGAAAACGTTATCGACCACACTGGCATTGAAGTAAAAATTTGTTTCCATGGATAATTCGAGACACTAACTAAATTTTAGGTACACACAAAGTGATTTATTATTTTATCGTGCACATTGTTCATGTACATGGAGAGAAGGAGGACTTTCCAGGAAGACGATTAAAAGAATAGACAATTAAAATGGTTGATTATTAGGCAAAGGAAGCCATTTAAATATCACTGGCCGACACGCAAAGGAGAAGAATAAAGGCGAGATTCGAATATTATTTTCATTGATAATTTAACATCCATACATTATTATTATGCACACTATGTACAGGTACCTATAATTATCATGATTTAAATGTATAATATGAAATGATTTTACTTTTATTAAAATTGGTACTGTCAAAAAAGGAATTTAGAAAAATATTCCTATTATATATTAGTTGTATTTGTGTATGTATAAACTAGATGTCAAAATTCAATATTTGCCAAAAAAAAACCTTAGATATATAAAAAAAAAATATGAAGAACAACTTTTTATTTTTAAAGATCAGTATGGACCTACGTTTTTTGTCGTCAGTCGGTCCTATGGAATCGATTATATATTTAAGTTCTTCTTTTGTAATTGATTTATCTTCACCCGGAGTTTCAGCAATGGTCGTTAACCAAACGGCACACCATATTATAGCTATAAAACCTATATATATGAAAAAAAAAAAAAAACAAATATTAAAATTAAATTCTAACAAGAGTAAATTGCTTATATGTCGGACGTTACCCGGTACGTAAAACGTGGAAGGCCAATCGTAATTTTTCGCTAACCATCCGCACATCGGGTAGCCGATTACCGTGCCTACATAAGCGCCAGAAATAACATACGATGTCAATCGCGTGGACTCGTTAGGCGGAGCCCATTTTGACCACACACCATGCATAGCCGGAAAAACGACACCCTGTATAATATATAATAAATACATGCAGATTCGGTGAACGTATTTTTTATCAATGACAATAATAATAAAATGTAATTAAATATAAATTCAATGCCTAAAGACAACACTCGCAAATGCGAACCTCGAAAACACCTTCAATGATTCTGACCGCGATGACCAAATAAACCGAATATCTGGCCGCGACGGGCGTTAAGATGGTAAAGATCGCTGTGCTCAGGACGCCATAACCGATTAACTTCACACCACCGATTTTATTTGCCAGGACACCTCCTAGAAGTTGCGTAAATATGTAGCCGTAAAAGAACGAACTCATTACGGTGCCTCGAAGTTGTGGACTCCATTGAAATTCGGTCACCTGTCAACAATAAATCGTAAAGGATCTATTCGACTATGTTCATTCAAACATAAACCAGCTGATTACGCGCCTATGCAAATATTAATTATTTTGCGACTTTTCCGCATTAATCAATAACTATCCACTCTTACGATTATTATATAAGTTAGAACATTGAATAATAGGAACAATTTTTTGGACTAAAATAATGCGGGAGGGTAGTGCGCTTCTTTTCCATTTGTGTAAGTAGGTAATCGGTTCAACCCCATAAATAAAGGCTGTGGATTAGATTTCTTTTCTTAAGTGGTATAATAGAAGTGACAGATATATTTTTGTAAAGATTATAGTATCATGCATGTGTTACAGTTCTTTAAACTTGTCCTGAATAGTTTTATTTAATAATTATTATCCACTTTTAATTTAGTTTGGACAAAGGCCGGTTTGTCAATAAAATCTAGAAGTCTAGAGAGTGACAGTAGTTTTTCGTAAATTTAATCGTTGCGTAAAAATGAAATTATCCTACACATCTTTCCTTACAGTGCCGTAGACAGGGAGGCGCTTTTTAGTATGTTCACTGTTAAGATACAGTCATAATGTGTAACCAGAAATTCAGTTATCGATCGATTTTCTCGATGTTCTACAATTTTTTTTCTTGTTTACGTAATTTGATTGGGAAACCTACGCTTATATTGTGTTTACATTATACATATATATTTCAAATTATTTTGAAACCATAATTTTAATAAATGAATAATAGTTTATGATAATTTTCGATGTATTAATATATCATTATAACCAGTTTCGGGTTTAATTATCCGTTAATAAAAATAATGCCGATTAGAGTACCTTGATAAAGAGAGTGTGACCAAACGGAGAGTTGCTCAATGTTCTGATTAGACAACAGGATTGATCGCCATTATTTGGCTATTTTTCATTTTGATAAGATGTTTTAACATAATACTTTACCGTAAAATTTAAAAGCCATTTAGTTGTTAAATAAATGTTAAATCACTAGTTTATGTTTTCATACAGGTATGAAGGTGTATAAGTTCCCAGGAGTTTTCCCGATAAATTGGAAAAAAGAGAAAATGTACGAATGTATAGTAAAATACCGTGGCCTTTCTTTCCCCTGTAATGAACAACTTTTCTACCAGCAATTTCGCTCCGATTCACACTGATAGCACTTTTTCTGAAAGAAAACTGACTGGTGTGGTACTTCAAAGAGGTCATTTTTGATTTTCCTAGTTTTTCCAACAAATGGGAAAACAACGGAGGAAAAACGAAATAGGTATTAGTAAGAAAATATTGCGGCCTTTTTTCATTTAATCTGTGAATTACACCTAATAAGTAAATTCAGTATTCGTATTAAGGGATCTGACATTTATGTTTTTTTTTGAAATATAGTGTAATGTTACAATGTAGTTAAAAGTCTTTAATTTAAGTTTTTAATTCAGAGTAGGTAAATAACTAATTCTATTCAATCGGGCTACACAAAAATAAATTAAGACATTATTTTAAATCTATATGTAATTTTAACAATATATTGTAAAACTGATCGCTATATAAGTAAGTTTATTTAAAATGTGATATTATAGCAAGAAGTCACCGCTACCATGAATTTTCTAAAAAAGAAAAACATTTTGAAAGATTCAAATGTATATTTCCAAGCATATTTTTTCTATTTTTTGATAATATATACTGTTATTTATAAATTTAAGAATTTAAATTATAACCATTTACAACTTTGTCAATAATAATGTATTTGTGTACCAATTTCATCGGTTATGGTTGATTATTAAAAATGTCAACATTTACGATAAATTGCTTCAGCTGCTACAATATGTTAGATTTCAAGTATGAAATAAACAAATTATAAATTATTACACCCAGAATAGCATTTTATTTTAAAAATGGTAAAATAAAATTGAATTACCGATGTTAATAATTATTATTTGTTTAATATAGTTTAACAGAGTATATATTTTATTAATTAAGACTATATCGTTAAGTTTAAAAAGTTAATATTTGAGAAAAAATGAGAACAATTTGAAACTGAAACTATAAAAAAAAACATGTAATACCTTAGTAACTAATATATATTGAAATGTCTGTTTAGCCAACTAATGGCGGCCTAATCTCTTATCACTCCATATGGCCACACTCTCGTTATCAAGGTACTCTGCTTATAATGGCAATAATGCAATAGTGCTGCTGCCGAATGACAATATCAAGGGTAGGCACGTGTAAAGTGATTTTATCGAAATCTGAAATCTTAGATTTGACAGATTCAAATTTAGGAAACAGATTTGAATTTTTCTTCTAGTCTTCTATAGGTTTCGATTTATGCGATTTTTAATGTTTAACTTTATCGTTAAAATAATAATGGATAAAAAACATATACATATTTTTTTCATGAATTGAAGGTACCTACCTTAGTATAGGTATAAAGTATAACTACATATTGAATTTTTCGAATATTAAAAATCGCTTCGATCGAATATATTTTATATTTTGATATTCATATAAAATATAAAATCAAATCTGGGGAAGGACTGTAAAAATATGGAAATTTAGTAAAAACCAAAAGGTTCCCATCCCAACATGTTATTACCTATAAGTACATTTAAATTAATAAGCTGGAGTAAAACAAACACACTTCCAGTAGGCCAATTTTCGTTCAGAAAAACTTTTTGACTTCATATGCCTTTTTTTAATCTATGTTTTATAGGAAATATATTTTCATTTTCATGTTTTTTTTTTCGACACTAAATAACGAATTCATTTTGAAAAAAAAAGAGGTAAACTTGTGGTATTGTGTAAAGTATTATGAAAAGTATTTTTTCGGAAAAATAAATCGTCGGAAATTATTTTGTCGGAATTGTTCAATATAATTTCATTATAAGCACTCCATGATTTGCATGTTTTCGTCGTTGGGTAAAAATTATTTTCCGACAAAATACGGTTCCGACCACATATATTTCGATAAGTTATTTTTCCGAAAAAAAACTTCAGATTTTTCAAAAATAATAAAATGAAAAGTTTACCAAAACATAAAAAATTAACTGCAATATAAATATCCGTAGTCTTTATCCCGGTGAGTATAATAATGTAAAAAAAAAAAAACAAAAAACAAGAATTCGTATTATATTTATTATCTCTGGAGATATTATAACGGGTAAATCTTTCCGGGACACTCTTTATTGATATGTTATACATTTCGATGGGCCCCAAATCGCTGTGAATATTTGTGCGCATATTGTGGCTGTACGACAACGGGACTCTGGTAAATACGCGCGCGCACACGTGACGACGTTAACGCGCGGTACTGCAAACGCGTAAACTCACTGTGGTTTCCGTGGGCACTGACATCGCCACGATACCTACGCTCAGGTTCACCCGGAGCGTGTAAACGTTAATGTAGCCAAGAAAACCCAGAAAAGCGATCCGGTTTCTGCGCAGTTTCCAGAACGGCGGTTGTCCGTCACCGCTGTCGGCGTGGAAACATAAAACAGAAATGACGTTTAAAACCGTTACGGGTATTTAATTCGTAACAATTATAAAATATGGTAATGTACCCGGGCGTTTCCGTCGACTGGTCCATGGACGACGCGGTGCGAATGTAGAGCGACCGACGGATTAGATCGGTAAATGATCTACCGTTAGATTCGTCCGCTAATATGTACACTACGGTCCCGTGTAGATGCGGACTCGGGTCAGTAAATGGGCTCTAGTGCCTACTTCTGTAACACGCGGCCGTTCAAACTCTTAAACTGTTAAAATATCGCCATCGTGTTGGCCGATCAATAAAAAAAATTACACGAAAAAGTTATTATAATATGATCGCCAAATCGGCCATGTCGTAAAAAAGAACGGCGAGCACTGAAGTCTGCGTCGTGTTGTGTTGTAGGGACCATTGGGCGCTGGCAGATAACCAAGATAACTGCGAAAACCGGTTAGACTATTTTGCCCGCCTCGAATAGTCTTGACAAAGATCCAGCTCTCCTACAATAATTTGTAGGTAAGCAAGTAAGACAATGCACATACTTTGTAATAATCCTTGAATATTAATCAATTATTCCATAAAAATCGAGTTTAATGAAGATAGAGACTTTAATAGGTTTTTGCCATAAAAATAAAAAAATCCAATAATGACATTTATTCATATAATATGCGGATGTGCAACGCATATGCGTACTAGGCTGTGTATTGGCGAAAACAATTTTCATAATAATTGGGAAACACCAAAAAACCAAAATCGATTGATATCTACGGCAATTTGGCATCCCAGTTTAATTGATTTAATATTTGCAAACCGAGTTTTCAGCCAGAAATCTTGCTGCAATCGAAAAATAACTAAAAAATAGTTTTCCAAATGATAACGAAAAACCGGAGGAAAACGTAGGAAACACGGCTAAATGTATGGCATTTGAGTTTTTTGATTTTTTTTTTTTTCGAATAAAAATTCTTGTAGATACCTGTAGTTTTCACAAAAAACTAATAGACTATTTGATATTTTAGTGTTTTTATGTGTATTTTATTTAGTAAGAATCTTTTATTAAAATTATATGACTTAAGAGAAATGCATGAAATTTTAACAAAGAGTACTTACATTATAAACAGTACTTATAGTGGTCTAAAAACAGTTTTAATGCAGCTTAATGCATTATGTTTCTCAAATTTTGGTCAAAATTGTAAAAATTACGGCATTTCGAAATAATTCTTACTGAACTTTGCTCCGAATCGTATTTCGTTAGCAATGGTTTACAACAATACCTTTGCGTACAGATAAAAATTTAATAACTTTACGTATCCTACCTGTTCAACAGGATTACCTAACTGCTGTAGATATTTTCCCACCTATAACAGAGGCTGCACCCGTCGCCAGTACCTTTACACGATTGTCACAATTATTGTGTTCTCATATAACTCATATATGGTATAAACGCGGCGATTGTCGACAATATATGTGCCATATATTAGTAAAATAATTAAGTAGACTCTATTTTAAATTTTTATTCTAAATTCTATTTCTACATTTTTGATCAGAAATCTTACTCCTATCAATGTATACGTAAGCAATCGTTTAACGGAGCAAACCCCCTTTTCTTTTTTTGGTAAGTAGTTATTTTTTTTAGGAGCCTCCCCGTCCCTCGAAATTCAACTTTAGATCCACCATTGTATATAGGTGTATTATCGGGAAGACAGGATACAGAAAATTGTTTAATTTATACCTATAAGGGTATAACCACTGCTAACGAAGAACGATTCAGATCAAAGTTCGGTTAAACGTTTTTTTTTTTGAAACGCTATCATTTTTTTACGATTTTAGTCAACATTTGATCTTTAATCACTTATTAAAATCCTAAGTACAATTTATAAATTATACAATGTGTCCATTGACCATTTTTAACGCGTTTTATTCTCTACACACGATAATAAAGAAATACCCAAATAATATCAACACGGATTTGCGATAAGAGGTTACGTACCGAAGCGTGTCACCGTGCTAAGCATTAACATAATATTATGGGTTGGAGATAATCGTATCACTGGTTATTAATTTACATTTATATAATTAAATTTTTATACATAAATGTATAATATATATCGTCGTCGTCCGGCCGTCACGCAAAAAGTGACCAAGCGCAATAAGATGACTAACGAGTCCCTACAACTGTAAAAAAAAAAAAAAACCGACCGAGTGAAAACATACCAAATTATGAGTTGTTGTATTTTGACCAGGTGTTTAAATTTTGTTTTTCTCCGTAGAAAAATTGCCTAAGTTATTTAATCAGTTTTTACACACATTTAGTGTAACATTTGATTATGGCCGAGTGCCAGTGCCGGATTAAGACATTTAGCGCTCTTAGGCCTTGTATTGCCATTGTGGATCGGAGTTAAATTGAGTTGTTATAGAGTTAAAAGAGTTGTTTATAGGAAAAAAAAAAAATTAAATAAACATCATTGTAAAACCATTACATTCCTCAGCATCTATGAAGAAATAACTCGACTAAAATTCAATGAAATTACGGGTTTCCATTGTTTATTTTAACGGAAGAAAAAAAATATTTGCGGCCCTAGACCCAGGCCTGATTAGCTTATTCGTTAATCCGCTAAGTGCACTTGGTCAGCCTTGTTGCAATGCAATAATGACGAAAGACTGTTATACTGTTACTATTGCCACGTCGAAAAAAGACGTCCTAGGATAATGGGAACGGGTGCAGCCACTGTTATAAGTAATTTAATGAATACCTGTAAACAACGATAAACCATTTCTTACGAAAAAACGGAGTTCAGTTGATAGTGATGCTTTGTCATTAATATATATGCCATATCATAGTAAAACAATTTTAGTAGGCTCTATATATTTTCTTTAATAATATTTGTTTAATGTTGTACCGATTTCGCTGGTTTTTTCCCAGTTGTTCACATTTGCTGATAATACTATGGAGACAATCGAAAAACCACCCTTTCAAAGTAAATCTCCAGTGAAATTTCCTATTGGAAAAATTGCTATCATTAAAAGTTAAAGCAAAATTGCCGGTAGAAAAGTGGTTCACAAGGAAAGAAGACCATTATAATTTTAGCTGATACCTCCATTTTTTAAATTTTCCTGTTTTTCTCATTTGTTGAGAAAACTCAATTTGTTGTCGTGGAAACGCATATAATTGTAATCATTTTACCATAATATGACATCTATATATTTGAAAGTCAGTGGTGAACCTATTTATAAAGTTATCAATAGAAAAAAGATATCGTCATATTATACAAATATATTTCACGCATTTTCGTACATGGTTTAAACTTATATAATAATAAAAAGTGATAACATTTTGATATTTTTTTTGTAAAAAATTGTGGTAAGACAATCGTTATGAGTTATAACAACTATATTTACCTTATACTCAATAAATAATAAACGTAATTTTTTTAATACATAAATATAAAAGACTGTAATTTAAATTGTAATTATTTATAATTGGTATATTCAATACAAGTAGTGTATAAATACAGAAAAATCCTGAAACATTTGCAGAATTCTCTACATGGGTTTAAAAAAGGGTCTATTTGCTATTTGAAAATCAATTGTACTCATTTAAGGTATAAAAGCAGCGGGGATAAAACATTGAAAATAATGATTAAAGCTTAAATAATTCCATAATATTTGAAAAACAGAAATCAAATTAACTTAAAAACTGCTGGTTCGTGATAAATAGAGCACCCTGTATTTGCCTAACAGTACTGGCTAAATGAATAATATTATTTTTGTGTATTATATCACAAGAGTAAAGACATTATTACAAGTAAAACATTTTTATTTATTTTTTTAAGTACCTATTTATTTGGAATAGTGTAAAAACAAGCATGTTACCCGATTGCAATAAAAAATATATAAATTACATTTAACGGCTTAGCTGATATCCAAGTTGACACTAAACACAGTTATTACCTACTGTTTTTAGTAATTGCGATTACAATAGTAATATTTGAATAAGTAGATACCTACATTAATCTATTAACAAATATTTGAAAATATATTTTTTGTTGGTATGTAGAACATGAATGGATTTTAATGTTTTATTTAATCACTTATCAATAAGGAACTGTTTTAAAATAAAACTATTGATTCTAAACCAGGAAATTATAATATGATATGTATGTAAGATAAATAAAACAAATATAGATCTTCATATGCTTTAAACAGAAAAAGTTTTAAAATAGTACTTATTAATAATTATTAATTACCTAGATACCTATTGTAATATCTATGTCGGTACCTACATTAACAATACTTACAATTTAAAACCCATCAAAANTTAATAAAATACAAATATCAAAGGTCGATGTTAACAATATAGTATTTAACGGTTTATTATTTTTCATTTTTAAATTTGTGTAAATGCCTAACTGGTTAAAAACATTAATAATATTGATTTAATTAATCAACCATGGACTATAATTAATACGATTAAATTAAACTAAGTAAATTAACTAATATAAATTCGAGTATAAATTCTTAAAAAAATAAAATAAAATGTTTAAAAATAATATTATGAATTTTAATTATTGTACGGGTTCTTACAGTAAGAAATACTTTTACATAAATATACCATCTTACTACTCTATACTGAATAAGCAAAATAATTAAATTTATTGCATGTGATTTTGATTTTCTTCAATTTTGAATGTGAACCACTCAGGTAACTTGACTAGACATTAACGGTCAGAAATAATCAGAAAAAAACAAACAATGATAAATTAATACTAAAATTTATACTAGGTCCCAATAATTATATAGGATAAGTTTTCAAATCTGTATTTTTTATTACACATAATGTTATACCGACATACTATTTACTCTGTAAGTATTATTTATACCCCCTTAGTTTAACAACGTAAAGTTAAAAAGAGTTAGTGGCCCTGTAAGAAAATATATGAATTACCGAAAACAACAAAATAATTCTCATATTAATATCAACGAATATAATACTAATTAATAATTATTATCAATGTCAAATGTCTAAACGATAAATTAATCTTCGTCTTTAATATGAAATAATTATACTTGTAAACCATAATTTGTCACAGTTTACCCGTTTTCCAGTAACGTAAATATTATTTAGGTAACCAAAATATAAACTAGTCTCTAAAACAATTTATAAATTATAATATGGTACATATTTTAATTCCATAATTGCTTGCTACCCTTAATAAAACTTAGCTTACATCGAGTTGAACTCCAACACATATTACAGATGGGTACTATTACCCAATAAGTCCTATTTCGGGAGTAGTAATACGAGTTTGTTATTTTCACATACATGACTGCAGCAGTATTCTTTGTAGACTTTTATCCTAAAAACGTCTCTCGGTAAAACATAGAATTAAGTTCTGTAGCACCGTTAAAATTGAATAGTCCTAGAAAGACGGGGAACGCGCGAGGTCATCGTCATTCTGTAATATTATAATTTTTGAATGTAATGCGCATATAAATTGCACTATGTGGTCGTCCTCTATGTATCGATCATATTCTAACCATCAGTTTTTAAATATATATATATATACCGTCATGTAAGTACGTGTAGTGATATTCAAATAATTATGGTGACCTTTTATTCGCCCACAACTTAAGACATATGAAGACCGTTTGTATGAAAATTCATTAATAAATTGATATGTCATTCCCATATAGCTTTTATTATTGGCACTCTATATATCTGCTGTATAACAGTTGTGTTTCTGTTTTCGCGATTAAATTAGTCAACATGGATACATAATTTTCATACCTAATTTGGAATTTTTTTAATATCTTCTTATGGTTTCGAGGTAAAGTTGAATCAGTTATTCCAGTAAGCCCTTGAATGAGACGATGAAATGACGGTTTTTCACATGTAAAAATCGGTATTGCTAGTAGAAAAATTGTGCACAGAAAAAAAGAAATATATTTAATAACATATTTTAACTAACACAGTAAAACTTCCGCTAACGATCACAAATAAAGAGCGTTTATTATTTTCGGTCCCTACGGTGTCTGTTATATGGAAGTTTTACTGTACCTCAATTTCTTATATTTTTTCGGTTTTTCAAATTTGATGAGAAAAATCTTGAGAAAATCGAAAAATGACATCCCATAGGTACCTCCACAAGCCGATTTCCTTTCAGTGAAAGTGCTGCACGTAGTCGTCCGAGTAAGTCTTCTGAAATTATCTTTGTAAAACTTTAAGCTTCTTCATTCCACTTGGAAACTAAAATTTAGATTTTTGACTATCGATAGACAGATACGTAACTTATAGCCAATATACCCATTGATGGTATAAGAAGCCCTTCTTCTCCTACGTTTTCATCACAACTATTTGGGTTTAGCCAATTTTAAGATGACTTTAGCCTAAATAACATATTGCATAATAGGTATACACTTTTAGATGAATTCGCAGGAGGGCCATACGGAAATGTTGGAATTCTTTAAAATAATATTTTAATGTTGTGGTTTTATTCAAATATTGTGAATATTTGTGCGCGTATAGTTCTAAAAGTCGGATCTTAGGTAAATACAATATGCATACGTGACTTAAACTGCAGACGTGTAAAGCAAACTTACTTGGGTTTCCGTGGACACAGTCATCGCCACGATTCCTACACTCAGGTTGACCCGGAGCATATAAAGGTTGATAAATCCCAGAAAACTAATAAAAGCGACCCAATATCTGCACAGTTTCCAAAACGGCGGTTGCCTGTCATCGCTGTCGGCGTGAAAACATATAACACAAATGACGTTCAAAACCGTTACGGGTATTTAATTCGTAACAATTATAAAATATGGTAATGTACCCGGGCGTTTCCGTCGACTGGTCCATGGACGACGCGGTGCGAATGTAGAGCGACCGACGGATTAGTTCGGTAAATGATCTACCGTTCGATTCGTCCGCCAATATGTACACTACGGTCCCGTGTAGATGCGGACTCGGGTCAGTAAAGGTGCTCTAATGCCTACTCCTGTAACAAGCGGCTGTTCAAACTCTAAAACTGTTAAAATACCGCCAGCGTGGTAGCCGATCAATAAAAAAAATCACACGAAAAAGTTATTGTAATATGATCGCCATAACGGCCATGTCGTGAAAAAGAACGGCGACCACTAAAGACGCGTCGTGCTGTGTTGTCGGTCGCTGGTACGTAAACAACATTACCGCGTAAACCCGGTTAGATTATTTCGTAATAATACTTAAATATTAATCAACAATACAATAAAAATCGAGGTTAATTAATAAAAATATTTTAATTGGCAGTCGCCATAAAAAAAAAAGAAAACACGAATAATGACATTTATTCATATAATATGCGGATATGCAACCCATTGTACGTACTGGGTTGTGTATTGGCGAAAACAATTTACCTAATAATTGAGTAATACCCAAAAAATCAAAATCAAATAATATCTACGAAAACTTGGCATCTCGGTTTAATAATTTTAATTTTTGCAAACGAAGTTTACTACCAGAAATCTTGCTGCAATCGAAAAATAACAACTATTTTTGTTCCATCTAATATCTAGCCACTGACAGAGAAAGAAGTTTTTCGGATACTTAAAGCAGTTTTTATATAATCGGGGAAAGCCAAATAATACAATATTTTTTTTTTTTTTTTTAATTTCGGCGCAACGATTTCATTTTTTACAATTTTCAAGATAAGGTACATTTTTGTACCAGATATTTGTCGAAATTTCAAGAACAGCATATTTTCTATAAGAAATATTGTTTAGTTTATGAGTGAGAAAGCAGTTGCCCTATTTGCCGTATAGTTTTCCAAATGATTACAAAAACCCGGGGGAAAACGTAGGAAACACGGCAAAATGTATGGCATTTGAGTTTTTTGATTTTTTTTTTTTTCGAATAAAAACTGTTGTAGATACCTGTAGTTTTCACAAAATACTGTATTTTTATTTGGTAGGAATCTTTTATTAAAATTATATGACTTAACAGAAATACTTGAAAATTTAACACAGAGTACTTACAATATAAATTGTACTTATAGTGGTCTAAAAACAGTTTTAATGCAGTTTAATGCGTAATGCACGGCTGTTTTTTTTTTTTTTTTTTTTTTTTTTTTTTTTTTTAGATTTACATTAATATTATAGTGAAAAATATACTTTTATTACAACATACACGATTGTCATAATTATTGGTATATGGTATAAACGCGGCGTTTCCCGTCACCAATTTAGCCAAACCTAATTTAAAACAATGAGAAATTAGGCGTTCGTCCGCCAAAACGCAAGACCACCGTTTTCCGCCGCGAATTTAAATGGGGTGTACTGCATCCGTTGTGTATGACCCGAGGCCATACACGATAAAATGATTCAAAGTCGAAAAAACAGTTGACGGCCAACTTCGCCAATAAACTATTAAAAATTGACCAGTAGTGTATTTTCCTATTTTAACCATGTTAAACGCCATAATAGCCGCCATTGGTCATTTTTAACGCGTTTTATTCTCTACACACGATAATAATAAATAATCCAATTAATTACAATAACACTCACCAATTGGTGTTTTCGCGATAGGTGTCTTTTAACAAATGCGATTTACGAAAAAATGAACGACGCACGACGTACTCGGACGTTCGCAGCGAAATAAAATGGAAAAACAACATGATAATTTACGTCGTGTCTCATGGTACGTTAGAAAATGTATTATTAGAAATACCCAAATAATATTGTAATACAGTGAATATAGGGGTACAAAATAAATGAATGTACACCCGCCAATCACTCAGATTACTTATTACAGCCTACGACGGTAAGAAACTATTAACATAAGATATACACTATGAAGGGTAACAATAATATGCTTACCTATCCTGAACGGAGTATCCTCAGCAACAGTGTTGAGTTTGAATACAGGTATAATTATATTTATTTATTATGTTGATGAAAATAGGTAGTAGGAATGATAAAATAAACACTTGATTAAATTAAAAATGACGATATCGGAATTTTAGAAGCCGGAACAACACGCAATAATATAATATCATTGCAATATCAACACGGATTTGGGATAAGGGGTTACGTACCGAAGCGTGTCACCGTGCTAAGCATAAACATAATACTATGGGTTAGAAATGATCGTCTCTCACCTCTGGAAACGCATATTATTGTAATCATTTTACCATAATATGACATCTATATTTTTGAAAAAGTCAGCGATGAACCTATTTTTAAAGTTATCAATAGAAAATAGAAATTGTAATATTATACAAATATATTTCATACATTTTCGTACATGATTTAAATGTTTCGTACATTTTCCCGTTTCTTTTTTTTTTTAGTTTTTCGCATTTGATGAGAAAACTATTGAGAAAAGTCTACCTCTCCACACCAATTTGCTTTGCTACACGTAAAAATCGGAGCAAGTTCCACAGACTCCAATTTCGATACACTAACCTTCAATAATGGACAAAATAAGAAAAAACATACGTAGATGGTTCAGAATGAATGTAGTTAATTAATGTTTAATGAAAATAGATGTAGGAGGAATGAGGGGAAGACGATCTAAAGTGGCTGGAAGCAATTGAGAATATGAAATCGGGCTCAGTGCAAGTTTAGCGTGCAATCCCAATAGTTGGGTTGAAGGCGAAGGAGAAGAACGTAGGGTTTATGAAATCAACCAAGAAACTATTAAATATAATTGTACTAATTCATCAGCGAAGTCAATAAGAAAATTATATAATTATCAAGTCTTATAAAAAAATTTTGAGGAAGGTTTAAATTTTGTAATTGTCTCGTTCACGATTTTGTTCAAATACCAGCCAAACGTTTGCTTTAATCCGGGGGTAAATTTGTTAGTATTATAATACCTAGTAGGTTATTTATAATATGAAAATTGTTTTTTTCTGTAAAATCTGTTTTTAGATGTCCCTGAAAAGAATAGTATTTTTCTTCTTACAAATTACCAGAATAATTATTCAACTCTTACACCAACACAGTTAACAAAAAGACAACATAATAAACATAACAAAATTTGAAAGATGTAAAAATTTAATGCAATGGCGCATATTAATATTATAATATAGGTTTAATGTTATATTATTAATTAATATTAATATTATTGTTTAAAGAGACAAAATAAATAAATAATAATATACATCTTAAAAAATGGTATGTAAAAAAAGTTACTGACACATCTATACTAAAAACATTACGTAGGGCGGGGATTGGAGTAATACAAAGGATCCCTATCTCACACACAAACACACTCGTTATAATATAGTAAGTTGTATTGTTGATCAAGTGTTGAAAATACATCAAATACACGCATATCATAAATAAATAATATGCATATAAAATTAATTAGTATGTAAATTATAAATGGTTACCGGCAAAGGAAATTTTCCGGAAATAATATCATAATATAATTAAATTTCATTAATTTTTTTTTTTTTTTTTAATTATCACGTATACTGAGAAGTAGAAAAAAAAATCTACACAATAAATAAGACTAAATAATCGATAGGTGGCTAAGAACTACTTAAGTTTTTTTAAAAAGTTTTTAGACTGTAAACATTTTGGTCCGTATTTGATGCGATTAACACACAATAAAAAATACATACAGGTATTGTCAGTACATGTAGTTAAATGATTACAGTTTTAAAAAAAATATCACAAAAAAAAAAAAAAAAACAAAAAAACTCGAAATGCTATCGATATAGAATTATGCGATTCAAAAATGCTCATAGCACTACGAATATTATATTAAAATATTACTCGCATTGGTTCTATGAACTTAACACCTTGGTTTTTCATTTTAATTACCATATTATTATAATTACAATATCTATATATGTATACACACACACATATATAAATATAAGAAAAAAAAAAAACAATCTTCGGAAAACTTGATGAGAAAGCATTACGATTTTTTATAATTTTTTAACAAAATTATCGTATCATAGTAAATTATATTATAATAAACCCTATCATAACTATAATAAACACATATTAACCTACAATTTTTTTTTTTAAATTTTGTTATTTTTTTTTTTTATCTAAGTAAACGGAATGACGAAAACATACAAAATGTTGCACTTGTTTTCCTTTTGTTACAGACATTAAAAATCATTAACGATATCATAAATTAATTATTGCTGAAATAATTTTCAAGGAGTTAAAATGTGTTTCATTAAAATTAGTTTTTTTTTTTTTAAGGCAGGGGGTTTAGATTCAGAAATGTAAAATGACTTCATTAATGATCCCAAATAATACTTCATGCACATTAAGTTAAATACTTGTTATAAAAGTAAAAACTAATTGACATAAAAGTATACATTCACATTTTTTTTTTATAATTTAGTATTTTAAGATGAATTTGGCAAAAAATAATAAAATAAACTTACATAAACATTATAAAAGAAAATTTCATAACATAAAGCAAAAAATGAATAATACTACAGTACACTTTGATTCCATTTTTTTTTTTTTTTTTTTTGTACAATTTACATATTATGAACAATAATATGTAATGTGTTTCATTGGACGTGCTAAAGTTTCATTTTTAACTAATATTAAAGCAAATAAATGTTATAAAAGATAAACTAAAACCACTGGTTTAAATACAGGAACTGAACATAGGTGCCATCAATGGACCTAATTTAATTCTGAATTCTAATTGAGATTTTTAAGGAGTAATGATTTTGTATACATAATTTTTTTTCAATATAAAATAGAAAGAAAAAAATCCTTTAAGTAATATTTTAGCACTAAAATATTAAGAACCGATTAACTATTATACGCCTTAACCTCTTCTTTTTCAATGTGGTTAACTACGTCTAATGAAAAATTTTTTCTTTCTATTTTACATTAAAAGAAACAATTATATTGCTTAACCAATTTCTTCTACCTAAAAGAAAAAAAAAAAAATACAAAAAAAATTTAAAAAATAATAATAAAAAGCCTTATAATTTAAATACAAAAATAAAACTTTTAACACATAATACTGAACAGAAAGACACAAAATTTGTTTAATATTATTAATTTTTTTTTTTCGGAATTTTATACGATTGAACCAAATTACTGTCACATTTTCCCCTGCCAGTGAGATAAAGAAAAATCAAAGTGTACGGAAAAAAATTTGACAGTCTTGGAGTGAGTCGCGTTTACTTTTAGGGCTGTAACTATTAATGCATATTTTTTATGTTTTCATATTTGATATTATTTTGTACACAGACACTGTTTTTCGATGACAATTAGTTATTTTATTATAGCGCAATCGCAGGAGACATGAGACACTTATGAGACATCTTGATCTTCAACGTCTTGAAGTTGTTCTTTAGGTTCAGCTTCTGCACCTGAGAAAAATTATTAAAATCAACTTAATGAAAATAACTTTTATTTTTAAATTTGAATTTCCATACCGTCTCCTTGCATATCTGAAGTCCACAAGGTTAGGTTGTCCCTTAATAACTGCATAATAAGTGTGGAATCTTTGTAACTCTCTTCAGATAACGTGTCCAATTCAGCAATTGCTTCATCAAAAGCTTTTTTAGCTAAATGACATGCTCTATCTGGGGTGTTGAGGATCTCATAGTAAAATACGGAAAAATTCAATGCCAAACCCAACCTTAAAAAAAATATACATAAATTCTTTTTAGTTTCACTATTAATATAAATAATTTTTAATAAGATACCTTATCGGGTGAGTGGGGGGTAAGTCTTGATTAGCAATATCACTAGCGGCTTTGTAAGCGACCAGAGAATGTTCAGCGGCTTCTTTTCTATCTTCCCCAGTAGCAAATTCAGCCAGGTATCTATGGTAATCACCTTTCCTATAAAATTATTTCATATACAATATTTTATTAACTATAATAGTGCATGTAAATAAAGAAATTTTGTTTTATATTTAATATTTACATCTTATAATAGAAAACTTTAGATTCCCCTGTAGCAGCACAAGCTATTAAGTGTTTATCAAGTACGTTTAAAATGTCTGAACAAATATCTCTTAATTCTTTTTCAACCTGTAAAAAATAATTTAAATTAATTATTTTCAAATGTCTTCAAATAAAAATCATTTAATAGTTCAGTTTAAATAAGCATAATACTTGTGATCTATATTGACGAATCATCTCTAGCTTTTCTTCGGCACCTTTGTTCTCTTCTTTCTGTTCAATACTAGAAATTATACGCCAGCTAGCACGTCGAGCTCCAATCACATTTTTATAAGCTACAGATAAAAGATTTCTTTCTTCTACAGATAATTCAACATCTAACGATGCAACTTTTTTCATCGATTCGACCATTTCTAAAAAATAAAAAAAAATGTATTAGTTTAGATATATAAGTTAGATATTATTTTATTTATTAACGTTAAAGATGGTCCAGTTCTGGTTGTAGTATGATTTAAATGAGGAATCAAATTTAATTTATTTAAAAATGAAAATATTACTTTTTCTTTTATATATACTGCAAACTAATTGTCAACTAGAAATCTTACTCCGATGTAGTTTTTTCTATGTGATATGTATTCAGTGTGAATGTGTTTAAGAAATGTTTGAAAATTGAGCAAGTTTATTATTCTATATATACTCTTTTACAAGAATTTTAAAATCAAATTTTGCTCAATTACGGCCCTTCGAAACACGTACAACCGAACTCCGCACCGAATTGTTTTTCGTTAGCAATGGTTAATCGTAGCGCGCAGAGATAAAACAAATGTCTTCAATATCCTACCTTCCCAACAACTTCATCTACAAAACAGTGGCCCACGTACGAAGTATGGCCGTCATTTTTAATTGCTACTCTTTTGGGACTCGGAGAATGATAATTAAAAATGTTGCAAGGTCGATCGGATGTAAACTTGACGAAAAACTCAAATCTACTTTTAGAATTCTTATCGCTCGTCTAGATCAGTCGTTATGTTGGAATGGGAACGGGTCCAACAAATTCCGGTTCGCCAGCGTGTTAGGAGAAAAACAGAAACTGGGCTTCCAATCCCCACGGAACAATGATATTATTATATGCCTTTTACATCAAACGAATATCGACCTACAAGTATTTTAACCAATCGATTATATTTTAATAATTCGGTTGTTATTAATAGTAACGAAACATGGAAATACCAGTCTTACGCGGATATTGTAACACGCACCCATGTGATATTTGTAGAAACACGCGAACATTCTGTGAAAACTGGTATTATTTCGGGCGAGCCGACCACCTCTGTTCATGCGCGTCAAGAGTAATAAAAGATTTATTTCCCGAAGTTATACGGCGCTCAAAACCTACACTCGCGGTGTGTTATTCTAGCAGATATTTCGAGATTAAAAATAAAACGAGTAAACTACGTCGAATCCAAGACACGATAATTATTATCGTAAATCAATCAATCAGTCTGTAATAATTTGGAAAAAACAAAAATATCGCTTAAAAAGCTTAATTTTTTTTTTTGCTCTTCAATAAGCGGTTTTTAATTGATAAGGCAATTTATTAAAACACTGCCACCTAAATCTTTATGCGTCCAAGATTTAGGATTTTTATTAGCGTCATGTTATTTTTTTTTTGTTTTTTTCCGTTTGTCATTGACACGACAACGGCCGTGCCGAAAGTTTTAACTTACAGATCAATAGACCATCAGGGGACGTACATGAGGTGTACAAAACGCCTCGGCGGTATACAACGTAAGTTGACACGAAGGGGAGAGACCGTTACTATGGAAACACCAATGTTATATGTACGCGCCGCCCCTCCGTACACCACACCCCGCCAAAAGTAAATTAAATACATTGGCTTAGTGGCGAAAGCAAAAAAAAAAAAAATTACTTTCTGAAAATAACAATGCCTACGTATTTAAAACGAGTTCATATTGTTTACCCGGAACCGTTAATACCAATAATTTCCCCTCGGATGCCCACGTAAATAAAACAACACAAATACTAATGAAAAAATTGTAAAATTTTTCAAATTACATGGTATAATAATAGGCATCTTGAATTATTATAGATATTATTTGATGTGCTCGATTACGCTAATAACATTAATACTACACATTTTAACTTTTAATTCGACGATTATATCACAGCAGATACAAGTAATTGCTAATTAAACAGGTAGTCAAATAAATTTATATAAGCAAACAATGATTGTACTGGGAGTAATTTTATACTGACGTTTAAAAACAATATCGATTCCGTCAAAGGTACACTTTTGAAATATAATGCATATAACATGTAGTAAAATCATTTATATTCCCGTAAAAAGTGTGTAATGTGATCTGTGGTAATTTGATGAGAATAAAAATAGATACTAACTATTATTTTTCAACTGTATTTCTGAATGTCATCAATCTATCATTTTTATTTTCATTACAAAATTCAAAATGTGTGTTAAAATAGAAGGCAGAGGAAATTACTTTTAATTCTTGAAATAATACAATCTGCGTAATAATATATGTTGGTAATTGTTATAAATTACAAACCAAATTATTAAATGGCGATTGAAAATTAATTTTGTAATATTAAAAAGAATATTGTCCAATATACAGTATTAAATAGAAAGGTCCTTTAAATATTTCAACTCAACTCCTTACACTTCAAGAGACTTTTATTAATCGGTTTTACGATTGGCATTTGGTTATTTGAGAACACACAAACTTACCAATTTAAAACTGACAAACTAAAAGTTAAGAGCATCCTGATTCTTCTGATGAAAAGATTAACAGACTATATGGACTGATGGATAATTAGCATTGTATTTTATGTAAATGCGACCACTACAAATTAAATAATTAGCCAAATTGTGTTCGCAAGCTACCATAGTTATATAAAAAACATAATAAGCTTTAATGTAATATGAACTTTTACAACAAGTAAATGTTCACTGTAAATTAACCCATATGAATATATTTTTTGTCTGTTAATAATGGCACCAATTATTTATTTTTTTTTAAGACCATTATTATTTGTCTTTGGCAGATCGATCGATTATCAAATAAAAATTGTAAATTAATAAATAGTATCAGAAAAAATGATGACAAAATAAATATATAAATATAACTGTGATAACAATAAAAATTTAATGATAAAAATCACCATCTAACAATTATTGTCAAATAGCAACAACAAATTTAAATCATATACCGGGGATATGTTTACTGTGAGTAGGATACTAATCAAATATTTTTCTAAATATATTTATATAAATAACACTAATATTAGATTTACTAATTACGAGTTATATCAATTTTGAAATTTAAACCGGAGGAGTAAGGGGGGGAATAATTTCATATTAATTGAATAATAATTGATTACCCTACTTCTTTTCTTTTGATTTGAATTTTTAATCGTAATAATTCATAACTAGTTTATTCAATACAAGTAGAGTATAAATACAGAAAAATCTTGAAACATTTGCAGAATTCTCTACATGGGTTTAAAAAAGGGTCTATTTTGCTATTTGAAAATCAATTGTACTCATTTAAGGTATAAGAGCAGTAGGGATAAAACATTAAAAAAAATGATTGAAGCTTAAATAATTCCATAATATTTGAAAAACAGAAATCAAATTAACTTAAAAACTGCTGGTTCGTGATAAATAGAGCACCCTGTATTTGCCTAACAGTACTGGCTAAATGAATAATATTATTTTTGTGTATTATATCACAAGAGTAAAGACATTATTACAAGTAAAACATTTTTATTTATTTTTTTAAGTACCTATTTATTTGGAATAGTGTAAAAACAAGCATGTAACCCGATTGCAATAAAAAATATATAAATTACATTTAACGGCTTAGCTGATATCCAAGTTGACACTAAACACAGTTATTACCTACTGTTTTTAGTAATTGCGATTACAATAATAATATTTGAATAAGTAGATACCTACATTAATCTATTAACAAATATTTGAAAATATATTTTTTGTTGGTATGTAGAACATGAATGGATTTTAATGTTTTATTTAATCACTTATCAATAAGGAACTGTTTTAAAATAAAACTATTGATTCTAAACCAGGAAATTATAATATGATATGTATGTAAGATAAATAAAACAAATATAGATCTTCATATGCTTTAAACAGAAAAAGTTTTAAAATAGTACTTATTAATAATTATTAATTACCTAGATACCTATTGTAATATCTATGTCGGTACCTACATTAACAATACTTACAATTTAAAACCCATCAAAATATTTGCTCGTCATAATACCACCTTAAAAACCACTTAAAATAATACACTACATTCCATGTTTGATTTCATAACAGACATTTTATAGGGTGATTTAGCCTTGAACATTTGAACATGTATTAATAAAATACAAATATCAAAGGTTGATGTTAACAATATAGTATTTAACGGTTTAATATTTTTTATTTTTAAATTTGTGTAAATGCCTAACTGGTTAAAAACATTAATAATATTGATTTAATTAATCAGCCATGGATTATAATTAATACGATTAAATTAAACTAAGTAGATACAGAAAAATAATAAAAGTGAATAAAATACAAATATAATATAAATTCTTAAAAAAAAAAAATAAAATGTTTAAAAATATTATTATGAATTTTAATTATTGTACGGGTTCTTACAGTAAGAAATACTTTTACATAAATATACCATCTTACTACTCTATACTGAATAAGCAAAATAATTAAATTTATTGTATGTGATTTTGATTTTCTTCAATTTTGAATGTGAACCACTCAGGTAACTTGACTAGACATTAACGGTCAGAAATAATCAGAATAAAACAAACAATTATAAATTAATACTAAAATTTGTACTAGGTTCCAATAATTATATAGGATAAGTTTTCAAATTTATATTTATTATTACACATAATGTTATACCGACATACTATTTACTTTGTAAATATCTACCTAACCAATAAGTAAATGGGTATTTTTTATAATACGACACTAGGTAGATTACCTAACACAGATTATAATAATGCGAGAAATTGTACTCTATTGTTATTAAACTTGGGTAGGTATATTAAAATTTAGAAGTCTCAAACAATGTCGTCTTGATGCCATAATTTATTCTGTTTAGATAACACAATAAACTTTTTATTCAAACTACCTACCTACAAGATAACATTTAATTGAACAAACATCTCATTGTGTTTAATAAACTAAAAAAGACAATTTCAAAATTGAACAGTTAAGTGCAACATAATGTATAGTATACGAGGAAGCACATACACGCACATTAATAGCTTTTACACGTTAATTCTTAGTTCTATTAAAAAATAAAAATATTCTTGAAAATAGTATTTGGATGATAATAGAGATATTGATATTGGGTAGGTACTCGGTAAACCACATTAAACCTAATGAAAACGAGCAGTTTTATTTTCATAAAAATTATCGGGGAACGTAGATACCTACAGCTGCGACGCAACCAGGGTTCAATTTATAAATAGCGGGGGTGGGGAAGGGGTGTCAAAATCGAAAACCGGCAACGCCTGGGTAGTCAATCTTGCGCCTCCCAAAGAAAAAAAAAAAAGAAAAATGGTACACATTTCAACTGCTGAAAATGACAGTGGCGTATGCGGAGGAGGGGGGGGGACTCGCAAGGGCACCGCAGAAAACGGACCTGAAATGAGAAACACCCGTTCGAGGGGAGTGATGCGAGTCGCCGTGCGGAAACCCTCACGCGGGCGTGCTCGCCGACTACCCCCGGACGCACGAAGGGGCGGCGTTCGCGGCGCGCATCAATATGAAAAACATGCGGGGAGGAACGGCGCCCGGAAAAATCAACCAACGATAAAACGGTCAGACGAACCGGCGGCGGAGGCCACCCGATAATTACGTACTGAAAATATTAATAGAAGTTATTATAATGATATTATGTCGTACTGGCCACGACGCAATAGAATCCCGTGCGCCTAACGGACAAAAAAAAAAAAAAACCCATCGTCGCGCACATTACAATATAGAGTTGTGCCCACACACATACGATTACACAAACATCGTAATAATATAAATTATAATAAAATAATATAATACGTATTATGCGCGTAGTACGCGTACACCTATATGCACACAGTCGCACACGCACGAACCATAGGTGCGCGATGCGGCTAACCTACAAAAAAAAAAAAAAAAGGAAAAATATAGCGCGCCCGATTATACGTATTGATTATTCGAGGGCGAGGAGGACGGGGAGGAGGAGGCGGCGGCGGCGGCGGCGACGGCGTCGACAACGGCGGCGGCCGCCGACGGTCGCGACGTAAAAGGCTTTGGGGCCCGCCGATTAGAGAGAGAAAAAAAAAAAAAACGCCGGGCGGCGAGAAATTTCGCCCGGAGGGGTACGACGGAATTTCCGATGTTTTTTCGGCGTCCGAGCGTATTTTCATATCAATTTCGCCGTACGGTTACGCGGCCGCACGGACGAGCAGGACAGAATTTTCGGTGCGTAATTACGCGTAGGAGCCTACGCGACGTTTTTGCAACCGCCGTTATCGCGGGGGAGGGGACCGCGGTTGCCCCCCGGGGGGCGCCGCGAATGATCCGCGCACACACACGGACGGACGTTTACTCACCGTCGTATCGTTCGGCCTGTTCGGCGAGTTTCGCCTTGTATACGTTTTCTTCCCTTTCGGACATAGCGGCGGTGACGGCGATTTTCTCGGACACAAGACACGGACGGGCGGCCTACGGAGGTGGCTGCAACGACGACGAGACGACGACGGCGGCGGCGGGCGACAACGCGTGAGGTTGTGTGCGACTCGACTGCGCGCGTACTACACACGACGGCGCTAAGGTGATAATCTGACGACGAAGGCTGCTGCTGCTGCTGCTGCGGCGGTACGGGCGAGACAGCGAGAAAGAAATAAAATGTGTTATTAAAAAATATAAATAATGTTGAGTTACGACGATGACGATAGTTTACGAGTAAACGAAGACGGCGGAGAAAGAAAAAAAACGGTTAAAATATTGTAACGTCGTAAAAGGACCGGCGAGCGAGACGGCGACGACGGCTGCGGCGGAGTTGACTCTCGTACGCGGTACGGGTGTATTGGGTTGCGGTGGATGCGATGCGGTTTGTGAACGGACGTTACGTCGTTTCCCGTCGCCGACACACGAATGGTCTCTCTCTGGAAATATGGCCGCGCCCGTCAGGCCGCCAACGTGACGCTCATGGAAAAATAACTCGATAATAATCGATTGCGGACGTATAACGATTTTCGTGTTTCTGTCTCCCTTTCCCGGCAGCGGCGACGACGAGAACCGGCGCGCGCGCAAGCGCCCGAGACCCGCGTATAATATAATAATAATACGTTCGATAAAATTATCGTAGTCCGTTGTCGCGGCCCTTCTCGCGCGGTTATTTTCGCGTGCCGTTATCGGCCGCGTACGATATTATTTTCGCGTTGTCGCGCAACGCCGGGCCGCCGAACTTCCATGACAAATGGAAAAAAAAATATATGAATCGTAACAACCGCACGGTTGGGGGCGAGCACGTTACGATTTGCGAAACGATACTTGTATCGTTACCACGGCTAAAGGACTTAGTTATTAGTTAATAACTGAGTTATTCAGCCATGATTGTTACGATCGCCGGTAGTTTCCCGTACGCGGCCCGCGCAGCAGCAGGCTTCCCAAAACGGCGGACCGAATATTGTGCCACGATTTATAATACGAGGAGGAAAAAAAAAAAAAAATAATAATAATAATAATAATAATAACAATAGTAATTTACGCGTCCGCGTCGCGGTGGTGCGCGTTCGGACGTTAGGGAGAGGTTTTCGTGTGTACGGAATTGACGATAGCCGCGGCCGCCGCGTGGTCGTAGTGTATGACGTCACTGTGCCGTCGGTATTCCGATGTCATTGTTTTGCGGCCGAACATCCGTTTCCCTTTTGTCCGATTTTTTCACGTCACGGCGTCCTCGCTGTACGCCCATACGCGGACATTGAAAATCGAAATATTATTATTGTCACGAGCAAAACATGAACCCGACGTCCGTTTCGTTTATTACACATATTATTACTATCCGTCACCGACTATCGCGTCACATACATGGAAAATGTAGAGCTAATGGCACGTGGATTGATTAGTCGGAATCCCATAAAATGTCGGAACGATAAAAACGCGGAAAGCTTGAGCTCCGACAGATCTTTTTCCAGCGTTTGAAAACAACGAATGACGGGGTGTAATGCTGATTTTTGAATATAACGTCGATTGGGTTATCTATCTTTTAACTGGGAGGGGGGGGGGGAGTAACTCATCTATTGCGGGTATCTACGCCATCTTAAAATGAGGTGCAAACATTTTATGAGGTCAGTTTCTCTTCCTTCACCGGATACCAGGTCGATTCATGTTGAAAAAAAAATTGAATATTTAAAGCTGAATTTGGCCACGGACGACAAAGTATCGATTGACTTTTAGGCTAATTACACGTACAAACCGACAAGCAGCGCTGGTGCACGTCCTCCCGCCCCAAAGAGCGTTCCAGACCTACGGACGTTCCTTTCAAATTTTAGCTCGTGGTCAATAAAATCCGTGTCAATAAATTATAGATTTCCAAAAATTTCACCGCGGTCGTTGATAACTTGTTGCGATTATATCACATGAATAATACAATGGTACTAAACTCGTAGCGGACTTTTCGTTTTCGTAATTTGAAAAAAAAATGAAGAAAATAATTGCCGGGAAAACCGTACAGGGCGGGCCACAATACGTTTTTCCCGTTTCCTCCGTCGTCGTCCGAACCGAGGAAAACGTGGCATACACCCCGCCCTTTAAATGCTGCTGTGTTCGAGAAACCAACCTAGTAATATTTTTCTTTCGACGTAAATTTCGTCTTGACATTTATTTTATTTTTTTGGGTCAATTCGAGCACTACCTATACAGGGTGTGGCAGAACTTTTTGACGTTTTTACATTGCATTTAGATGTAATAATGTCAAATTGATCGAAATTTCATGTGATTGAATGTTTTTTTTTTTTTTTTCGGTTTTTATACAATAAATTAATAAACTAGGCACTAACTATAATTATGAGAGCCCGACATAATCTAATAATTTGTACTACATAATTTTAATGTATAAGAGGTATAGGCCAAGGTGCCAAGGTGGGTCGTGGCCGATACTTCCCAGACCCGGATGGGCTATCCCATTGATGATTACAAAGTAATTCTGTTTTACATTACATATCATAATTTAAATATATAGAAATACGAAGAAATTTTAAATATTGTAGCGATCCGTAGGTTAAGGAAGGAAATCGATAGGACGTAATCATCCTCAAAAAAGCTTTTTCTATACAGATTACAACTTATCCAAATTAAAATTAGATATTTTCGATTAGTTTTCTAATTTTTTAAAATTTAATTTTTTTTTTTAACATTTTATAATGACCATTTATAGGTATAAATGATAAAATTATTCCATTAATCTACTGATCGATGCCCATTTAAGGGGAACCTTTCTTCGGTATGGCCGTTTGAACGGACGAATATAACTTTATGAAAATAGGAATAGTTCATTGTCAATTTAATATTTTTATTATAATAATTTTTTTGTTTGATTACAAATAATGATACATAAAAAGTTGGTAAATAATCTTAAAATAGATTTTTTTTTTCTAAAGATATATTATCATAAAGTTTAAAATAAAAATATTGAAAAACAGAGTTCAATGCGGGCTTCTTCCTCTTTCTTACAAAAAATAATCGTCAAAATTGGACCTTCTACGAGATAGATGTATGAGAGCTTTTGAACCAAAAAAAAAAAAAAAAATCCGCGCTAATACCGGACAATCATTTTATAAAATACTTTTAGGTACGGTTTTATTTTTTTCACCTTGAACATTGAATATTAATATTAAGTTTTTTTCGATAATAATAATTATTAAATATTAAAACTAAATACAGAGTGATCAACATAACGTAAGAAGTAAGACACTATTTTTCAGAAAGTATTATTAAGTTTTTTTCGGAATTTATTTTTGGAAAATTTAAATAAATATACGGCTTCATAGTGTTACATTTCTGTTACCCTTATTTTCGGGGTTGAAAATGACGCTCCACTACTCTCTCCTACTCTCACAAAACGTCAAAATGTATTATTAAACTATAAATTGAGTCTATATTTATAACATTTTAGATCCGACATTGTTTCTAGAACAATAATTCAGAACTCATCGACCGTAATACATGTTATATTAATACTATAATCAGTAGTGAATATGGGGGGGGGGCAATAGGGTCATTACCCCTTTCCCTCTCAAACAACGTGGTATAAGGTGATTTTTTTTCTCGTATTATGGTCAAATATATACCTGCAAGTTTCATTGTTGTAAACGGTTTAGCCCCTCCATCTCCCCTCCCCCCCCTCGAACCAATATTAAGTCTGGAGCCGCGTCTGGAGTTAACGCGAGGCTATTTCCGAAATGCGAGTAGTCGAAAATTTGTATACCTGTTTAATATCCGCATTTCGACGACTTCGTGTAATACCTATATATATATATTTTGAAAATTAATTAATATTATATTGACCTCGATAAATAAATATTAAAATTTACATTACACGATGTATGTATTTATGCGGTCTAAACAAAATAACACATCTATCATGATATATTATAAATTATTATATTAGAGCTTGTCAAATATTCAGAGTGTAATATATTAAATTAAATTGGGAGGCTTGGAAATGAATAATTTCGGCCGCGTATCCTAACCACCTATACCTATCTATCCTCCCGCGTTGACGGTTTTCTGCAGTGCGAGTCAATTTTCCCGTTTTAACGTTATTAATAATATTATATACATCGGGCCGTAATATTATAAATTTCATTCGTAAAACGCAATAATATAATTTATATTACACTGCGGCAGATACCTGTGTATATAGGTAATATTATATAATATCGTAAATTATAATCATAAATAATACAAAGTGATTCGATATTTTATCATCACGTGATCCATCAGCGTGTCTTTCTCGGGCGATTTTAAGTAAATTCGATTTTCAACGATGGTTTTTATTTCGACAAATATATTGTACACATACTACAGAATTATTGGCCATGTGTGCTCGCAACACTACTTTTTGCCACATCTTCCTTTTTGGATTTGGGATTTTGGGTTTCTAAAACCCCTACCGTTTGTTACGTAAATTCGTTTTGTGTCTGAAGTATTTTAGAATATTTGTTTGGACTTTATACAACCGTTCTAACCGAAATAACGAGCGGAATGTTGTAGAAATGTTTCTCCGGACTTCGGATTTTCGAAATATACAAAATTAATTTCCTTTTCTTTGTATGTGTGTGTGTGTACCACCGTATTTCAGTAATTATTGTTTGTCATTCCTACGCCTTTTTAACCAGGCGGCTTTCAAACATTATATTATTTAGTATTTACGTTTTAGTTTTACAGTACAAAACATACAAAACAAAAGGATTATAATGAATTCGGTTCTGCGCAAAATGTATATAACGTTTAGATTTTGAATAACGTAATTAATTTTTAGTTTTAGGTAATATAATTAGTGTAACTCAAACAGAATATAACGGTAAAATTGAAATTATATTATGTTGAGCGATAATTAATATTATTCTATAATACAAATTCGCATTTAACTTTGGTTGAATATTTTATTTGAATTACCTTTTTCTTTAAATAATAACCGCTTTCTATAGTCCCAGCTTTCTATACAATCGTTTCTATAGTCCCTCGTTTATTATTTCGGTTATAATGGTCGTAGGAAGTAGTCTGAACAAATTCTGAAATATGTCAAACAAATAAAAATAAATGACGTACTATTAGGTGGGGATATTAAAAAACCCGAAATCTGAAAATGAGGGCCAGTGTAACGTACGTAGTTAAATAAGTTTAGAATATAAACCGGAGTATTCTATAAGGAAGGGTAAAATCAAATTGATTACACAATAATGGTAATAGTAAATCTAAATGATCATGAATCATGATAAAAGAATTACCTTGCATGCAATTATTAATATTTTACTTATTATAAACCTACGGAGTATATGACTTAACCTAATACTTAATAATAATGTATACCAATGGTTCCTAAAACAGGTATCTAGTCCGTGATGAATCCATGTCGGGTGGTGCGTAATTAATTTTAAGCAAATTCCCAAGTATTAAAAATATAGGTGTATTTAAAATACATACATGTATATCATAAAGTGGAAAATTGTTTGCATTATTATGGTAACTCCGTAAAACTAAATAATTTAATTTACCTGCGTTCATAGCAAAAAAATAAAAAACAGTTTCTTCCTCAGATGACGGTTCAAAACAAATGATCACCGAGTCTAAAATCGAAATGATGAATTGATCCAATCAAAATGTTGATCAAAGCGATTTAATCTATATAGAAAATCTAGAAACTCGTACATTTTGACTATCTCGGTAAACGATTTTATTGTACATATTATAAGTCCAATCACCGAAACATCACAAAATTAAACACGTTCATAATACTGTTATAATAAATTATTTTTTAAAATGTGTAGGTAGTAGGTACAATACGTAACCTAATAATAATATGGGTATGTTTTATAATTGCACAACATACTGCATAATAGCATAATCATATGCACGGAGTGACGTAAACGCAGTAGTATGTATATTTTATCCAGAAACGTTTTAAGAAGAAAGTTCAATATACCATTCATATTATTTTTTTAAACAAAACCTAATAATATTTACTATTTTACATATAATAAACTCGTTTCAGTTTAAAAAAAGTATACCTATAATAATTTTGATTAAAGAAATGACAAGTTTATATATCTAGTTAGGTACATATAATAAAGGTTATATATTTTGTATGCTTAAATAAATAGATTAAAAAGGAGAACACTATAAATTAATTCGAGACCTAAAAAAAGTTAAATTTCTACTACAATTTGCATATTATGCAATTCTGAAAAATTGTATTGTTTTTTTTTTTTTTTTATCGAATAAACTATAATCATACAAATTTTTAACTTTCTATAATACCATACACGCATTACATTATATCTAAGCTGGCAAAAATGATTGTTTTAATCGATGTAAAAATGTTTGAGTTAAAACCTCGAAATTGTCGAATGCATATAAATAGCTACGATAATTGAATAATTGATCTTTAAAATTTCTAAAAATAAAAAAATGTCTAGAAAAGGCATAGTAGACAGTGTACAGTGAAAATTTTAGGTTTATACGTTTATTTATAACCGAATTACAACAACAAAAAATCAATCAAAAATGATGAAACCACCATTGTTGTACAATTTTCCTGTTTTCCTACGTTTTTACTAGATATTAAAAAAATTACTAAGCAAATTAAAAAGAAAACAAACTTCTTATGCATCGCCTGGGCAAAATTTGCATAGTTGGGTTAAGATTTCGGGTAGAAAAGTTATTACCAGACAGAGAAAATAATAATTAAAGCACACATCATCATAGTAAAATCAATATTAAAAAAAAATATTATATGTGAATATCTTTAGTGCCATATTTTTTAATCTTATTGTGCACCATAAAAATGGCAATTACTATTATTTGTTTAGAAAAAAATAATAAAAACTCGTTTCACATTATACCCATACGGCCATACGTTCCAAATACAGGTACCAAAACGCATAGAGATAAAAAAAAGAAATAGTTATTTGATTGCAATCACAAATTACTGGCATATAATTTATACGATTCTAATCTCGAAGGCGTGAGTTAAAGTATGTAACAAGGAAAATATATTATTGGAATATTATAATAATTTGCAATAGTATATTGTATTCTTCTGCGGTGTAGGTACCTAGGAACCTAATAATTCAATTTTAAAAATCAGACATACTTCTGGAATAGGGCAGTGTTGTACGTGGGAAGTTTGGATGGTATATTGGACATAGGGTAGTTTAGTTTATACATTAAAAGTAATGATTAATCATTAAAAAATCAATAAACGATTCTGAGGCAAACTCAGTAAACTGGTAAGTGGTAAGTTTATAGTAGTACGGTTGTGTTTTTTTTCTTTTTTGAAACTATGTAGTTAACATAGAAATCCACTAAAGTAACTAATAATATATCGTCATTTGTTCTCAGAAGTTTTCATGTTTTTTTTAAAAATTATGGGAAATCTAGAACATTTTTTCAAATAAAGTACCTACCATTAAACGAAATAATTCCGTTTTTTTTTAGGTACAGCATGAAATAATTGGAGCGTTTTTACTAACCGAAAAAAGGGTGCTTCGAGAAAGAGAAAAACGCGTTTTAGTAAAACTAATGGCTTTTTCATTACACTCGAAATCTAAACGAATTTAAAAGAAAAAATCCATTTAATTTATCCGCTAACCTGTAATAGTATTGTAAGATAACATTAAAAATAAAAACACGAAAATACAATATATATTTTTGTGGGCCAAAAGCTTCCTTTTAAACGAGTCTATAGTATAAAGGGTAATTTATATTTAGGATTATATACAAAAAAATGCCTCAAAAGAACTTTTAAAATCTCTGCTATATATTATATTATGTATTTATATACATACATAAAATCTGACGAGAAATTACTTTGCGAAATTACATAGATAACAGTGCACTTAATCCGTTACTCGCATATTAAAAATGTTTCGAACAAAAAAAAACTGACGACATTATAAAACCATTACCATACTGTGATCTTCGATATGAGAACCTATATAACAAATATACTTATCTATATAAGAAGAATGATGGTATTCAAAGTTAGTTGCATACAAAATATTATATTAAACACGATGTGTATACGAATTATATAACACTCGGGCTCGTGGATAAAACTTGAAGTGCTAACATTTGAATACATATTGTAAAATGTAGGTAGGTACTCGTACGAAATATTTCAAGCATTATTATACCTACCACTCTACAATGTTTAACAATTTCCTTTTGTTGAGGTGTTTGTAATAAACATTGATAATGTAATTGTACTTATCTATATCACCTCTGATATATTTCACGGCCATAAAATTGTAAAAGTATACCATAATTCAAACACTGTTTTAAATAATTTATCAAATACAATTTTGAGAAATTTATCTTCTTCTTCTGCACTTTTAAATCTATATGGATTGAAGTTTGCAGCAATTTCCGTGTTTTTTTTGTTGCTGGTCTTCATCTTCGTTTCTATATTCTTTGTATGAATATAGGTACATTCTTCATCTTCTATAATCTGGTTTATGAATTTTAAATCGTGGTCTTCCTCTAGGATTTTTTCCTTCTACCATTCCTTCCGAGATTAATCCTGGTTCTTAGCAATCTTCCGTGTCGGAGAATATGACCTATCCATTCATTTGAAATTTTTTCTTCTTCGTACCAATTATTTGGAGTAGGCCATGTCTGAGATGGGACAATCCGTCTAAGTCTTATTTAAAACTCCTCATCTTGTTTGACAGTATTTTACACCGGCTGTCGATCTGACGTAACCTCATTTGTCACCTCTTACGACAGGTAGAGGTACCGTGGGAATATTCTGATCCCCTACACGGGGAGAATGATATTGAAATATAAGGTAAATTCCTCTACCCTATACAAACAATACCAGGGCTTTTCACCAGTAGGAGCTCGGGGCCGCGGGCTCACTAAACCTGTAACATCCTAATATGTCTCCCTGAGGTTATTAGTTTTGTTTTTTTAAATAATATTTTTCCATAGTTAATCTTCTTTCCGAAATTTCTTCAAAACAAAACTAAAGTCACTCATGATCTGTGCAGGGTCCGCATATTCCATGTACTACATAACAGTTCTGTTGATCAAAAAAATCATAGCCAAACAATTTCAAGGAGGATGCAATCCACCCATCGTCTCTCCCCTCAAATACAACACTAACTTAACATATATTTTGTTTTACAATAAAGGGTTGTCAACCATTTTCGTTTAATTTACGATCTGGTTGACCAGTCTACCTTAACCAGTTAAAATCAGGGTAGGATTATTACAATGCATCGTTGGGCCATGGAGATACTATTTTCCCTATGCCTGTTACAAAATGTGTAATAGATTTTAATTTACTATTATTTTTTTAGACTTATGTGTGTTTTCAATTTTAAGCTCTAATTGTAATTACTTTTTAAAAATATATGTTCTATTCGTAATTTATTTAAAAATGTATGGGTGCGTTTAAAAAGTGAAAATTGTAAGCAGGGATGTATAGGTACTAAATTGTTTGTAGGTACATATTATAAATTGTAGTTACACCCGTTGTTTTTGTTATTTTCCAAATGTGGTGATAATGCGGTATCGATCGGGCGCCTATATAGGTTTTATGTCGACGTGTACTACGAGTGTAACCACAAAATAATGACAGTGTATTTACGCACAGATAAAACTGCTGAGTGTTTCAAAAGAATATTATGTTGTGTAAGAAACAAAATACTATGTAAAAGTCCGTTCTTGACTTACACTCATTTTTACATTGGAACCCCTTTATATATGGAAAAAAAAATTCAACACCTGATATTTTTACAATCTGCAGACGATAGACGATGTTTGTTTTAAAAAGGTAGTTTTTTTCGTTGTATACATAATATGTAATATGAGATCTGTGGGCTGTAACCACTAAATATGGTGAAAATCATCAAATTTCCTCTCGATATAGTAATAAAATACCTATAGTGAAATTCAGGCTCTATAAAAATTATATTTTATAAAGCAAAGCTTTTGCATACGTTTTGTGTAATAGTTGGAAAAACAGTATAAATAAAATATTTATGCGTATTTGAAAATTAATATTTGAGCAGTAAATATAACATAATAATATATAATGATTACAGTTTTAGTTAGTAAGCGGAACGAGGAATGTATTGGTTTTACAATGATTTTATTTTTTTTCTATAAACAACTTTTATACTATAAATTTTGTTCCAATTTTAGAGTGTAGCACTTTTTCGGAAATTAAATCTGACTGGGGGTGTACTTTAGGGAGGTCATTTTTTGATTCTCCCTGTGGTTTTCATAATTGATGAGAAAAACTGGGAAAGAACCGTAGGAAAAACAGGAAAATTTACGAAATGTATTATTTTCAAATCGTAAATATTATGACCTTTCAAAACTCAGAATCATTTTCGTTAGCAATGATTAATCGTTATGTACAGAAATACATTAATTTTGCCCTTCTGCCTTTCCAAATTCTCATTTACAACAGTCACCCACCAATCATACGAACTATGTCCTTTTATTTTTTTTTTTATTTATATTGTTAACGGGAATTAAAGACCGTAAATATAAAGGCTATTATTGTCATCGATTTTAGCGATGAACCTAATTAAAAATGTTGTCTCAGAAGGGGAAATATAAATGGCGTTTCTAAAATGGCCTTTCTGGTGTACTTTTAAAAGTATCTTTTAATGTTTCGAATAAAATAGTTTATGTATAAATGCATTTTTATCGTATTAAAGTTTTAAAAATTATTAACGTTTTTATTTCCTATGTGAAGAAATATTAAATATATAGGAGTATGTATTAAAAACTTTACAATAAAACAAAATACCTAGGTATCGTGGCCGCTCGGAGGAGGGAAAACTGGAAAAATAAATTAAAAATGGAACGTGATTGTAAGAAAAGGAGAGGGAATTATTTGAAATTTCAAAATAAAGTACCACGAATTTGTTATGGTATATATAGGTACAGCGTGAAAAAATCTGAACGTTTATAATAACCGAAAAGGAAATCCATTATTGCTTTTTAAATTATAACAACATGCTGTTCAAAAACAACTTTGCTACATAAATTTTAATGTTTTTTCGTAGTTTTTCACAATTTTCTCTAAAACTATTGGAAAATTAAAAACAAATATTAATAACTTTACAGCGAGTTTGAAGTATCATCTGTTGGCCAATTTTAATCTAGACACGAGGTTAGGTCAGGAAACTTTTACAGTAAGTACTTATTCTACATGAAACATCACGCATTATTGTAAAATATATTTTTAATCTGCTCAGAATCTAAAATAAGCGCACGCGTGAAAGAACCTCAGCCATTTTAAAAACGTTCAAAAATTATCTTTATATGTATAATAGATATATAATTTATGTTGTATCAAATTAGTAAAATAAAAACTCAGAATACACTTTAGATGAAAAAAGTAGAATACTATATACATTTTAATATTTAAAAATAATTAACAGTAAAGAATTATGACAAAAATGTATGAATAGTATAGTTATATGTGGTATACCGACGATAGAGCGAAAGCAAAATGGACGAACAAAAATATGAGCGAAAACAAACATAGCGAAAATATAAACATATTATACATATATTACATAATAAAAATTAAAGTAAAATATGTTATAATTAAAAATTTTGAAATAAAATATTATAAATAAACTGCTTTTAATTTTATTTATCATACTAAACTTGTAAAATACATAGAGTGAATGTGAAATATTTAAAGAAAAAATACATAAAGATTTCGAATATAATATTAGCGATGTCTAGATAAACTATGCAAAGGACGTTCAAGTATAAAATTTAAATAAATTTTAAAAGGCAGTTTCGATCATAATTATGACGCTAATATAATTCAAAATTATACGATAGTTGAAGTCGAAAATATTAAAAAGCACGCCGTTGAAACTCAAGATAATACCGGAGTTATAAGTCATGGTGGCGTTGCTCGAGATGCTCGTCACGTTTTTTGTGCACTTCCACAGATCGCACATTGAAACGTACAATTCCAAAAACAAGACATAGAAAATAATTAGCTCCACTTAAACCTCAAATACTCGATCATTTACACCAATTTCCAAATTGAAAAACAGCTGATGTTAAACAATATGTCAAACGTACGAATTATCATTTCCTGTATACATCTGATTGTTTAGATCCAATATCCGAATCCGATCATTAGTTTTTGACGGTACTTTCAAATCAGCTCCACCTATTTCTACAATGTACAATAAATGTATTAAAATATAATACACGTATACCAACATTATTTGCACTAACTATTACCCGATAAAAAAAAAAGCAGATGCTTTTTCATGATGCTACTCTATTAATGTTTTTAAAGAAGCATATCCATAAATCGAAAACCTTGATTTCTTTTTTCATCTCAGTCAGTGTATTTGACAAAAACTGTAGATCAGTGATGCATATTTTTATATCAAATTCGCTTGCTATCAGCACTTGCGTTTGTTCCAATAAATGACGTGGTCAAAACATTTGAGAAACTTTTGGATAGAGAATACTATAAGAAACTTGAGCGATTTTTTCAACTAATAGTCAACTATTTGGAAGACACTTGGATAGGCAAACCAACTCGAAGACGTGGAAGGATCGATTTAATGTTTTCACCGCAGATTTGGAACTGTTATGAAGCAACAAAACACGGATTACTTAAGACAAACAACTCTACTTAAGGTAATTCAAAAACCGAGTTGATAATTTACAATCACGTATATCATATATATATATATATATATTACTTAATTATTTTTTGTAGGTTTGAATAGACGCTTTAATTGTTTACAATAGGGTTATGTAATCCAACAGTTTAGAAATGTATAAAAGCCCTTCAAAATCAACAGACGTTAGTGGATTTGCGGGTATGACAAATCACAAGTGGCATACGTTCGTCCAATAGTAAAAAAAAAAAAAAAAAAATAAAAAATATGAAGATTCTGCGTATGCATTACAAAATACTATTGTCGATTATCATAAGATGCCGACATTTCAACAATATTTAACAGGTATTTACAAGCTTTTACATTATTACCAGTTTAGTATGACACATAAAATCAATTGTAGTTTAAAACTAAAATAGTTAATATTTTTATTTCGACATGTTTAATTACATTATAATATGTTTTACTTTCCAGTATCATAAAACCTATTGTTAAATCAATACGTAAGTACGCGCCTCGACAAGCGGTATAAATTACGATCGTATTGTTTATTAATTGCTGGTTTCTTTTTTTTAATTTTTTTTCCCCCCATTACCGTGGTGATAATTTAAATTGGTTTGCACGGCAATGCGCTATAATATTAATACGTAGTGTACACGATACACAACACACATGTGTAGCACCGGTGACGCACGTCCAATATAGTATTACAGTGAACCGATTGATAATCTCTAGAAACACGTGCGATGACGTGTCGTCCAAATTTATATAGGCGACGGCGGCGTTGGTGCGTATAAAATAAATGAATAATTGCGTTTGATGAGCGCGACGGGAGTGCGGCGCAGAACGGTCTCTCGTCTCCGAGGAAATGTTTACGCGGCGCGGTGGTGTTGATTGATCATTGTAATGGAAATGCCGCGAAAGACCGCGTCGATTACGCGCGTAGAGCCGTACGGGTTAGGTGTTTTAGCGCGGCAATAATATTATGTTTACAACGTTTCGACGAAATGCGGGGGAAAAAAAAAAAAATGTACGGCGATCTAAAAAGCCGACGTGTTTCGCACTGCACGCGTGGGCGGACCGCTGTTGTTGTTGCAGGCCTGTTGTACGAGGAATATTGCGGGGAAGGTACACAGCATATCAGAGCGGTTTAATGCGACGTAAAATATCGTGCGGGTGCTGCGCAAAGATTGATCGTTGCGAACTGAACAACGATTCTCAGAGAAGTTCGCGCGTATGATAAACTGTAATGATAAATTGATAAATTCAAATTGAAAATTTTATTTTTTTTATTCGTTAAACTTCGTAACAGAAATTACGATTGTTCGCGTTTTTTACGGATTCGCACTTGAAACGCGAACAATCAATAAATAAATTACGACAATCGTACCCGTGTAATATAAAACATAAAAAAAACAATCGACAATTTCAATTATCTGAAAATTTCGGGTTTCGACGATCGCCTTTCCCTAATGCACCGACCGTAGACAACATTTGCTACAAGAAACCAAGCATCAAAAGTCACTGATTAGACAGATACCCCGTGCCTATATCCACGGTAGAAGTAAAACCAATACCTACATTTTTCTCTATATGCTCAAAATCTTAACAAATTGAAAAATCATGTTTTGCACTGACACGAGACACCGCGTTTTGCTTTATAATCATAATTATTAAACTTCGGAACAATTTTTTACCGTACATCAACAAAATATAATCCCCAATTAAAAAGCGAACAAACAAAATATACAAATATAGGTATATCTTTAATCATCGGTCGACGAAACCTGTTCAGATATGCATGTTTTTCGATTTGACCATCGGATTATTTTATAACTGCTGCCTCTCACCAACCTAAACGTTGATTTTTAAACGGAGTTTATAAGATAATCGACCAATCGTGGTCGGTTATCAGCCATAAACTCAGTTTAAGAAACAGATAAACGCCCTATTTTACGAGAACGGCCCTACAACTGAAATCGAATACAGGAAAAAATGAATGGTTATAATTTTCTTTCATCAAGATTTTTTACCATGCCAGCTAATAATATATTTTAGGTATGGTATAGATTTTAATACACACATACATTTTCTCAAACCTACAGTATAATATTATACATCGGCATGTCGCATGTGCAGTAGAGGTTAGATCCCCCCCCCCATTTGCTTAAAAATACAACAACTGTGAGTATTTATTTAGTTATTTTATCTTGAAATCATAGAATCCGGCCAAGTTACACAGGAAAAACATTAACTAATAAATTAATCGAATAACTACAAATTGGGTTTTTTAGGATCTGGCTTTTAAATTCCCCATTATGGAGTTAGATTTAACAAAAGAAGATATTCTAACATTTATCCATGGATAAATTGAAAATTCTTTGGCATCCCATTAATATTTTATAATAACATTTCGTTTGGGACCTGGGTCTAAGACTGTTTCCATTTTACACTAATAACCGAAAAACTAAAAGCCTTTTATATTAACGACAAGTACGACCATAAAATATTTCATTTATGCAAAAATGGATTTTCAAGAGAGTAGCTACACTCATAGTACGCGTCTCAAGTTTTTACAGGTGAGCTGAAAACGGCTGACTGAAAAAAAAAAAAAAAAAAACCGTGCTAGATACAGAAAGAATAATGAATTTAAATATTCCTCGACAATTACAAGTACTAGAGGAGCGAAAGAAATTAACATCATTATTATTATTTAATAACAGTGTTCTCGGTGTAGTTATACGCCGTTAAACATTTTATTAATAACTTTTAATATGTTTCATCAGTAGCCAATTTTTCGAAGACACAAAAGAGCCAAGCTAAACGAAAAAAAATTAAAACCGAATTAAAAAAAAAAAAAAACTTTTACTGTTGATGGCTGTGTCACTATTGTTAACTGTTTTTTAAAGTTGGTCAGTTTTTTTTTTAAATTTCATATGGTATTTTTGATGAAAAACGTAAAGAGTTTATGTAGGTACATAAACTCTTACTAATTATACTAATTAGCTAACAAATACTTAACTTATTACTCATTTAACTAACTAGTAATTGAAATAGACATATAAGAATTATAAAAAACCATAAACTATAAAATAAATGTATAAATAAATTAGTACATAAATTACTGCGGACATAGAACATTGAGAGTAACAAAAATAGTAACAATAAAATAAACAAAATGTGTTTCCATCACCAAAAGTGCGCCTTTAACTTCTAGGCTACGTAAATAAAATATACGCACTCTTGTGCCTCACTGTCGTCTTTGTGGAGCCCTTGTATTCCTTCTTCATATTTTGGTGGGAAGTATACCTGGAAAATGTGTTGGATGGTTTAAACTTTCCCACAATCACAAAATGGTTTACCTAAAACTTTTCATTTATGTAAAAGAAAATTACATTTCTCCTGATCTGTTCTGTTTGGGTTTAAGCAATCCACATCGCATGTGGGAGTTTGAATCATAGGACTCTTCGAGTCGGGTCGTTGACCAAGGAGCCATTAACAACGTTTTCATTTCTCCAAGTTTTCTTTCAAATATCTTCCAGCTTATCTATTGTACTCTCGAACGACCAAATAGAATATCTAGATTTTAATTTTTTAGTTGGCGCCTTACTTAGATCGTTAAAAACCGGAAGGTTTTTCGAGTTTTGAATTTGTAGTAATAATTTTACCGATGTTACATATCAGCAAGTTTCTGGTGGTCTTATATTTGAAATGACTGGATGTCACTGCACGTTAGTTGACCGACTCCGGTATAATTATTATGTATTATTTAATTCAACATCCACTTTCCTCGTATAAACACTAAGGCAGAAGTGCGAAATACATCCCCAGCTTGTTCCGGCTAACTTATTGATAGTATTGTTTCTTGTTTTAACTTGTTTTTTACCCCCTTTAGATATTAGTTAAAAGTCAGTGTTCTGTCTGACTTAATTTTTAGGCATTTCGAGGCGTTTTCTTCTTTTATATAAACTCTCTGAGTCACTAAGTTGAGTTTTCTGTTTAATTCTCTGTTATTTAAGTCGACCAGTTTTGAAACATAAATTTATTTAATTTTCGTCTACACAAAACGATGAATCATCGCAGATAAAATACAATTCTGAATGAAATTCGGTTAAACATATATTAAAATGCCATGATTTTTATAATTTTTGTCAAAATTTAAACTTGTATAAACCTAAAAAAAAAAAATACTACATTATGCAAAACTTTTATTTTTTTTGAATAGTAAGTACAATGAATCTCGTGCAAAATTATTAAGCGTTTCTGATCGGCCAAAATATTTTCATCCATATAAAACCAAATAAAAACTTAAACAATTTAAAAATATAAAATGCCTCTAAAAAGCTCAAAAAATGACGAATGTTTTGAAAATTGTATCAATTCTAAAAAAGAACAATGTAAGTATCTTACGAAAATGTTAGGCCCCACGATTATTTTATAACCAAGTTACAACAAAAAACTAAAATGCAAAATAATTATTTAAAAAACTAAAACGAAAAACAAACGAATGTTAATATTTTGTTTTAGAAATAAATAGTATTCTGTAAATCTGAAGCAGGATTTCTGATAGGAAAACAAAATCGAAAAGTCGAAAATGACGAAATTTCTATACTACAATAAAGTTACCCGTTTTTCTTATACGTTTTTTTTTTTCGGTTTTTTCCAATTATTATGAAAACCACTTAGAAAAACAAAAAATGATCTGAAATGCTACAAACAAGCTCTCGTTATTTTCTTGACCGGAGCAATATTTCTTGTCGAAAAGTTGTGAACAGTCTGAAAACATAAATCGCACATATCATAGTTCATATTAAAACGAATACATTCCTCGACGCATTCAGAATCTAAAAGTAGGTGTTAAATAAGAGTATAGTATTACACAGTTTTGTGCCGGTACATAATTTTAGAAGGCCTATACATGAAAAGCGTTATAGAACCGTTATACAGCCGTTGTCTCAGCCGTCAACTTCCATATCGCCATGGTAACCAAAAACGTTATCGATTAAATTGTACACAATACGCCGTATAAAAGGTATTATCCTAAGACATCACATGCATAATCCAAAAGTAATTAATTTGTACCGAATGCAAACACGTTGGTGTGTATAGGTAGGTATAGTGTGAACACCGAACACTTATTAATCGTATTATTATTTCATAAATTCAGTAACGTCATTTCGTTTGTACTTCCCATCATGATTATTGGATTCTAAGTGGGTGTTTTTCAAAAAATCGCTTGACCAAAAATCTCACTCTAATCAAAAACGGCGTACAGGAACTTTCCGGTCGAGAATTTTCTGTAGTCGGCGCAGCGGGTTTGCGTTTTGGTACGATTGCGGGCCGTTAGCGACACCTTCAAATTACAATGTATTCCGTATGTAATCGCGCTAAAAAGTCCACAATACTTTCCCATTTTATAGTTTGATCCGTTTGGATTGCAAATTTAGTACCTCGGCATACATATATTGTACTACGCTCGAAGGATTGTTTTAATTAATTAAGTGTAGGTACTTGAGCGTGTCACGTTCTCGTATTCTTCAATTTCTACGCCATACCTAACCTAGCTATTCGATAAGGCGAGTCGAGAGTATAGTGTTATATTAATAACGTAAATGGGTTTCACCTTACTGTTAACTGTGTACATATATAAATATATATATATATAGAGAGCCGATAGCTCCAGTCAAGAATTTTAAAGGAACCAATATCAATATAGGTAATGGTAATTCGACGCTCCGGTGTTTGACCAGAAGCGGTGACCGATGACGGACACCGTTTCCATGACCGTCATCGTTTATTGAAAACTCAATACAACGACACGTTTAGAGTTTTGGAGTAAAAAAAAAACAAATCAACACACTTCGCACTATGGGTAGGCCACTGTTGTACGTGAAAAGTTGGGAAGGTAGAGGGGAAATTTAATGTACATCTGTACGCAACGATTAATCATTTCTGACGAAAAACGATTTTGATCAAATCACAAACATCTTCTGTGGATTCGTTTTTGCGCATTTTGCAATGTTTAACAAGAATATCTTGTTCGATATTTTCAATATTTTAATCAAACTTGACGTGTATAATGAATGTTGTATTTTAGTCCATAAAGTGAACGACCACATTGAGAAAAAAATTACACGATGTTAAATTGGCGTGACCATTTTGTGAAATATTTTCGAATTTTCGAAAGGGTAAAACGTTATTCTTTATCAGTTTTCACTGTTTGATTTGTAAAAAGCTGCGCAGTTTATCGGGGCCCTCGTAAATATTTTGCCTAGGGTCTCACAAAACCTAACGCCGGCTTCGAGTTTAATCGAATTCGATGTGATGTATTAAAATTACTAGTTAGGTGTGTAGAAAAGACCATACCTAACATCGTAACTAAATATAATAGTACGTCGGCAGAAGCAGCCCAAAACGGAATTGCTAGGTAGCAGTCATGCTGCCGTGAAAAAGGGGCGACGAATTAATTTCCTCGCCTTCCGATTTAATTAAAAAGGAAAAAAAAACATACTACGTATAATGTATATTGTGTATATATATGCAATAAACGAGGGTATTTATGAAATGTCGTTCACTGCAGTTTCGCCCGCTCGAAAATAATTAGGTATCGGAAAATTGCACAACGTTTTACATAATTGTAAAACTGTTTCCAAACGAATAATTCGAACTGTGATCAATTGTTTTTTTTTAATTAGGTCGAGTCCAACACAATATTTATTAAAAACATATTATAAAATCGGCAGAATAGTTACCGTCGTCGGTCGCCCTCGGGCTTTCGTGATTTAGACATAGCGAAAAATAAAATACATTTTCAAAAATATTAAACAGAAGTTCGCCGTAGTCGCCCTATTGCGAGCTTTCGCGTTATAGAAGTGGTATGTACCATATTGTTACAATGACCGCGGTCGTGGCGACGCGGTACAATGTAACCACTATTATTCCGGGTATACGCGCGGTTTAACCCTCGTCATATATTTGTACGTTTCTTATGACTAGGATCATACTGTGCACGATCTATGCGGCCACGAATGCGGCTTGTGAAAATGCCGCAGGTTCCAGGCTCCAATTCCTTCAGGGGAGGGGGGGGAGAGAGGCAGGCGGTAACTAGCAACGAAAAAAAAAAAAAAATTTATTTACACCACGAGTTCAACATAATCGTTGTTTTTTTTTTTTATCCGTTTTGGCGCAAAAATCGACCGACCATCTGAAACGCCTGTATAGGCACAAAACTGCGTCTGTTCAGAGTTCGAACTTTTCAATCCCTGTGTATCGCGGTGTGTACGAACGCGTATGAAAATAATGCTACCTAGACCGCTGGCCCAATACTCGGCATCGCGTTTATTGCGTGTTACACTTAATAACCCCCTCAATGTAGGCGAGACATTTTAGTCGGGAGTCTGATAAAATTAATTGCGGGTCCCGGACGGCTGTGCGGAAGTGCTCGTCCGCGCCGCACGCATAGCGCGACTGTTCTGCGCATTTATATTATACCTATAAAATAGCTCGCCCGATTTCTGCGGTAATATACGCGCGCGCCGCACGTTGATTAATCGTCCGGTAGTATAATAATATTATTATTATTATTATTATTATTATAATCGATTTATCACGATAATTTAATTAAAACGCGATTGTATCAGCCAGGGTACAGTACCTACACGGATATTGGTTACAACCCTAGGCGACCGCCTTTTATATACTCGCCGGAATTGGCTATTCGACATTTTCCGATTTTCGCCGCACAAACAAGAGGGGATATACTATTATACACCTACACACAGACGGGCGCGCGTAATATATTATTACGCTGCTGTTACATTATGTGGGTATAGGTGCTGCAACGTCGATCGATGTGTGCAATATAGTTTGCTGCGGCTACACGCGCAGGGGAACACGTCGTACCGGCTGGGCAAAATCAAATGGATAATAAACTCGACACGTTCGCCGTCACGCTGCAGTTGTATCAGGAAACGTATCGTTTTCGATATTTAATTGTCATACAGTGTAAATCGGTGGTGTGTATAGGAGAGGATTTCGGCGGTTCGAAAACCGCCCCCCCCCCCTTCCACCCCTCGAAATGTATGGGTGGTACGGCACACGTGCGTGTTTATACGTCTATTTATGTATCGACTAAAACCCAAAAGCTTTTTCTATAATCCCTCCCCCACCCCCTTTTCAAATTGATTTCCGTGCACACCGCTGTAGTGAATATCGTTCGTATTTATTTTTTCAATAAGCCAATTTTTTCAAATGTTTTATTAGTTTTGCTCAGATACCGGGACAATATCGATTTGGGATGCAGCACGTTTGGGCATAAATTAATACGCCGTTCAGATACAAATTGATATAAAGTTTTGGGAACGAGAAGGTTAAAAAGGAGATGGGAATAGCTATTTCCAAATTAGAGCCGCGATTTCTGTTAGAACTATTCTAAAATGAAAGATCATATTTGAACAAATATGAATAATATTATTAATATTATGTTATTAGTTTTACAGTTTAATTAAGGTCAGTGTAATGGGAGGGGGGGGGACAGAAGCGATTTTTAAAATAAATATAAGACACACATTTATAATGATAAACCACATTAAGAATAAGCATATTAAGAAGCAAACGAGAGGGGTGCGAACTGGACACTCGCCTAAGGTCTCGCGCATTTTTTTCCCAGGATCACGGAAAATAATCCAAATTTTAGATTCTGAGCGGAACGAAGAATGTATTGGATTTAGAATGATGTTAATTGTTGTTTTATTTTTTCTGTGGACAACTTTTCTACCAGAAATTTTTCTCAGATTTTCAAGTTTAGTACTTTTTCTCAAAGGAAATCTGACTAACGACTAGGGTGGTATTTTAGTTTTAGGTTAGGTTAGGATACACATTTTTTGATTTTCCTAGGGGTTTTCATTATGAATGGAAAAAAAACATAGGAAAAAATAGGAAAATTTACGAAATGTATTATTTTTAAATCGTAAATATTTCAGCTTTTCAAAACATGTATACCCGAATCCGCTCAGAATCGTTTTTCATTAGCAATAGTTAACCGTTGCGTACAGATAATATGTTTAATAATATTGTTTGTATTTATTTTATGACTACAATAATGAAATACAATATTATATTTTCAAATTTAAACAAATAAATTTGTTAAAGGCTATAGCCGCCCCAGAATTTTTATCTCAGTTGTGCCTAAAATGAAAGTTGCTACATACATAGTATATAAATGCTTAGAAATAACTGAATAAAACTGAATAAAAAACCGAAAGAATAGGAAATTTAGTCTAAATATTGCATTTATACTACTTATCTGCATATTATATAAGTACAAGAGTAAATATATTTGTCCGAATTTCCGTTTTTATCATGAATCATTCAAAAAATAATCTGCGTTATTTACTTTTGTGTGGGCCTCCCAGGACTTTTCGGATTGTATAGTGTGGCAGTTCGGAATAAAAAATAGTGTCGAAACCAGAGGGTGTTAATAGTAATATATTATTAGATGGTACCTACCGACCGAAACGTGACAATACGACATGGTGATTAGAGAAAAAAATGGTTTTTTTTTTTTTGTTGTGTTAAAACCACATTTAGATAGGTACCTGGTACCTAACTAGCACCCGAATCCAAGTTTTATGTCCGACGCAGGCTATTTTACATTAACTAAACTATGTATCCACGGAAACGGGATACTCTAAACACTATCAGCACCCTATACACATTTTTGAATTCCGTTTGCGGTACACGAGACTATAGACAAATGGATCATCAACTCTATACGTATATTTAGAAATTGTATTTAACTCATAACCACTGTCGGCCCGTGTAGTAGGAATAGCCCACCACTGCTCCGACCAAGTGCAGGATAAGATTAGGTATAAATATCAACAGTCCCTTAAGTTCCATTTCAGGAAACCAAGGACGCGTATTGTAGTGCCTACAGAATTTTTTAGTATAAATTTAAATGCAATATAGCTCTTGTTCGGTAAATATTGGATTTACGCAATACAAGTTTCTCTACATGCATGAAAACGGTTTTGAAAAGATCGACTAATTCGAACAATATGATATTCGAAATAGGAGTCGTCGTGTTGCACATATACATAGCCCCTGTTTCAGTGGACACATTATGTACTTTTATAAGTATACGAATTTTCTCGAAAATTGTTGGGTATATGTCGTTGATTATTGTTTTACTGCGGTATTTTGCAGTATTTTATAATAAATATAAAGCCAGCAGGTAATCGAACGTTTTCCAACACTTCATTTCGATTCCAGTATGGGTTAGGTACTTGAAATTTAGCGAGTGTTCGAGTACTTCGTCACACGCCTGTAAAGAGCAAAAAAAAAAAAAAAAAAGTCACGTTTAACCTTTGCGATGCACGACAATATTATAATATTATAATCGATTGTTCCGGATACGCGACGTGAAAATAAAAAAAACTCGTTACATACATCGTGAATTATAATACAATATACTTGCAGACAATACTTAAAAGTTTTTTGTGTCGCGGTCGCGGACGGTTTTCGGAAAAGTCTGCGCTTGCAATATAGACAACCTACAACGGGGGGTTTTTTTTTTTTTTATTGTATCGATAAAGCGTTTCGAGCGGAATATTAAAAATGTCCACGTTTCGTCAGTAAAAACGTTCACCGCGTCTTGGCAATACCGGCTGTATCTGCTCTATACTAAAATTAATGATTGACGATAATATATAATATTGTGTATAGGTAACTTACGAAATCGATTGAACAGGACACCCGACCGTATAGGTAAATTCGTAAGTAATTCTCAGTCGTTTTTCAGTTTTTCGGCGCGGAATCTATTACGGAAAAAAAAAAACAAAAAAAAAAAAATCGAACGCGATTTCCAGTCGCTAGTATAACTCAAATCGCAAACGGTTATTCTTGCATCTAACCAAACGCACAACGGATCAGAGAAAACCATATATAATAATTCACTTCCGGATTATTAACGTATAGGCAGGGTAGGCACGTGCCCGGGGCTAGACAATGACGATAAATATTCCTTTTTTCTATCAATACATACTAGCAAAATTAAACATACTACGGTTTTTAAAAACGTTAAAATATTCTACATCATAATTATCCATCGAATTGAAATCAATTATCGAATTGATTAAGCGATAAATACATAACAACCACAAAATTAAACGAAATCAGAGCAGCCACCGATCAGAAATATCTTTGCGACCCGTTCGGATGCTTTCGTTGTTCGCCTATCGGTCACAAATTAAATAGATGAAGAAAACTTCCCTTTGGATATTTTCTATTACTACTGCCATCTTTAAAGAAACAATTTTCAAAGAAAATTAAACTGTAAATTGGAATAGTAAAAATAAAAAAGATACGGACATCCTTCGCACGATTATTACGGCTTTTGCAGGTATAGATGAAAAGTTGGGAAGGTAGGGTGTAGAGAGGAATTTAATGTATATTCGTACGCAGCGATTAATCTTCGCTAACGAAAAATGACTCTGAACGGAGTTCGGTAGTACATGTTTTAAAAGGCAGTAATATTTACGATTTGAAAACGATATATTTCGTAAATTTTCCCGTTTCCCTACGTTTTTTCCCATTTATCAGTAAAAACCCTTGGGAAAATTAAAAAAATGATCTCCTCAAAATACCACCCCAATCAGATTTTCTTTCAGAAAAAGTGCTACACTTGAATATCCGAGCAAAATTTCCGGAAAAAAAGTTGTTCACAGGTAAAAAGAAATAAATAAACATCATTGTAAAACCAATACGTTTCTCGCTCCGCTCAGAATCTAAAATGTACTACGCACATACAGCAGTGGTTGTATTTTTACAGTATGTACAAATAAACTATTTCAATGTTGAAAAAGTGAACATTTTACCTAAATGTCCGTATAATGAACTATTGGAAAAAAAAAAAAAAATTGTGCCTAGGACTTAATCCGGTCCTGATCTGTAAAATGTATAACCTATAAAAGTATATATGAGACGTGTGCCCGGTTACCGTGTAATACAGTTTAGCGAACAAACAGTTTTGACGATATTGTTTACTGCAGCAATTGTCTGATGACTAAACGCACTTTTCGACAACCGGGTTGCCGGAATCGGCAAACAATCGGCAAAACAAAGTTCATTTACACGATTATACTGTCTACAGTCATCCCCTATCCATCGGTAAATATGCCTACTGTACAGCACTACAGTAAACAAAACGTTTTGACGATATTGTTCCCGCGAGTAACAGACGAACAGTGAACTGTTTACCGAAAACTGCAACGCCACAGTACATGCCTGTTATGCAATAATAGAGATTATCGCAAACATTACCATAATAATATTCAATGTGTATCGTTAACCCATAGACAGTTTAACAGTTTAATTACATATTTGTTGTAATTGCGCTGCGTACGTATCGGGCGGGCACGTAAATAGGTTTCTTTTTACCCCGCGCGTTTAACCGGTGTGTCGTCTACTCGTCAATTCGTCCGGAAATAATAATTCTCACGTTTCCTAGGGAAATCTGATGACAATGTACATTTTCACGGTGGAAAGAAAAATAATCCATTCCGGTTTCTGATTGCATAACAGTATGATATTACGTGTCTTGGTCGCGCAAAACTTGCCTGAATAGAGGGGGGGGGGAAACAAAGTTTACAAACAAACAATGTATATAATCGGCGCCTGATACCTACATAACGTAGAGAACACAATCACGAAATACGTTTACAACCCCGGGATTGTGGGATTTTTCGGAACAAATCCCGGCGGATTACATTTCAAATTGATAAACCCCTCCCCCCCCCAAAAAAAAAATGATACACGCGTTTTGAAAATTAATTTTTTTTTTATTATAATTTGCATATTTTTTAATAAAAGATTAACAATTTAGTATTATGTATTACAGAAAAAAAAAAAAGTTTTATTGAAAAGCGATATTTTTAAATTGAGATCGGAGAAACATCAGATCGTTTAATGTCTCATTTCCGAGTGTGTTTCTTAATTTATTTCTCATGCATGCAGTTGCTTAAAACGCACGTCCCGAAAATCTCGGGATTAGTTATATTTGTCAAACCCGGGATTTACAGGATCAAAAAAAGGTCGGGATCGTATTCACTGCTCATGCATCGTAAAAAAAATACCAATATTGAATCTTTAATCGTATACGAGGCGGAGTCACCACCTATGGAAATCTTAAGAGTTTTTTTTTTTTTTTTTTGTTAATATTTGATTTAATCCCGTTTACGGTTATTGAAAACAAATTCCAAACCAAACCGTCAATAATACATTATAAGTTTCCCGGTACACAGTTGGAATTACAAACATCTTTAGAACGTTACGGAATGAAAAATCGGTATTAATAATTCGAAACCGCATTTTCCCGTTCTATAACCATCCTGCGCCGTCTATGTTTTTGGTCAAAATTGATATCGCCCAGCTAATTAATTACTGTACCTAGATCCTATGCAATGCAATGGACGGGACGACCACGGTCATCATATTTTATGCGTAACGATGGTGCGCGGCAAACATCTCAAGAGGACGCGTGTCGTTGCCGCTCATCGAATACGCAGACGGATACACAACAATAACCATTTTTGTTATAATACTTGATGAAATATAGCAAATTACAAAACAACACTGTTTACAAATAGGATAAAATTCAGTGTTATGGTTACACGATACCGGCCATTGGAGCGGGTGACTCCACCCCTGCGGGTATGCCGGGACTTAATTTTAAATCAGCGGCGTCGTTAATTGGGGAAGGGGGGGGACAAATGTCGTTTTTGACCTTCGTGTGCAAATAAAAAAATTAAAAAAAAAAAAAAAATTTGACAATTGTATACGATTATATCATACTAAATTAATTTTACAAAATTTTAAATTTTGATCGATTTGTCCGCCTTGTATAATTTCGATAACGGGCGCAAAGTACACGCAACCGTTTATACTATTATTTGGGTCAGTGATTTTCAATCTTATTTTGTTTCCCGTGTAAGAAGACCCTTTCAGAAATTGTTTAATAGAACTTGAATAATACGACATTATTACGTATTACACGATACTTATGATTTTTTTGCCCCCCCCCCCCCCTAACTATCACTCAATACCCCTTTGTGGGCCGCGACCACCGGGTTGAAAACCACTAATATAGGTGCCTAATATACCGAGAAAACAAAAATGTGTTAGTCTTAAATCGTTCGGAAAATTTAGCCCTACGGCCGTACCGTAATTTATCGTATCTACCTCGTAATAGTATATAAATTAGTATTGGAGCTAAAATGCACCGACGAGATATTTTTCGAGGCTTACCTAACCAAAAACGAGTGACGGGTACCGGAGGAAAGAATTTAATTTCATACTAATATAATTATACGGGGAAATTTATTCAATTACAATACCTATACAAATGAGTAATCGATAACGTATAGGTAACTGACGTACCTACCTATATCTTAGTTGATGTCATACTTATAAAGTTCCGGTCTCGGGGGAGTGGATTAAAAAAAAAAAAAAAAAATGATGATGAAACAGTATCATATAAAATACTAATATAATTATTATAAAACGCGTTCCACACGCCATTGCGGCAAAACGAATATTAAATTATTATAGCCTATAATAATATTAGGTATTATGTGCAAATGCGATAGGTAGGTCGGTAGGTAGGTATTGAAAATGTGCGCGACGGAAAAGAAAGCGTAATGGCACGCGAAAATTAAGTTTCTATACGTAGAAGAAGCGAAAAGAAAAAAAAAAAAAAACGTCGCACACACGAAAAATCGGCCAAAGCGTTAAGTATATTGTTCGGTCGAAAGTACCTATATTTGTAATTATAAAACGAGCCGAGTGTAAAACCGTATCGTATCGATTAAAATATTACGCGTAACCTATTATTATTTATTATTTATATTTCATTTTTGTTACAAAACGGCTGCGCCGTAGCTCAGAAAGGTATACGGATAAATTATCAACACGACAATGTGTAACGGCATCAGCTCGCTTTAACCCGTGGCGAATTTCGTAAGGGGGAAAATGCCCTGGGAGGTGAAATTTAAATGATTTTAGGCGGAAAAGTTTATAGAGGAAGGAGGAAACAAGGTCAGGGTAAGGGAAATAAAGAAATTGTTTAAGTGTGGATGTACCAATGTAAATGTCGAAAGTGGGTGGGGTGGTATTTTGTTTTTGGGCGTATAAATCATAGATGTGCCACGGACCGTAACAAAAAACGAACAGAAAACAACGTATAGGGTCGCCGTCGTTCATAGGCGTAGCGTGATGATGATTTTCCGTGGAGGTAGCAGCTGTAGCCCTAACAAAAAAAAAAAAAAGGGCTAAATACATATGCATAACCACTTGTGATTGCAATTGCCCTTACACGCACTCTTAAAATCGTTAGGTTATTTAGAGGTAAACGCAGGCTTTGGGAATCCGTACACCTCAAGGGGTCCCTTGACTTATTGATTTTTTATTAAGGGGCGAAATTAAAGCCAACCCTCCCCCACCCCATAACATTTTATACACACGGATTATAGGTATAATAATGTGTAAATATTAACATGTAAATATAAATAACACACTTTAATATTAATGTATATGTTAAAAGACAGATATAGTACATAATCTATACTGTGTAAAATAACTTGTCCCGACTGATTTATCATCGTTTAGCCCAAATTACTGGACGGATCGGGTTGAAATTTGGCGTACAAATAGCTATTATGACGTAGGCGTATCCGCTAAGAAAGGATTTTTGAAAATTCTACCCCTAAGGGAGTAAAATAGGAGTTCTTTTAGGTATGCCGGGTACGAATATCTATTTGCTTATTTATTGTTGTTTGTTTAAGGGTTTCCTTGGTGATACGGATTGATAATTTGGTTGTCACGGATAAGAAAACTGTTATAATTGTAATTTTTACTATTATTTACACTATTAAAATTTCACAACAGAACGCTGTTGGTCCGTCGAAGGTGGACTATCCGCTTCCCACCTAAACGTTATCATTCAATTCTAACACTGTCAAAACCGAAAATGAATATGGGTAAGAAAATAATAATACGAATTGGCACGGGACAGCTAGTGTACTATAAACGTGTCGACTTGTAATTCATTGTCTTTCAATAATTATAATAAAAGCTTATACGCCCTTTTTTTTTTTTTTTTTTTTTTTTTTTGCTTAACAATGCGTATAATAGTATTATCTATATTAATATTCCCTATGGATGTGAAGCTGTGCTGGCCCGTTTAATCCTCTGTCCTCGCTAGTTGTCGATCTGAATCATGTCACCAATCTAAATAATTTAAGTAAATCGCGCATGCGTAGTAGCAATATATAGCATTGAAACATCAACCGAGACGACAGCCGCGGTCTCTACCCCGTTTGATAGCAATATTGTGTATCGCGCTATCGCCACCGCCCACGGGAGCAGATAAACGATAAACTTTATATCGTTTATCTAACTCCGTGTGATATCTCAAACCAACCCATTTCTATACCAAGTTAATATAGAAGTCCGTGTCCTTGTTGCATATCCTAAGCACAGTCCACAGACAACAGAAAAAAACCCATAGATATATAGAATACATTTTTCCACATAATAACTGTGCCACGGACTAATACAATAACACTACCCGTGGTTAAAACGTAAAATACGATCAAGGAAATTCTAAATATTTTACTATCAAATCATTAAGTTCGAAAACGTACAGATAGGCGTTGTTGTGCAAGCGATACACTGAATTTAAAAAAAAATCAAATCCTTAGGGGCAGGGAGGGGGCGATCCACCCATCACACCCTCATAACCGCCACTGAGATAATGTAACGATATTCTATAAAACAAATATTGTAATTAGCACGACATGAAGTCAGATACTTCGCACGATGGATGGGCCACTGTTATCGGTCAGAAGTTGGAAAGGTAGAAGGAAAATTATATACAGGTATATCTGTAACCATTGTTAACGAAAAATGATTCTGAACGGAGATCTGTGGCTTTATCAAACAATATATATGTCTTATTATAGTTAAATATTTACATACATTTTATATGTTCTCTCTTATTAATATTTATTTGATATTATACCTCTTTTTCCGTTTTTCCCATTTGTTATGAAAACAGCTAGGAAAATCAAAAATTACCTCCTTAGAGTACCACGCCAGTCAGATTTCCTATAGCATAGCAAAAGTGCTATGCTATAGGAAATTTGTAATTTTTCTGATTGAAAATCAGAGTGAAATAAATTACTGGTAGAAAAGTTGTTGAGATAAAAGACAGTTATTTTCGTAAAATTTCCTGTTATTTTTTTCGGTAATGTTCAATTATTAATAAAACTATAGAGAAAATCAAAAAACGAATGACTTACCTACTCATAAACTAGATTGAAAATACAACGAAAAAACTCTAGTCGTTTATCTATTGGAACAATATTTATGGTAGAAACCATAAGTCGTATAAATTTTAAATAATGAAATCGTTGTGTCACGATTTGAAAAAAAATGGTATATTTTGTCTTTTTCGGGTTTTCCTAATTATAATGAAAAATACTTTACATATCAAAAAACTACTTTCCCAATCAATGACTGATGCGTTGAAAGTAACAAAATCGATATCTTATCATTTTTCGATAGGAGTAATATTACAACTTAAATACAACTCAATAAACACGGTAACACGTTGCAGCGCGCTGTAAATATTTGTCGTTTTACCTACAATTTTCTTTTTAAGTTTTTCACAACTATTTCGAAAGCCCCTAGGCAAAACAAAAAAAAATTACCTTCTCAATGCACCGATTGGAGAAAATTAACTTTCAGAAAAGATTCTGTAATCTATACTTCGGAGCAAGTTTCCTGGAAGAAAAGTTGTTTATGGATGAAAAAAAAAAACATATATATATATATATATATCATGGTAACCAATGGATCTCTCGCTATGCTTCGAATCTAAAATAAGTTTAACAATTTACGAGTGGATAAGGAATTACAAGATACAATTTTATACGTTCAAATCATCAATTGTCAAGGTAGTGTATTATTGCAAATTGGAGACACGTAGGTATAAATGAAATTCATGAAGATTTCGACGGAATAATTCCAATAGTGTTGGACTATGACATTTTTTCACGCAAATCGTGAAAACATTAACACCTAAGCTCAAAATTAATATGACATTATTATTAACTAACTATATCCTCTATAATAATTAAAAATGACTACTTCAATCGATAAAACAAATTGTGTACATGCGGACACATAACAAGAAAACATCTAGTACAGTAAAAACATGTAGTAGATAAGTACCTAGGTATCTATAAAACTAAGATTATTAATTTTTTCAAGATACAATATATTTCTATAACAAGAGTGTAAATTTAATACAATAAGCACAAGAAAAAATTCTGTTTCAATTTTAAACCATAATTAAATATTTATTAAATTTGAGACTAAGATTTAGTTTAGAATATCAACACAAAAGAGATTAGACACATACATTTTGTTCATTTTTTTTTTTTTTAAATTATGTGTTTGTTATAACATATAAATACTGAAAAAAAAATATTGTACAGTTATCTCGAGTCCTATATAGTCGATTAATTAATCAGTTTTTATTTCTACGATAAACAAATGATTTTTGGTTTTCAAACCGGTTTACTAGATGAAATATTCAATATATTAATTAATACAAAAGTTAATAAAATCAATTGATTTATAAATTGTGTTTCAAACAGTAATCGATATCTTTATATTTTCTTTACATTCTACACAAATATTTATTGTTATATTACATCAGGTAAATAAGATATTTATTTTGCAATTTTTATAACTGATATAATATTTTTTTTTTTTTGTCACAAAGATATTTCATAGAATATTTTGAATGAAACCATCAAGTTTTCAATATGTGTTGTTGGTTATAATAATGCATGCGCATGTATTGTAATTATTGTTAAAAAAAAACTTTCAAATTTAGTACTTGTTCAAGATGTTATAATTTTTTTTTTTTCTTCATATTTTCACAAGTTTAAAAAAGAAATCCGAATAAATTTAGACTTTAAAACGATCAACAACAGTGTTTAATATTATAATTATATGCATAAGCTACAGCACTATTGACAATAGTTTTAGAATTTTGGTTATTGTTATTTTTTAAATTTATTATTGATAAAATATTATGTCAAAAGCATCTCACATTTCTTGAATGGCTATTTATAATAATAATATTATAATAATTTATAACGATGCAATAACATATGTTACTTTACGAGAAAAGGAAAAAATAAAGTTATCATATTATGCAAACTTCACATCTAACATAACAATATTGTTGACGACATATTATAAATGCAACTTAACGATAATAATATTACAATAATAAAGAATCTAATATGAATTATTATACAATATACAACGGAAATTTACTATTGAAATAAATAATTAATAAAAATGACGCATAACGAACGTTTTTAGCAAAAAAGATTCTATATAAAACACAATTAATGATTACAAAGACTCATCAAACTATTTAAAGTTATTATAATTTTCATTATTATTATTATTGTTACTACTGTATTACTATTATTAAGTTAATTTCAAAACTGGAAAATAGACTATAATATTATTATACTATTGCCAATGAATAATAAATACACAAAAACACAATATTTTGTACAATTGACAAATACTGCATACACTCTATACAATGTTTGAAATTTGTACTTCGACAATAAGAGTATAGTTCACAATATTCTAATATTCAACTATTAGTATAGTAATAATAATAAATTGTTAATACATTTCCAAATGAATTACACATTAAAAGTAATACTATTATTGTCCAGTTATAACTTTACTAAATATTATTAGTTTATTAAGGTGAATAAAACTATAGTAGTATTGCAATTTGTTTTAAGTTTAAACCGTGTTATCATTATTAAAATGTGAGTACTTGTGTAATGAAAAAAAATATTTTTTAATAATATGGTAACCATAAAATTAAATCCCAATTAAAATTTTATTTTCAAAAATGCATAACAATTTTTTTTGTTTAATAATTTTATGTCAATTAAGAACAATAATCATTTTGATGACTAAAAACCTATTTCTGACTATGATTATTTGTATACAATCACCATTAATACTCATAGACACTGTGAATCCATAAACCAATTATTAAGTAAAATACATTAGGAGTTATGGACAACAAGATAAATAGAAAGTGGAATGAATTTGCTTTCCATAAATTAATTAATGATCAATAAGTATCAATTTAAAAATACATGTCGGTAAATATAACAACGGTACATTAATATTAAAATAGCTAACTTTCCTAAGAAATAACGTGACAACTTTCAATTATATTTATGGTAAGAATATTGTTTTAGAATAAAATATTTAATAATATAATATGTAAAATTTTAATTAAAAATAGACTAAGTGAGAAAAATTACTAAAACCGGTTTTAATTTTTTTTTTTTTATTCAATTTTGTTGGTATAGTTGAATAAAATATGGCTTAAATTTTCAAGACAGGTTTAAGCATTTGGATTGATTTGTTTAGTTATTTTTAATCAGCATCTGCTTTCATTCCTCTAACAGTTCCCTCATTCAATTGCTAAAATCAAAGTATTAAATTTATTAATATTAATATTACCATTGTTAATTATTTACTTTCTGAAAACTTACTCGGTGTAATTCTTCTCGGGTCTTTTCTTCTATTTCACGAATATCTTGTAGGGTAAGCCCGTGCCAACGATCCATCCAACAAAATACTTGTCTACAAAATTGTTTTATTATAAAATATGTAAATATGTATTAATAATAAATAGAAGATAATATCAGGCATAAACCCGATCTAAATATTATGGTATCTATAAGTTGATGATATCAACAAACCTATGGAAGTTTGTGAACAGACGACGTTCTGACTTATGAATTAAGTTTTCTACCCGATTCTGGAGTCCAAACCATTTAAAGTCTGCAGATACCAATTTGTAACAAGTCATCACTGGGCTTGCCTAAAACAATGAGCCACAATAATTGATAACTAATACAATTATTATAATTAGATGATAATTCAATGAAAATTAGTTATACTGTTTCTATCCAATTTCCACAAAGAGGACCTCGTCCGGTCTTTTGACTTTTGAACTGTTTAGGATCTTCACTTTCTTTATAATCTGAAGGTGAAATAGTATCGTTACCAATATCAATCATTTGTACCTCTCGGTGTTTTAGCTTTTCAGAAGGTAATTCATGAACCTACACAATTTTAATAATAATAATTATAGTAAATGAAAATGAAAAGGTAATTTAATTAGGCTACACATTATTTAGATTAGGTATAATAGTATGTTAGGTTTAAAATGTTAGAACAGTAAAACATGCAATTAATGAATACAAATTACCCAAAGTCACAAAAAAATAATAATATACAATAGAATAACATATGTATTATAGTATTCATTTTATCTAATTTATGATTATATGATTAGACATATTTAATAACTACATAATTCTAGTTTATAGAATGGCAAGAAATGTATTGAAAACTGAAAATTACCGTATTATTTTAAATATAAAACGTTAATATGTACTTATTAAATTATTATTTGAGACATAAATATTTAGCCATTGTGTATACAATAATAATTTATTGTATTTAAAAATGTGACTTCAGACATAACATATTATTTTGTTTAATTAAGCAGAACGTGTATGTGCATATTACAATTTAAATAAAACAATAATTATATTATTATTAATTTCAAAATAAAATATAAATATAATAATACCATACATAGAAATAAATAATATGTAAGCAGGAAAAATAAATAATACTGTTTAAAGACAGTTAATATAAGAACCAATGTCTAATAATAAAAAATAAAATTGTGTTTAAGCATTTTATATAATAAAACGGTGATTTCTGGGTTTTCATAAACGCCAAAATACTAAATATTTTGTGTCAATAAAATTCATGAACCACATCACTTACGTTTTCTTTTGTACCTCTATCAGCAATATGATACGACTCAATGACTATACTGAAATTTTCTTTCATATAATTTGGATTCTATACGTATAAGCAAAACCACCAAACAAAAAGCAATTATAATACATTATTTTTTATTTATGATATTATAATATTACATTTAAAACACAGAAATACATATTATATGTCCATATTATATTTTTGTTATTAGATTGTTAAAAAATAAGAATTTAAAATGTATATTAAAATGGATTAGTAGTGTTGTTTTGGCCTAAATAATGTCAAAGCAAGAAGAAATGACGATCAACATCCAGACCATACATAAAAAAAAGTCCCTTTGCATATAGATTGTAGCTTTTATCCTGAGAATCCTATTTCTTTCACTTACATTATTTTGGTCTCCTCGATCAGCACAATGAAATGATTCTATAGTTATCATAAATTTTTCTTTCATATAGTTTGGGTTCTATAAAAATAATATTAGACTTTTAAACAATTAGAACACCCTGTTTAAAAATTGCATATTATTAGTGTACAATGTAGAATGTACGGCAGAACTTTATCGATTAATTAAAATAATATAATACAGTTAAACTGATCTATAAAATAAAAATTTAATGGAAAACCAATTAGTTTTTTTTTTTTTCAAATAGGTATTTTAAAGATATTATATAACTAATAATATAGGCATAATATAAGGAGTGTGTGTTTTTATTTTCCCTAATTAAATAATATAATGTGACCTTTAGTAATTTGTTGTAGATATATTAATTAGGTTTATAAAGAACTTTAGATACATATATCGAAAAAAAAATAGTAACTTTTTTAGGGTATCTTGTACAATGTGAAAAATAATAACATGTTTAAAGGACATAGTTGTTCTAGACTACTAGACATTTTAGTCATAAATGATGAATGTTGGAAATCATAATTTTTCATTTAAACAAATTTCAAAATTTGTAGAGAATATTTAATTTACTAAATTAATGTAAAATTATATATTAAAACTTAGGTATTCAACATTTTATTAAATTTGTTTGATAAATTAACTAAGTGTTAATACATAAATACATATAAGGTATTTTAAAATAGTTTATAGCTTACAGTAATCACGGTTCGGCAGTAAGGGTAAGCATTCCATGCTTCTTCGTGGACTTCTAATGCACCTTTAGGAGCTAAAAATTTTATCATTCCGGGTACTTTGCTGCAATTTAATATAAAAATATATATGTATATATATTAATAATATGAAACAGAACACCAACAAGAAGTTACTAATAATTAAATTTTTTTTTTGTATTTCTTATTAACTAAATATATGAAATAGTAATTATAAAGTTATTCGACAAATACAAATTGAAAATAGTATCACAATATTAACAAAATATAGTAGGTTCTTATCCGAAAACAACAAAATAATTTTTTTTTTTGTATAAATTACTAGTTACTAAATAATGTAACCCATTGAAAAATAATATGAAACAATGATATTTTCAATATTTATATTCATTAAAAAATTTTTATATTGCATAAAATATACATTTGTTTCACAGTATTAAATTTTTCTTATTGAAAGAGATAACATTGTTTAAATTATCTGGTTTTTAGATGTATATAATTTTGTATTGTTGTGATTAATAGTTGATACTATATTTTTATGATAAAAAAACTAAAAATTGGTTCTGTAAAGTATAAAAAAAAATGTGTTCATTGTTTCCACATTAGCCAACAAAATTATTAGAAAATGACCTTCCTGGAAACCGGCTAGGTATGCAATTAATTGTTAGTAACAGCAACTATATGATTATTTTTATTTAGGAATACAATTTTATAATATAACATTATATATGAAAATAAGTAAGTATATCAAAATTACGATTTGTTTATAATTAATGTAAATTAATTATTATGAATTTCTTTAATTGTCAAAAACATGAATAATTAATATTGCTACTGGTTACAAAAATGAAAATACCAAATTAATTTTTTAAATATTATTATTTTGAAAACGTCAATATTTAATCTGTCATTATTTCAATACTTATTTATCAAGACATTTTTTATAAAACAGATTGAAAAAGGGCGGACATACTTTGCACATGGGTGCTGCCACTGTTGTAGGTAGGAAGTTGGGAAGGTAGGCTACAGACGGGAATTTAATGTATATCTGTAAATAACGATAAACCATTGCTAACGAAAAACCATTCTGAGCAGAGTTCAGTTGATAATGTTAATTTGTCAACAATACAATTATGATTATTATGTCATTTTATAGTATGATTATTATGTCATTTTATGGTAAAATTATTAAAATAATAACACGAAAAATAAATAAAAATGGTTGCCAATGACAACTTTATTTCAATCTTTCAATTTTTTTTTAATCTAAAGACTGAGGATTTTCTCATTGTCTCGAATATTAATGAGAATTTCAAAAAATGGCCTCTCTAAAGTACCACTCAGAGAAAATTTGCTATAATTTACAATCGGAGTATGCTTTTAGGTAGAAAAAGTGTTCACACAAAAAAATAAATATCATTATAAAACCAATACATTCCTTGTTTCACTCAGAAACTAAAATCAAAATAGAAAACTAATTATTTTTAATTCCTATTAATGAACAATTTTAGAATAATATAAATGTATGTACTTAGGTTAGATCTTATATATCAAGGTTTCATTATACAAACTAACTAAATTCATAATATGGCACCTACTAAAAATGTGTATTTTAAATGTATTATTATTAAAATTTAGTAGATAATATGGATTATGGACATTAGTTTTATAATTTATACATTCAAATGCAGTGTTAATAAAATATTAAAACTCTTTTTTATACCAAGGCTGGAATAATGTGAAATAATTAAATAATAAGAAAAAAAAATAAATATATTTTTTTAATGTTCAATACTAGTTTAATGACCTTCAAAAACATGTCATTCAATGCCATGTTGCATCCAATGTTAAATACCCGGTTAAATACAAGCTCAATGGGTATGTTTCTATAAATTAGCTCTACATAATAATTTCATTTTTGAGAAAATTTTCATACATATTAGCTTAGGAATCTATAATTATACAAAGTTGGACTTTGGTTTTCTTTTCTTTTCGAGGTTATTTTAATACTAAAATAAGAAATTATACACAATTACCTACCTATATTAAAAAATATCATTTAATAAAACTATATTTATAGTACATAAATATATATATATCAATTTTAGGGATGATATTATGATAAAATAATGGGTCAATCACCCATTATTAAGAATATGTAACAAAATCACTAAAAAAATTAGTGTTTTAACTACCTGGCCAAGTGATAGACTTTATAAGTATATTGTCCTTCTGAATACTTTCCACCTAAAAGAGGATAATTGGTAAACGGTTCATTTTTTAATACTTCGATTCCTTCACCGCCACCAGTTTCATTTTTACTGGCTTCAGCAACGGAGTACAGCTGTGCAATTTGGTACTAAAAACAAAAAAGAAAAATAATATTAATAATTTAGTCTATAAAATTATCAACTACATAAAAAAAGGAAGTTAGTATTATGAATTATTATAATGGTAAAATATGCACAGGCTGTAATACCAAGATATGACACTTGATATACCTGAAGATTTTTTCTTGTGATAAATATTAGAGTTTAGTGCAATGATTCTATGCTATAAATTGTATATTTTGTTTTAAACTAAAACTAAACATTGTTTTTACAAATATTTAATGATAATGGATCATTAAGTTTCTATAATTCTTTGATGTGTGAATAGATTGATATTATTTAATAGTGGCAATTAAAATTATTTAAATATTTAAATAATTGTAAACTTCAAAAAATTGTAGAAAATTTAAGTTCCATTAGTAAATATTTGTATATTAGTAAACAAAATTTTGTTTCAAAATATATTCATAAAATTACTATCTTATAATTTGTAAAAACAATTTAAAAAAAAATTAAAAATATAGGATTAACTAAGCTCTGGAAATTAATAAAAGAAAAAATACTTAAAAATATTGATCACAACAAAGTTATTCCAGATGTCAGATCATTGTGTTACCCCTCAATATACACAAATTACTTGAAAAGTAATAGTAATTTTGAATTTAATATTCATGGTTTTAAATATTTCAGATAAATATTTGTGTTATGGTAACTATTTTTTAACAATTTAGTTTAGAAATTATTTAATTTAGAAAATTAACATAGATAGATATAAGTAGTACCTATTAAATTCTTAAAAATGACTTATTTACAAATATATTCTTTCTTATCTTAACTATCAATATATTATATTCTAATATATGTATAAACTTTATCTACATACACGAATCTCAGAACATAAATTATATATGTATCAACTGTAGAAAAACTAGAAATAATTAATTAGTGATAAACCAGATTGCAATATAATATGTCATGGTAAATTTGACATAATGTTAAATCCTTTACCATTTAATAGCCTTAATTTTAGTTATCTATTAAATTAAATTATTATATACACCTACTTTCAGCATTAATAAATTAATTAATTTTTAAGTCTAGTACAAAGTTTTATTGAAAAAGTTAACTATATTTTCAATACCTAATTCATTTCTAGTGTACAAATTAATACAAGCAATAGATTTTAATAATTTATTATTGTTTTAATAACGATTTTGACAAAATAAATATAAGTAAATACAAACCTCTTCGACTGTTAAAGGCAGAACCACACGGCTAAAACAAAAACAATTATTTTGTATTAATAAACTAAGTATGTATATAAATTATATTAGGTATAAAATTAGTAGAATTAAAATATGATAGACTAATCCAAGAAGTGGCGATCAATGGAACATCTTTTGTGTAGCAGCACAGTGCTCCACTAATTGCCACTATCCAAACTTAAAAGTATGATATCTTGTAAACAGATTAATGGAAATTATATATTTCAACACCAAAATATATTTAAACTAAATTCAAACTCTTATCTATTTATGTAATTTTTAATATAGGTTACAATTAAATTATCGAAAGTCAATAGTAGTTTCACCATCTAAAAATAATGGCATTGTAACATTTAAGAGATGTTTTTTTCTTGAATCGTAAAAAAAAAATTTGAAAAAGTTAATTTTTAGTGATAATGAGTGATTATCATGTATATGACTTATAGCTGATTTTCAAAAATGAAGCTTTATGTATTTTCAAAATCACCCCCTCTCCACATCCCTGATAGGTAGGTTTAATAAAATATAACATTATACGTTTAATAACAATCGCTTCTTCTTCGCTTGCCAGTTAATGGTATTTAAATTTTAGTTATTGTCCTAAAAGTTCCACCATCTGTCCTTTTACTAGTAACATTGGGTATTCTATTAAATACCTTGTTGTTTCCACATTTCTACACTTACAGTACGTCAGTGGTTTTTGACGTGGTAGTGATTGTTAAAAATAATTAAAATAGTAAACTGAAATTGTTTAATATTAAAATATGATCATCACGATAAAACTAAAGTAAAAATTTAGGAATCTAATAAATATATAATTAGATACACGGGACCAAACTACCTAATATATTGATAGTTACCTATTAGACTAATACTATACATAATTCAGAATAAGAGCACACCTGGTGGTAGATACAGTTTGCGCATGTATAACAATTACTCTGGACTACTAGCTGAATCCTTAGCAGTACAACGATTACCACTGAGGGTTCAGAAGGTCTAACAGTGTGTGGATGTTTAATAGTGCATGCACCAACCGGTGTATTCTTATTCTGAATAGACAGAGCCGGATTTAGGATTAGGCTACCTAGGCTATAGCCTAGGTGGGCTATGACTTCAGGGGGCGTCATGGCTGTGGCAGAACTTTTGATATTTTTGTTGATAAAATTCCTATCTGCGAATTTAATTTATCTACTAGAAAAAAAATGTATTTATTTGTATATAAATACTGATATCTGATCTGATATCAAACAATAATTATTTTTATAAATTAGCTGTTCGCTGTTGGAAAATTATAAAAATAACCTGGAATTAGCTGAATATCATTCGAACATTAAGTAAATGGGTGATAAAACTTTACATTATATTATATATATGATATTTCTACGTATTTATAATATTTTCAACACATTCCCTGTGGAAGAGGATCAAAATACTCCCACTGTACGTCCTCCTGTCGTGAGAGATGACAAATGTGGTTGTGTCAGGTCAACAGCTGGTTTAAATTCTGTCAAAAAATATGTGGACTTCTAAATAATAATTGTCACAACTAGGATGCGCACAAGGTCAACAGGTGAGAGGAAGTTAGGTTAGGTCATAGTGTATGATGTTTTGCAGATTATAAAGCTGTGATAGGAGAAAATTTCGAATAAATTAATAGTAGGCTTGAGGAATAGAGAGTAACACTTAATGGAAAGGGACTAAGGATAAATAGAAGTAAAACAGAGTATGAGTTTGATGAAACAGAACAATACAACTAACGACAATAAGCAGTTATAGACTACATTGAGAGTTTTAAGTACCTAGGAACTTTAGTACAAAACAATGGTGGCTTTCATGAGCAAGTGAAACATAGGTTTACGTGTGATTGGATAAAGTGGAGAGGAGTAATTTGTTTAATTTAAGTAAAGTGAAATAATATTTTTAGGTAAACTTAAAAATATTTATGTTTTAAAAAGGGGTGGTTTTTTATTAACCAAGGGGCATCTTTTAAGTGAATCCAGCCATGTGAATAGATTATAGATATTTTGGGGTACCTGTTATTAAGAATATCTTAAATTTAAAACCAGTAAACATTGTACCTAGGTATACCTACCTACATAATTTTTTTTAAATATTTCTAATATTTTCAAAAAAATCACTAATTTAAATGGGTCAGGCCCACTATGATACACTAAAGTAAGTTACAATAAATACCTATACCTATATCTAAAGGTAGAACCAATAATTTTATTTTGTCTAACAATAATCATTTGTTTCTACTTTTTTAACATGAAATTATTATGAATTACAATTAGGTTGATAAATAGGTACTTTGTTTAAAAAAAAATTACAATAGGTACTTAGAATTGTAGGTAATAGAGATAAATCAAATCACTATAAAATTAATAAAATATTGTCAAGTCATGGTATTTGTCAATAAAAATATGTTTACATTATTTTAACCAATAACCAATTTATCATGAATCATATCAGGTATAATGATTACCTATAAAAATATTAATAAATTACTGATTTTCAAAGCCATGACTGATTTCTCGTTAAAATTTTAATAGTAATTTAAAAGAAAAAAAAAGGAACAAAATAACTAACCAAAGTCAAACACTGTCAATTACATTGATTAGATTTTGAAATAAATACTAAAAAATAAGTAGTTTAAAAAATTAGAAATAATTTCATTCTACAGTGGGTAAGTAGGTACCTCTATATATCTCAGTGTATCTACTATTTATAGAATTAACATGTCTACAAAATATTGGTCTGATATTCAGTTGAGTGAATTATAAATAAGTATGTAGGTATAAATTATGTTGAAAATATATTTGTTACAATACCTACCCATAAGACCGTAACTTCCCAATTAAAACATTCAACAAATTGTATGGGTAAATGGTAGGGAACAATGTTATTGTTTTTACTTAAGTAGGTACCTAAGTTACTCAACCAAGTTACTCGTTAAAATGATTGTGACTTCCCAAATATTACAATTAATATATTATGTTATATTAGATATATACCTATTAGGTATGTAATTAATATAGGTAAAATTAAATGTATAGTAAAGAGTCCAATCAATAATATTTAGTTAACTTTAGACTGTAAGTGAAATTAGAATACTTTAACCAAGTATTATCTGCATTGGCTAAGTGCATTATTATAATAAGCAAAATTTCTAAAAGATTGTTGAAATTATAGGTCGGTACTAAAGACTTAATATAATATAATAACTTAATATGATAACTAAATAAATAAATATTCAAATTTGTATTTTTTTTTTAACTATTTTGTATGGATTGTTATCAATACTGATTAGGTACGTTAAATAGATAGGTAATTATCATAAAACACAAAATTATTACACTTCAGTTAAAAAATATCGATGATATTTTAAAATACTTATCTATAAAAATTATTCATATTCCCAAACATATACGTATTGTTCAATAAGACTTGATGAATAAAAGAACATAACATAATATTCTGCATAATATACAATTTTTTTTATCCCTGTTTCCTGGGAAATCGAATACAGAGAACAATAAACCTACTACAAACACCTACACATATCTACTCTATGAAACAAAAACAACTATTTAAAATACTAGGCAAGTATACTACACACATTATAATAAGTGGGGGAAGTTTATTTTATACATTCAATTCAATAAAAAAAAACATCAGTGATAACGTATCGGGTAATTAAAATCGACAATATTAGACCGATATTGACATTTCACGAATCGGTTTGTTGTTATTATCATTTCTTTTTTTTATTTCTCGTACGAAATGTGGCGTGATTTCGAACCGGCATGGACGAGGCCATCTCGCTGCGTGCCAAAAAAGGGTTAAAAATCCGAACGATAACGACAACAATAACGATTCGCGAACGGACGACGGGGGATGGATAATAGCGGCCGAGACGTGTGCCCCAAGAGTTGTAAACGGACCGTTCGGGAAAATAACCTGAATGAGAATTTTATTTAATAAAACCTATCGAAAAGACTTACAATTCTTTGATGATCATTTTCCCGGTCGTACGACTGCGGCTGTTGGTCGGATACTGTTGTCACACCACGTTGCAAGCGAACCGACTGACGACGATTCCGGTGGCTACACGGCTCGCAAGGATGTGTGCGTGTTGTGTGTGCGTGTGCGTGTGCGAGTGCGGTGGCAGTGCGATCGGCTGCGTCCCCCTCGGGCCTCGACGACGGCCGGACAGAAGGAGAAGAAATCGCCGTTCGTTCGGACGCGAATCGCGAAAAGAGAACCTATGCGTAACAATCAGAATCTAAATGTATTATTATTATTATTATTATTATTATTATCTTAAAGTACCGGTACGGCGCACGCGCGACGACTCGAGTTGTAGTCGAACGACGAGCGTTCCGAAGTAATATGTGACAAATAATTATCAGCGACGTCCACGACCGCGGGGTTTAAGAGAAACGCGTACAATAATGCGACCCGCCGGACGCTATGGATAGGTTTTTTTTTTGTCTTTTGACAACAGATTTAAAAACAAAACTCAGGACACTGCGCGTGTCGGGGTCGGACGGCAACTTACGGCGCGGCGACAGCGACCGGACGAAAGCCGCGGAGTCCGCGATAAACGATAAATTGTTATAAACTTTTAATGTTGCCAAACTGCGCGCGGTTGATAAATGATAAGTGAATTTCCAGTAGTACGGAAAAAAAATAAGACGAACGCGTACCGCGACGTCGGGAAGCCTTCGAATCGATTGCCAGACCTGTTTCTCCGGTGCTCGGCGCGCGCCGCGCGACGCGCAGCGACATCTGCCGGTGCGCTATAAACCGCGGATCGAACAAAATCTGTGGCGCGCGCAAACGCAAACGCTCGTCCGCCGTGTTGTAAACGAACAAAATTACGTCGGGCCAGCGATAATGCACGCACGCGCGAACTTTCACGAGCTTTTCTTCATCGGTGAGCGGGTCACGCGTTTATTATGCGCGTGTACCGGTCGAATAATTAGTACAGTTTAAAATTGAATAACGATGCCTATCGCGTTTTACCCGCTACGGCATAACACTCTCGTCAAAAGCCAAAATACGATTACGATCAGAACGATTGCCAGCGCCGTCCCAACTGTATTCTGCATTCGTGGGAGGGGAGGGGACGATTTCAAGAGATTTAACTGTCATTTCCGCCCCGCCCGACACTAAACCGCGGTGGAAAAAAAAAATGATTTTCACTCTACTCGTACTGCGGTCGACCGCGACCACGACACGCAGGCCCCAAAAAGTCGAAAATAGCGTGCGGCTATTTTGGGTTTTTCGGGATCAGAGATTTGATCGCGTTTAGTAGCGCAGTTCGAAATTTCGTTAATTTTGGGTCGTGCACCTATTGTGGAATCAGAACCACCCTCGTTAACAAACAGACTTGTACTTAATGATTACTAATTAGACAAAGGCACTGGACTTTTGCTCGAACATTTTTCATAATATTATAAACATTGATTCCAAAGGAATTTAGTTTATCCGGAATGTACGTTGATGTTGCTATGTATATTGTAGGTATATAGGTATACCTAAACAATTACACAATTGTTACGCATACTTACCGACTTGTTACTAAATCCGTGATCAAAATCGTTTAAATGTCGACTTCAATTGAAAACTTGTAACCGAATATACAGGAGAACGCGGTGTCAGCCTGAGCACGGTAATTAAGCCTCAACATTTTTTTGATTTTATTCAATGTACCACAGATAGACAGTGACACGGAGTACATATAGGTATACGTTTTAATTTATCGGCACACCAACAAACGATCGGACTTTTTTCCAAATAAACGAGCGATAGTCGATAAGATACTGACGGTTTTTTTTTTTTGCTTTTTTAATAAACGTCTCAACGACCCGGTCGTAACTAAAATTTCAAACATTATAATCCCTCAATAATACAATTATTATTTTAAGGGTACAACGTACAGATATGTATTTTTTCCGGTGATTTACGAGGGCAGTTTATCCACGTGTAATTCAGAGTGCGCTAAAGCATCGGCGTGCCCGACACACCCCAAAGCTCCGCCTATGACCCAGACGCAAAATCCCCTGACGTTTGGCCCGCGTTTATTATTATATAGCTATAGCTGCATGCGGGTACAGGACGAAAATGTTATACCTCTCATTATTCAATTATCTATACACCTCATTACTTATCGTGCGCTACTAATAATTAAGTAGGCGCTAAGTAATATTTTACGAATTAAACACAAAACCGAGTATAGGTATGTGTAGGTGTTATTTTTTTAAATCTGTAAACAATTTTTCTACCAGAATCGCTCAAATCGTAAACTCTTTAGTCACATATCTACTTGTAGACAATCCCAATCCAGATGATTTTCGCCGATTCCTGCGGGGTCCCCTTGGCAAAAACGGAAAAAGTGCCATGAATCGTTTTTCGTTGGCAATCGCTGCGTACACAGATATAAATTAAATCAGGTGTTCTATAGAATAACTTTTTTCCCGACTTTTCTGTTCGGGCCTTTTGAACATCATTGCTAAAAGTATAATAACAATTTCATAAAATATTACAAAACAGTATAATAGCACCTACCTACGTCGATGTTTAAAAACAATCAGATTGTAATAGGAACAATGCGACGATATTACCTTTATATGTATATAATGTAATAATAATTACAGAGCCGTTAATTATTATTGAATTAATATTAATTAATTAATTAGTAGTAATAATTAATTAGTATCGGTAGGTACGCTGATTGCTTTTTAAATAATATCTAATTGTGTGACCATTTTATTAAATCGCAGTACTACGGCGATCATTGCATAAATATATATATATATTTAATTTTTTTTTTTTAGTGATTCTATTACGACGTTTGTCATTTATTGTTTTTTTTTTTTTTTACACTGCACACTGCACGTCACGGCGTGTGTTACCGTACTTACATTTCGCTGTCAGAGGTATATTCAATAAAATAATATTCGGATGGCATTATATAAGTGTATACAGGATGATTTTTTTGTTTATCGTGACGCTTTTCTGTCGGGATATGTTTAAGTATATTTGATTCGTGTTTGTTGTTTTTTTTTCCAACCATTGTAATATAATAATACGGACGATGTGTTTATCGGAAATCGGAAGCTTTATTTAAAATAATTTATTTTCAAATTTGTAGCCTTTACTATGCATATATCCCCCCATATATTTTAAATGAGCATTCATATTTTGAACTTTTACTCGAAATTTTCGTTAATTATAGTTAGTCGCTGGATCACGATAAAAACACCACTCTGTATACACATACAAATATTTGATATTTGTTTTGTTCGCGTACATAATTATGATGATTAGTAAATATAGTAAATGCGGAACACTTATTACGGATGAGTCACGTATAAATAATAACGTCAAATAAATTTTATAGTTTATTGAAACATTATAGCCGTTTGTCGTCTTATTATTATGGTTCACTGATTCTAAACGATTCGAATCGTGTGTGCATATAGGTAATATAATTTTCCACAAAAAATTATGTTATACAAATTCAGCTATCTATGCGTAATACACAGTCAACATCATTTTTTTTTTCTGAATTCTTTATATAAAAATACAGATGCTAAAAAAAACCTCCCACAAATCGATAAAGTGGTACTTATTGTTATAATTATATTTTAACAAAAAAACATAATTTATATTAATTAAAACAGGTTTATTTAAAATGTACAACACATTGTTCTTAATCAACGTCCACACACATACATGGAATAGCACTTTAATCTAACGATAATGTTAATGATAATCTTAATAGTGATAACATGTTCTTATTTATAGGACGAGTGATAACTATTATCGATTTCAACTTTACAACACTTCAAATCAGAAAAACGTCGTGAAATTGTTATATTTCGCATACTTAAAAAAAAATATATAATAGTTAAATGTTAATAATATTTTAGAGTGATTATTATTATACCGCAGGCAGGTATTAAATAGGTATGGCGTTGACGCATGCAAAAGTTTAAGATTACCAGCTATCGTGTGGTTCGACTGCAATAATTATTGATATTGCAATACTGCAACCCATCAAAATCAAAAATTGCAGACGCAAAATTGCAGTAGTAATATATAATTTCAAACTGCAGTTTATTTCTACAATTTATGTTTTCTATAATAGGTATTGCGCTGTGATACCCAAAAAAAAGATGAAATATTAGGTATCTACCAATACAGTGACGCAGGTATCTATTATATCATTACCATTAACGCCGAACGCGGTCAAGTCTGGTAAAGATTTTCGTGTTAGTGTTGGTTGTGGGTGGTGGTGTTGGTGATGAATTAGCACATAATATATTTAATATAGGTACCTACTCGTATTAATCGTATTCTGGCGTTTTAGTATAAAACGATGTTATAAATATACCTATACATGGGCTCATCGTGATGCGATTTTATAATGCACAAAAATGTACACAAATATGTGTAATAAAAACGACGAAACCGGCAAAACTTTACACAGTGTCTAACAGCAAACAAAACATTTCGTTAAATATAAATAAACTTTTGGAAAGCCCTTCCCCCATGTGTCTGCTTTCGTAGCTAATAAATAGGTAGGTGGCGCGGTAATGAATACGATCCGGCTATATTATATTGACCAGGCCATTTCAAATACCGAATCGTCGCTGATGTGCACTGAAGTGTACGACATAATAATAGGTGTACATCCGCACGCGACCGACAAATCGTATATAAATCATGTCACGTGGGGAAAAAAGCAAACGTAAACGGCCACAGTTTCCAAATACAATCTATACTGCACCGACCTTATTAGGCGTGTCAAGTGTCGGAGTGTCGATAAAACAACTGCAGTCTGCATTATAAAAAATAATATCGAGTCCGTGTTAAACAAAATACGAAAATGTATTGTATAAATCACCGGAATCCAAATGTTTGGTTTATTTTTTTGTGTAACACACGAGTGCCTAAATAGCATGCGTCGAAACATCAAAAATACGTAAAATAAAAAAACTACTCGCGTAGGGCTCATCTGTATTATACAGGTGTATAAGTATACAAAATATTATTTTCGAATAGTAACACAAATATAATAAATAATAGTATGTCCAACACCCGCCATATTATAGACACTCCCCCGTCGATATATTTCCCGGATAAAATCGACAATGTAAAATATTGCAGGTTATATTATGTACGGGTATATACTCAGTGCGATCGTACAGATGACCGAGTTACCGTTGAAGAAGAGAGCCCCGACTGTTTCGACAGTTTTAACGAAAAAAAATAAATAAAACTAACACAAAACAACTTAAACAACTTAACGCAGCGATATTTTAAAGCGAATAAACACATAAATTTATGTATTGTAAATCGATGGTAGTGATATTATGACCGGTGTTCTTACACGGCGACGACGTTCGTAAAATGTAATATAAAGTCGTCCCACTTATCCTTATATATTCGTGAAGCTAAAACTTTTAAAACGATTTTAAAAATATAATATATTATTTCCCGTTTATTATTATTGGAGTCAACAGAACATACATAAAACAAAATAAAATGATGAAATAACTGAGATGATTGTCTATCTATTTTAAGTTAATGCTTGTGTTAGAGGTAGAAAGTATTATATTATAAACAATAAACGTATGTAATTTTTATAGATAAACAAATTAATAATATAGATAATTTAAAAACATACATTCACAAGACTGATAGACCTAGAATATCACCATGAAAACAAAAAGAAGACCTAAGTTAATGGAGAAAACAGCCAATTATAAATAATTGTTTTAGGATTAGTCTTAGTACAGTGAACATTTGTTCATATATATATATTGCATCGAGTTAAAACACACATGCCCAAAATAATTAATACAAAAATTATATTAGTGTATTTAACCGGAATATTATAGGATCTACATTCTCTTTTAACCTCACACAATTTACTATTATAATCTTTGATAAAAGTCATAAAAATGAATACAGTTGCGTTTTTTTTTTTTTTATACATAAATTTAATTGGTAGTACCCCCAGCTTGTAACAATTTAGCATCGTACATTTTTGTAAATAATACATACTTAAATAAAATTTTAGAATATTATTCCGGTTAATTTGCAAATTGTTTAGCATACCCTTATCTAGTTCACCTCATATTGTTAGGTTAGCCCATTAAATATTGAAAATGAAGATTCCGATCAACTAACCCACTAAAATTGAAGTCATTGACCAATTTAATATATAATATAAATAAAATAGGATCCAGTACACTTCCTTGAGGGACTCGATATTCAAGCGATCCTTCCTGGCTTCTACGTCATAATTTAAAGCCATTTGTTTTCTATCGAATAGGTAACTTTCAAACCGAGTTAACTGTCAATCTATAATTATCAATTCCGGAACTAGGTAACATCTATAGCAAAATGTTGTGATTTACAGTATCAAAAGCCTTGAATAAGTTCAAGAACATACTAAAACCTTGTAACTGTTATCTAATTCGTTATAAATAAATTGAATTGTACTAAACAGGAAATTCAATTTTAGACAGTAATTTGTTTTCTTCTAGACACAAAATTAGTCTTAGTTTAATTATGTTATCAACAATTTTAGAAAAATTTCTAAACTAGAATATTAGTCTAGAATTATTTACATTTTTATAATTTTCGTCCTCGAGAAGAGGTTTTATCACAGGTACTTTAAGACTATTTGAAAATATACTCAACTTATGTATGTAAAATAGCCGATTTACTATAAGATTAACGACATAGTTTGATAATTTATTCCTCATTCTATCGAAGCCTGTAGCTAAATCATTTTTACAAATGTTTACTATGTTAATAACATTTTATTGTTTTAAATTACAACTCCGGAATAAGGTCACGGAGCTCTATTAATGCTATAATAATACAACATAATATTACTGTAATATAATTATTATATTACTCTGCTGCATTCTAAATTTCCGAACGAAACCCATGAGTAAGACCTAATAAGATTGTATACGAACGGAGCCAGGTCGGGGGGGGGGTTTACTATTCTGGGTTGTTGTTGTGACCGTTTCCGCCACCGCGTCACCGTTACTGAGGTCCTAACGCGCGGATTTATATGGGGAAAAAAATAGAACACGAAATTAATATTATTTTAGACGAAGAATTTAAATCTACTGTCTTGTGCAGTAGGCAGCTATGAAAACGTATTTTATCCGGAGTGTAAAGCGGTCATAATTTATATTAAATGCCGTATACACATTTTTACTACATTGCCCGTTACAATTACAGACGACAAATGCCATTGTAACGGCCCCCTGTTAAGTATGCATATTTAATATACATGTACAGTATATAGTATTATTATATATGCTCGCAGTCTTGTTCAGACTAATAATTAACCGAATAACTATTACGCTGTATATACTAAAACAATGGCTTTTGTTATTATTCGTCTAGAAGGAGAGTGAAAATCTCTTATATATACGTCATTGCAGTTATAGTATGATATACACACGGCCAGAGAGGTATAAAATATGTAGGTACATCGTTAAATTTTAAGGCTGGCGAAACCTCATATTGTTTTCGGTGGAAACCCGTCTCTAGCCGCAAATATTATAATAGGAAGTCGTTTATTATATAGGTACACACTGCATAAGACAGTGGCGCATTTAGGGGGAGGGGGATGAAAAAGGAAATTGTCTCGGGTGGACAAATCTAAATGATTTTAGGTGGCAATTTTTATAGAAAAGAGGAAACAAGGTTAGGGTAAGGATAATAGGGAAAATGTTTTATTATGGGTGTATATGTATGTAAATAAGGAGGATGGGGAGCGGAAATTTGTTTGAATATTATGATTTCAGTTAGAAAATTATACACGCATTTCCAATCGGAGTTTAAAAATAATTTTTTCATTCCTTATAATCACTGGAAAAAAATATCTTTATTTATTCACTTTTTAAAATTTTCAAAATATCCAATTTGTAAAATATATTATTCTAAAAATTTGAATGGACCATACTTATATATTTGATTAATAGTTTCTTAGTAATAGCCGTTTACATTTTTAAAAAATCGGTGTAAAAACAATGAATTTTCAATAGAATAACACGTTACAAGAGAAGGAATCACAATTAAAAGTTTAATTTTTCTCTAATAGTTTATAAATAAAAAATGAACATTAACAGAGTTATTCGAATTCGGATAATACTATAGGATATCCTGTAAATACAATAAAAATAGAACATTTTTACGATAAAAACAAAATGCCTACATCACAATAGCATGTAGGGCGCGGATTTCAATAATATGCTTAGAAAAACGTGTAAAAACGTCATGGAAACCAAGAAAAAAACGATTTAATGCGATAATAATAAAAATAAATAAAGTCGTATTAGATCGAGGTGACATTTTATAGTATAAAATGAGGAGTATATAGAACAATTTCCAAAAGAAGATGGGTGTATTAAATTATTTTTATCGCCCTATACTTGTATGCATTGCGTATTATGTATAGAAATCGTAAATACGCTCAATTATTGTTAAAATTTGGCGTCGACTTCGATGGTTTTTTTTTATAAAGTCTTAAAAGTATTTTATTTGATTTCTTTGAGTTTTTTTGTTTGTTTTTTGAGGTAGGGATCGAATAGACTGTAGAACGGTCCCGTCTTATAACTAACTCTCTAACTATCACTAGAGGTATCCATAGTCAAAAAATTCCAGTTCGGTTCGTGTTCTTTAAAGCTTTAGCTTGTGTTTTTAGTCGATTATATATTTTTCTTTTATTTTAACCTTTTTATTTATTTAGTGTTGATATCTAACACTAAATATTATCAAATACCTCATATTATAATATATAGTTGCTATACGTTTTATACACTAACGACACTCGTGGTCACTTCCCTCTCACTAGTCCCACTCATTGAATTTATCGGTTTAGCATAATATGTCGGTCGGTAAATCGTTACATTATCGGGCGTCTTTTCAAAGTTTTCGATCAGAACAATATAGGACCATCTCGAAACTATACGAATTGTTAAGTGTAGAAAGACCGTGTGTAAAAATTTTAAAAATATTCAAGAAAGACAAACATATTTGATATTTCTGAAAAAAAAAAATGGCATGTTATTAATTAATTTTATAGTGTGAGAGAAATTAATATTTATAACTTATAAGTTTCTATACAGTCATTTTATGAAATATTATAAAACTCTAGGCACTTAATAAGAGTTGTTTGTTTTGAGAAAAGTTTTAAAATGTGAAAATGTGTCCTTTTTTCATTCGGCGATTCGTATAGAGAAATACTCTCTTTCTCTGTCTTAATATTTGACGTAATTATGCAAGAACTGTACATTGGAAAGAAAAAAAAAATAATAATTTCACGGCGAAATCATTATTAAGAACCACATAAATTCTGTTTTAAAAGCAACTGAAGACGGATACAAAACGACGTCATAGTAGAAAAAAAAAAAAAAACGTACTAAATGTTGACGAAACTGCAGCGTGGCGGCTGCGAAAATCACGGGACTCGCCAAAAATCGTAAAAATGCCATTACACGCCGCCGCTGCCGAAACCGAGGGATTTTCTAATTTGACGGTAAGTTTAATGCGGGGTGAGATGCGCGTGATAAAAGTGTAAAACCGGAGGAAAGGTCGTTTTGAGGCGGAAACTGTCGGCGGCGCGTCACGCGTGCGGAGTCGTGCGTACGCACCACACGCGTCACCGCGGTGTCGTAGCGAAAATACACGCCGGCACGCGTGATCGGAAATAACGTCGACGGGGGGGGGGCTGCTGCTGCGCGGTCGTGGAAAGGCTTTATCGGTACGCATTTATTGCATTTGGCGACGTTATTCCGACGGAGACGACCTCGTCCGGCGGTAATATTATTAGCACCGTTGCTGTGTTATGGTCGACGGCGAACGACAAAACAAACAGCGCCGGTAAAACAAACAGAATAATGTGCGAAACGCTTATATGTGTCGCGCGGGATCGCGCGTGCGCCGCTATTGTAAAATGTGTGCGCGCGACGCGACGGACTCGAAAACGACACCGCGGAGCCGCTAATAATATACCGATACTTTCGGGCCGCGGGCTAGGCAGTTGTACGATTTTTGTTCGACGACATTTCACGCGCGCGACAGCGGACAATAATCGTGTTCGTACATTGGAAATGTTTACGCCGCGCCAGCCGTATGGTTCCGGTCCGGAAATTCCGCGGGTGACGCAACACCGTTATAACCGAAGTGTCCGGGAGAATTATTGTTCCCAAACACAAATGTTTTTTTTTTTTCTTCAAATGTTATCTAATATTACCCGCAGCGTCAACCGCACCAGCCGAAAGAAGGTTTTCCACTCTAAAACGGATAAACGGCCTTGTTATTTAAGGAACTGTACGGGCGACACAAGACTAAATGGTTTAGCTCTGATAAATAGATTACACGCACGGTAGACATACGCGCTATCGATCCTGAAATAATAGTTAATATTATGTTTGCTTCAACAAAATAAAGACGCTTGGATATTGTACTATAAACAATTGTTTAATTGTTTAGCTGTTTTTTATTATTATAAATAATCGAAATAAATGAAAAAGTATTTGATATTGAAATTTTCTTTTTTAAAAAAAAAACAAGTTTAAATTGACGACAAGGAAAAAAAAGTTAATATTATAACTTCACTGGTGGCATAGAACTTAGAAACAACTTAGAATGAACCTTCTATTAAGTTTTCAAACATTTCTGTTTGGTCAAACAATTTCAAACAGAATACCTATCAAATAATAATTACGTAAAATGCTCGCAAAATTAAAATGTCTGTAAATAGTTCAAAAATGGCTAAGATGTTTGAGAATTTGACCATGTCTAGAAAAAGCATATGTAAGTTTCCTGTCTAAATTTCTAGTTAACGAATATTTTTAACTGAGTCACAACCAAAAATAAAATTGAAAATAAAACATTTTGTAAATTTGCCCGTTTTTCCTATGTTTTTTTCCCGAATTATTTTAAAAACCTTCCGGATAATCAAAAATAACCTCCTTTTAGTACTACCCAGATAAAAATTTCTTTCAGTTAAGATACTAAATATGAAAATTGGATAGAGATTTCTGGTAGAATAGTTGTTTACAGATAAACAAAAAATAAACATCGTTGTAAAACCAATATCAGCTTCGCTCGGAATATAAAACATCGGAAAATAAATAAAGGTTAAAACGCAACGGTATTATAGTCAATATATGAAATTCAGAGTCTAAAGTTTATGCGATAAAAATATGTGCATTTTCGGAATTTCGTAGAGGAAAACAATTGTGATGACTAACGGCCACGGAAAACGGGAGAATTATTATATAGATACTGGTCTCGGACGAAATCCCAAGACCGTGACACGAAACGCATGATGTCCGCGAAGAGTTGGTCGAAAATATGCGAATTAATGACGCAAAATACGTGCACGATAATAATAATTGCGGTTTATAGTGAGCGATCCGAAACAATAATAATACAAAATATAATATGATAATAATATCATGATCGTAATGCACAAACATCAAACATACAGGATGAATCTATTACTACAATTCTGTAATTTTCTCAGAAGATTTTAAGTAATTTTAATTTCTGTGCTTTTTTTTTTTTCAATCGTTATGGAATCGTTTAAGCTTGTTTATTTCATTGATTATTTCAACGTAATCTCCTTATTAGGTTACCTTCAATGAGTATTTACAGTTTAAAGACCGGAGAAGTAGGAAAGGGCGATAATTTGCATTCTGATTTTTAAATGATACATTGATTAGGAGAGGGGGGATTAAAAAGGAAAAATTAACGTACTACAGACATATGAATATCAAAAAGAAACTAATAAAAACGTATGTATGAAGTGTGACTTTGTATGAATTGTAAAACACGGATAGTAAAGAAAAAAGAAAAAAGAATATGCTGGAGGCTCTAGAAATATGGCGTTGGACAAAGATGCAAAACATGTAGGTTGGATTGAAAGAAGAATGAACTAATGAGGATGTATTAAAGACGATGGAAGAAAAACGAATATTAATATACTCTAGAGAAAAGGATATGTCAGGGATCACGACCAGGAGGAAAAACGAGGTACATCAACCCAATTAATAAAGGATATGGGAGTCACTTCATAAAAATACCTCAAGGAGATGTCAGATGTTTAGATAATATTATATTGTTTTCAAAAATATTAATAACCATGCATAATATATCAATATGTATACAACTACTCGTATGCCCTACGTATAAATACGTATTTATTATAGCCTTCAGTATGTTGAGTGCAGATATATTATCGCTCGTAGATATTATCACATTGGAAATTTTACATTTTATATCTTAAGTGTATAGATATAATTTTTGTATGTGCCTATTATATTATAATTTAGGTTCTTGTGAAAATTCTTACAAACGCGTTTCATCACTCGATTTACATACTTATTTTATTCGTGGCAACACAAAATAATATTATGGATCGTACAATAGGCGATTGAGTTTGTAATAGCTAATCGCCTATTGCATTCTTAAAAATAATTACAGTTTTTAATTTCTTTAATACCTACCGACATAAAATCGACAAGTAGTTATTAAAACCATGCGTTGTCAAGACAGTGTCTATATACCAGCGGTTCTTAAACTTTTGGTGCACACGGATGAAAGACTTGAAGACTTTAGAAATCGCGGACCTACCAATACCTTTTTATTTTTTACAAAATATCTCATATTATCATAATCAATATTTACCGATAGAACCTGCCGCGGATCCCCGATATGAATATCGTGGACTTCCGGGGGATCGTGGACCACAGTTTAAGAACCGCTGGTCTATACCGTAAACTAAAATCACTATAGACTGTAGTGTCTGTAATCGTTACATTTCAAGAGGTTATCATTATAACTAGAGAATAATCCGGTGTCCAAATTTGCTATTTTAAACGTTTTGGCTGCTGTTACCGATTATCGCATATACCTATAGTATAGATATAGGTCCTATACCTATAATTACAATATTCAATTTTGAAACTATTAAGTACAACATTATTACGTTTACAGATAATCTGTAAATACTAGTTAAAACAGTGCGTATAATCATGACTGTATAACAGGGTCTTACCAAACTTAAATTTTTCACCATGAAATACACATTTTAGATTCTGAGTGGTTCACTCCAGCTTATGGTTTTACAAAGATGTTTAATTTATATTATTTTTTTCTGTGCGCAACTTTTCTACCAGAAAAGTTGCTTAGATTTCTACGTGTAGCATATTTTCTTAAAGGAAATTGGCGTGAAAATGTACTTTAAGTATGCGAAAAACCGAAAAAAACTGGAAAATTTACGAAAAATAAAAAATATAATTTACGATTTTTTTTTCTGTGGACAACTTTTTAACAGCAGTTCTACTCCAATTTTTAATCAAAGCGATGTTTCTAAAAGAAAATTTCACTAAATTTAGTTTAGGTAGGTACTTTAGAGAGGTTATTTTTCGATTTTCTCAGCAAATGTGGAAAACCAGGATGAAACACGGGAAGACGTAGACAAATTGGGAGAATCGGTATAACATTAAACAAATTTTATTAGAGAAAATGTATAAATCTTATTTGACTATTTTACTATAAAATGACATATACATTGTAGACAAAGCATCATTATCAACTTAATTCCGTTCAGAATCGTTTTTTCGTAAGTAATGGTTTATCGTTGCTTACAGATATACATTCCCGTCTATATCCTACCTTTCCAACTTCCCACCTACATCGGTGGCTGCACTCGTCCCCACTATCTTATCTTTTTTTATTTTGTGTTTTATTTTTGTATCTAAAATTAAATTTTCGTTCAGTTGACAAATTTTTCCTATAGAAAGTTTAAACCACATAAGAAAGATAGGAAATTCTAAAAAAGGTACATGATGTCATAGCACACTAAGATACTCCCAAGACAATTATGAATTGGAACACCACAGCTACTTACATTAATATTTTTGTAATCTAACCGGTTCGCTTGATCGATTCAAACCGTTTCGACGCTTGTTGTCAACTTAAATCACGATATGAATATTGGTATAGGTGATATCACAATATTGGTATTCACCTATATTGTGAATGTTTTGTGTGTTTAACGACTATTTTGTAAGATTCGATAGATACAATAGTTATAGCGAAAACGACGCGAGTTTTGTGTGACGTTAATACGTTATCGGTGAATTGTTTTCTCTTGAGTATCCGCCGCGTATTTTTTCGTTTATTCGCATTCTCTCGAACGGCGCTCGTATCGTCCTACATAAAAAATTTGATAATTCATTTTACATACAAAAAAAAAAAAATGTACAAACCCTACTATCATTAGTATATAGATAATAATAACATTTTATAGGTACTTACCTATATACTCGAAACTAAAATATTTGCAATCGCTGCGCGTATATTATATATTACCTACATTATGTATGTTTATTATATTATAATATTTCATTTACAGGTACAATAATTGTCGTCCCACGACTCGTACTGCGCTACAATATTATCACACGAAAAACATGTATACGCGGACCGGTTATTTTCCCGGTCCCTGGCCCGTTCGCCGGCATCGCAGACACGGCTCGTTCGAATTCGCACGTTTCCGGGTTTCCGGTCCGGTTTTATATTTTGCCAATCCTGATTACTGGGCAATACCGGTTGGCCACCTGTAAACCCCGTGTTGTTATAAAAACAACAATGTTATTATTTACGAACAGTAAATTGTGCAACTTGTGCCGATAATGTCGACAAATGGAAATGCATAGCCCCGGTAGATACTTACCTTGTAAATGTACAAAAAAAATATACCTATACTTGTATAATAATTATCATAATATGGCCTGCAGGTAATGAGTGGGTACTGGGTAGCGATGGCATATTATTGCTTTACTATTATTATTATTATTATTATTATTATGAGTGTCTTCTTTATACGTCCTCGTAAACCGAACAATTTCATTTTCCGACGGCGGCGCTGCCGTATGTCGTAATATTATGCATATAAACAACGCGACAAATTTACTCCGGGGCGACAAAATATCGCAAAATCGTTAGGTTTCCAGTAATCGAAACGATTATGTCCAAACCTTGGGCGGTGTGAGCGTAGGGGATTCGTTACAGTGTTGTAAACGTTAGTATAAGATCTATGGTTGTGTCTATAAATGAGAGATAAATAATTATCCGAGGTAAGCAATCGAATAATCTGGACAAATCGATTTGGGTGAATAATTTCAAATAGGAATTTATATTATTATGGTTAAATTAATTAACTATTAAGTTACATCAACCGCACGACTATTTTGTTATCTAGACAGACGTGTACCAAATCTACAGGTAAACTTGTATTTAAAAGTAAGAGACATAATTTACGCCTCCTACTTTTAGGCGTTTTTTAGCATCATCACACAGTTTTGTGATATGAAATTAACGAAATCATCTTTTAAATTCATCCATTGTTAATATTATTATTATTATTATAGCAATAATCGTCCGATCTTCATCTGGACGTTTAAATTAAATGTATATTTATAAAAACGCTGAGTGTAAATGACGTAAAACGACGGCGGGAAAATGAGATATCCGACGACTGTCCTCTGCTCGGCATTGTATTAAAATAGCGATAAATCGCGCACAACATCGACAACTTTTCTATAAATACAGAAGAACCCATTAATTATATTTTATTTAATAAACTTATATCGCGCGTATTATGCAGCAGTGAAGTAAAAGTTGCTTAACAATATTATTAAACTGTCTGCAGAGTATCTGTACCTATATATATATATATATATGTATATATTGATATTATATATTCGAAAGTTATACATTAGAACTCAAACTTTTCGAGCGTATTATGAATAGTATTCGCGTTCGGGTTAAATATTACCGCCGTGATGTGCACAATATAATAGGCGAAAATAATAATAATAATAATAATAATAATAATATGATCGATGCGAATTTTTTTTTATTAAATTGTACACGAATACAATGCAATTTTCTGCGTTTCTCGTGTAATTTCACGATACGGAAAATCTTCAAACTCCGCAGATACACTCTGTATACATACATATACATGTTTGTGGGTATATTTATCCGTTCACCACTATCCGGCACCTATATAATATTGAATTAAGTAATTATCGCGAGTAACTGCAGTAATATTATTCAAATAACAGCTGATTAATATTTACACTATATTATGTAGGTACATATACGTTTCTATACAATGTATAACATATTATATTATATGGTGTCTGTTATTACGCGACCGTCGAGTTGAAGCAAACGTGAGATGGCTTCATTTTTTTTTAAATTCAATAACCTTTATAACCTGTTAAAAAAAAAATAATAATAATAATAATAATGAAAAACGAAGAGTTTGTCGTGACTCGTGACCATAATACATACCTATGTATGTATCGTTGAGTTTTAAAATTACGACACATTTGTTTACCTCCAAAAAAATGCCAGTATATTGTACATTAATAATATAGTCGAATGCGTATAAAAAAAAAAAACCAACCGACAAATGTGTACTATCGATATATAGTTGTTTCGATAAAATTCGTGATCACCGAACGAACACCTAGGCAATATTTTTTTATTTTTTCGCCCTGCAAGAAAAAAAAAAAAGCAAAATTTAGATTTTGAGTAAAGTATGTAATGTATCGGTTTTACTATAATGTGTGTTTCTTTTGTCTGGGTCTGTAAACTTTTCTATCAGAAATTTTGCTCAGATCAAAAACTTTATAGGAACTTTCTTGTAGTTTTGATCTAGTTGGTGCATCGGGGAGGTAATTTTTCTTGTAGTTTTTTTTAATAAATTGGAAAAACTTGCAATTTTTGTTGATTTCTGGGTTATCTCGGCAACCAGGGAAAAATACAAGTGACAATATTCTACTTATAATCGTGTATCGTATATTCGTTACCAATGGTTTATTGTTGTGTAAACTGTAAAGATATGCATTTAATTAATCTATATAATATCCTCCTTTCTGACTCTCCTCCTAAAACAGTGACACGCACACCAGCATCATCAACATTTTTCAAGTGCGAATATAGAACCAAGACTACAGATATCGATTTTAAACTCCCCGTTGAAGTTTACAAGCGAATACATGTTTAATGATCAATAAAACACAAATATAGCTATAGTTGGTGGTGGTCGTGTGAATAAAATTTACGTATAACAATATATTTTCTTATTTTACGTGACAACTTAATCGATTTTAATCGAATCGGACACTGACAAATCGATGACGATAGATTAAATTATAGATGGCGACGACGGTGGTTTACTAAAACAAATCGTGTTCTAATCAGTATGCAAACAACAATGTAGTAACACCAACCGCAATTTTCACCGTGCACCACACTTTACGTAACGCGTTGATAGTTTTAATAGATTTCACCTATCGGAACATCATGACGTAATAAAATTATGAAAACACACGAAATCGCTTGTTTCAGGCGTGCAGTTCTATTTGAATAACTGGAAATCGATAGGTTTCGGTTTATACGAATCTTTTCTATTTTATTATACGATTAGATACTATATTATAATGTGAACATGTCTTTTTTAAACAAAAACGTTTGGTAGACACAACAACATATTTTTTTCAAATGGAAACCGATATACTTGTATATAGTTATTTAAACTCGATAGTGACGAATGCGAAATATTTTTCTGAAAATATGGTTATAGCGTATAATTCAGTAAGTATAATAAACTAGAAATACTTGATATTATTGTTATATTAACTATCCTATTTGACCTTATTCGACTTTTAATACTCGTTTGTTATTTGATTTTTATAATATGCTTGGAAATTTTACTTTATGTGAAAATGGATAATATTTTAACATGTATGCGCCTCAAAAAGAGTTTATGTATTATTAAATACTAGCTGTATTCCTGGCTTCGCCCGTGGACAGTTTTTTAATGTTATTTTATATTTCAAATGATTTTTTTTTCATCCATTTTACCAACCTTTAAATTTGTTTTTATGTAATCCGTGTTACAGTAGTAATCCATAAAAATAAATAAATAATACCTTAATAATATACTATTATGTGTGTATTTGCCGATTAAATTAAAAATTAATAACTCGATTGTTAATACGTATCGGCGATGAATTACTATTATTAATTAATCCACTCAAAAGTAATATTTTTTTTAATCATTTCTTATTGCACATTTAGAGTATTCGGAGTATTTAAAGTAACTTCTATTTCAAATTTCAAGTTCGCAGGCTGTGTAGTTTTTAAGGTATAGCGATCAGTGAGTGAGTAGTACACGGTTTATATATATATATATATATAGATTATTATTATACATAGTAAAATACAAAATCACTAAAATGGGGGAAAAAATGAATAACAGAAGAGGCGGTATACGGATCACTCTACAGTCTATGGAATGCACGTGCTTCGCTTTTGTTGTAGTCGTTTAGTTTATTTATAACACGTAATAATATAACCATTAGGGCCTGGAATTTTAAGCATAAGCACGTTTTTATATTAAAATGCTAAAACAAAAAACCATTTTATATATTTGAAATACAGCACGGCAGAATTAAATTTAAAATCGTATTTTCAATAAAAAATGTTCTGCAAGTGATGATAAATAATTTTATAATCTCGGTAATTTAAAGTTAAAATTATATTTAAATCATAGAATTCATAGTATAAGATAAATTTATCTTCTTATATTATGAGTTAATCCTAATGATTTGTTCTTTTTTTTAAACTCTAGTGCTGCAGTATTATTTTATATAAGAATACATTTGCAAACAGTTTTCATGCAATCAATAATGCCGCTCTTTCTATTTAAAATATCTAACGCATTAAATCCACTCGATAATTTAAACAATTGAAATATACTTATTTTTATGTTAAGTCCAGTGTGAATTTACTGTAGTGATAATTTTTAGCCACTCACAGTGCGTGATTTTCAGAAATGTTATCCGATGAAAATATTGCGCCTAATGAAAAGTATGTTTACTTTGTATAAAAATAATACTAATTGACATTGTACTCTAAAATGTTTTGGGGAATTTCAGAAATCCTATAGGTACAGTATAAAAAAAGGTAAGATAATGGGGACGGGTGCAGCCACTGGAGTAGGTGGGAAGTTGAGAAGGTAGGATATAGCCGGGAATTCAATGTATCTGTAAGCAACGATAAACCAATACTTAGGAAAAAATGATTCTGAGCGGAGTTCAATTGATAGTAATGCTTTGTCAACAATATGTATGTCATTTTATAGTAAAATAATTAAATAGGGTTTATATATTTTCTTTAATACAATTTGATTAATGTTGTACCAATTTTCTCAGTTTTCCTACGTTTTTCCGGTCTTCCCATATTTTATCCAGGTTTTTCACATTTGCCGGAAAAACTCATGAGAAAATCGAAAAATGACCTTTTTAAAGTACCCCTTCAAGCCGATTTTATTTCAGAAAAGGTGCTACATGTAGAAATACGAGCAAGTCTTCTGGTAGAAAATTTGTGCGCATATATATATATAAAAAAATAAATATAAATTTTTGTAAAACAATAAGCTTTTTCGCTCCACTCAGAATCTAAAATAAGATTTTGAGCGAAATTCGGTTAAACATGTGAATTCACGTTTTGTAATTTTTACGATTTCCATCAAATTTTGAACTTTAAATGCTTACAAAAAAAACCACTACATAAAAAAGAAAGAGAGTTGAATTATGTATTTACTCTCTTTCTTTTTTTTCCGAACATCAAGTTCAACTTATGATGAACCTTGTGTTAAACTGTTAATTATTTCCGTAGGGCCAAAAATATTTAATCTGTAGAAAATGTCAAATTAATAGCCCAAAAACTGTATTACATTTGAATATTTCGTCGCCTTCGTTAAAAAGTGTCTAAATGACTTAAACATTTAAAAATTTAGTTTAGTATCGAATTTTATTTAATTTTGATTTTGATCAAGAATTTTGTATTAAGTGGTTCCTAAACAATATATATATATATATATATGCTATCTCTTGGACTATTTGTACGTACATATTTATTGTAGGTAGGGGTGCAATAATGTATTTAAGTATATATTTTTGTACTATTTACAATGGAGTAAGACATTGTTTTAAGATCGGTCGGTGAAAGATCTGAAAACAGATTTCCAGATTGAACACGAGGACGTTGGATTTAGTTAACTTTTTTCTAATTCCAGAAAGAAGCCGAACCGGAGAGAATACATCTGTGCCCTATTCGAGTTTAGAGCGTATAATTTAGAAGTAAATCGATATTATATTATAGTAGGTATAATATTATATTTTAGCATAATATTTTGTTCAACAATATTATACAACTAGTTAACATATTATTTTGTTCTAAATAATTTACATCCGTAATGTTTGGTAGTATTGAAAGAGGAGGATTTCTTGTTGGTTTGGAGGGTACCGGGCGATTTAAACTGTTTCGAGTATCGACTATCAAATACCTATTTAGGTTACAAGACGAACGATTTTGCCGTGGTATTAAACATAAAATATTTGATATACCTATGTTTGAATACCTTTTCTCTCGCGGTATGAATACAAATATATTTGTGTGTAATGTAGGTACAACGCGGTTTATCAGATTTATCGATGGTGGTTTAATTTAACGCAAACAGCAATTACGGACGTGCAGCAGGTAAATCCGACGTAAATTGGAATAGGTACCAAATATTTGCTACGGCGAGCAATATCAATTTGTATCTATCGGCTACACACTTAAATAATGTAACTCGATTTTGGACGAACGAAACCTGTTATTATTATTATTATTGTTATTATTTTTATCGTAAAAATTATTGCCAATAGTATCACGGAAACTGCTATGTAATTACTAATTAAGAATGATTTTTGTTTAAATCACGATATTTCATTGTCTAATAACACTATAATAGTTATAATTAGTGACCGGATTTATATGCTCTTAAAACCTATAAAAAAAAGCATTCAAAAACGTCAAAAAAGCCTTGGAAAAAATATTTAAAAAGCAAAAAATAGATGGGTTTAATGGTCCCTCTTTTAACGAATTTAATATATAAATAACATTTTCTAGCACCACAAAAATGATTGATAAAAAGTAATTACTTTTTATAATACGTACGATTTTAAAAGAAAACATTTTATGTGAATTATTTTCGTAGTATTAGGAAATAGAATTTAATAAATTAAAGCCGTTAATAGGGGGAGGGGAAGGGAATTTTGATCTTGCCTCTATTATTTTTGCTTTTTAAAATATTTGTAAGTGCTTTTTTTTAGGGATTAGTTGACGTTTAAAAGTGCATTTTTGTGGATTCTTATAGGAGAATATAAATTCGGTCTTTAATTACAATTATAATAATCACAATTCTTAACCGGTTTTATTTGTCTCCAAAATCGAGTTACATTATTGTATTAGTATACATAATATATAATCTTTGTAATCTAAGTATAGTTGATTATCTCTATAGTTTTACCATTCACAAGCGTAAAAATGTTGGTCTGCTTTTTCATACCAACCAAAATATCGATACCTGTGATGGCGAAGTTTTTATAGGCACAATGTGTGATATTTGTCATTATTGCAAAGCGATGAAATTTAAAGTTAATTTTAGTGTATTATTTAATAATATGTTGTTTATAAAAATAATTTATTACATATTACTATGTATACAATTTTGTATGTACAGTATTATTTAATATTATTTAATGTTTTTTATTAATATATACTGTTGGCGTAATATTTTAAATTGGAGCAGAAATGTATTATCTATGATTGGACTCAACAAAATCTACGAATAAGAGATGTTGTGATAGCAGACCAAATCAACTTTTAAGTAGAAAAAAAAAACAAATCGGTTTATTTGAAAATGTGTAACAATAGGTTTTACTAAAAGCATTAAACACCCAAAGGGGTCCTGTTTAATGTGAAATCAATTTTTTGATATTAAATATATACATAAGTACATAATTTAAATTTTCATTCGGATGAAGATCGCGCAGCTATAGTATGTAATAAATAGCATGTAGAATAATTTGTCTGGTGTAATGCAAACATATTTTTCACACAAGCAAAAACGGCAAGTCGAACGTCCGCGTTTCTTTAGTTGTTATAATAATATATTTGTCGAAAATGTAACGGACGTACCTATACAAATAAGGGCCGAACGGGGCCGGACCGGAGAGATTATAATAAACGGTCTGGAACAGATTACAGCAACGAGTTAGGTATAGGCGAACAGCGAATTATTTTTTAAAAAATATACGGTGTACTGATTTCGCAATTTTTTTGAAGTTGCAGTATCCGTGTATTCTCCGGAAATGATGACCTCGCGTATACTGCGCGTATCGACTCGAAGGCGTCTGCGAGTCGTTTTATTATTATTATTATCAATCGATCGAATATAGTGAACTGCATATGATGCACATAATGCGGATGTGCATGGGCCGTATTATTGTATTATATGCGATTCCCGGGCTCTAAGCTATTCATTCAGGATCACGAAAAAAATGTACACCGGCCGATAATATACTTATTATCGCGTTATCTTTTAAATTTTCGACTTAAAAAAAAAATATGTAAATTAAAAAACTGTCAGATAGGTATCGAACTAAAATTGGCGTTATAATATGTCTGTGCGCAATAAAGTAAGTACATGAAATATGAATTTTATAATGTAAATTTTGAAAACAAACTTAAAGAGTGATATCGTGATTAAAAAGGCCATAAAATAACATAAAATGTTTTCTTTTCAGGTCGAAAACTAAACCATTTCTTGCATAACATTGCAGGTATACATTTCAACGAGGTTTTCGGTATATTTTATTACAATTCTTTCGTGCACAGTAATAATATAGCAAGGTGTTCCAAAATAAAGTACTTATACTACTGTATCCGATTTCCAATTGGTAGAAGGAAACACAATTTTAAAACCAAAAATATAGTGCTCACAGACAAATAAAATTACAAAAAACCACACATATCATTGCATAAAGCCAATACCTACGCATGTTTCTCCGCGTTCGTTCAGAATCGAAAAGTCAATTATCAATAAGAAAGTCAATTGTGGGTGGTGTTTTGTGTATCGTCACTATGAAGGATAATGATGGTAGTAAGTAGGTCACTATTTTGGTAGGTGGGAATTTAGGAAGGTAGGATGTATGGAATAATTTTTTTTATACACTTTACCCATATGGAATGAGAAATCCTAGTATATGGAAAACAATTTTGAGCGGAGATAGGCTAAGTAAGTTTTTTTATGGGATGTTGGTAGTACATACTTATGTAATCTACTGTGTACATATAAATTAAGTATTAACAGTAATTTTTAATTAATAAAACTACCGAACTGTTGATAAAATAGTTTATTTTTAAATTTAAACAAAAATCACAACAAAATTGTTTAGGTACTCAAACGCTCGAACATTAAACATAACCAAGAGTTGATGACAAATAATAACGGTCTGAGTAATATGAACATTGAAATTAAAGAAATGCAAATAATGCAATAATAAATGATAGAAATATTTTAGGTTTTTTAGTTTTCGATAAAAATCTGTATTCTGTATTATAACATAAAACACAAAAAAAAGTACTATTATGGGTAACCGAATATTATTATTATTAGAAGCGTAATAATTGTCGGATGGCTATTGATAATAATGACGATATTTTACGATATATATGAAATCATTTTCAATCATGTTTAGTATTTTAGCAGTGACTGTACGTATCGACCATAATACATACAAATTCTTAATATATCAATTTTCAATATTATAATAAAGTGTAGCAATTTCGATAATTTTATTCAGTATTTCTGTAATATCTTTATAAATAACTATAAATATATAAAATATTAGATATATATCAATAAAAATAAAAAATACCAAAGGGAATCAATCCCCCTTATCCCCCCAGTGGCGGTTTTTAAACATTTCAAGGGGGAGCGAAATATTTTTCACATTAAACACAGTCCTTAAAAATAGTAGTCTTAAAAAAAAATAGTTTGTTAAATTTAAAAATTTATTTCATATAATATTACAAAATAAAAGTCTTTTTTCGGTTGGTTTGTTTTGCAAATCGGTCAATAATATTTTCATGATTTATGGTTACATCTCTATGAATATGAAGTAATTCTAAGCCACTAAGTCGGATGTTCCCATTCTTGACCGTAGCCATGTTTTTATTTTATAAAAGTATAACAAAGCAAAAGTGTTTAGCTTAAAATTAAAAATCTTAGGGCAGAATTCAAGAAAACTTAATAGTTGGCTTTTAAGGTGTAATTTGTATGCATTATATTTTAAAAGATTTTTTAAAACTAATATAAGCTTTGACATTTTTCTGAATAAAATCAAGTCTGGGCAAGTTAATGATATTTTTTAACACAGATAAGTTAATCAATTTTTTTAAAAACCAAGTTAATATATTATACTTTGAATACATCAATTAAGTTAATGCAAGGATAAATCAATTAAGTTAAAAATTAAGTTAACATACAATTGTAATTGGGAATTTAAGTTAAAAAGTTAAAATTAACTTAACATTACGGCATAACAGAGGTATTTTTTTCAACTTCAACATTAATTTCATGGTCGAGTTTACATTTTGTTGTTGCGTTTGTAGCAAAATAACAAGCAACTTTATTTTTTGACATATTGATTATAAATATTAGAATAATGAAGCACTACGAACGAATGAGCACAAATAAGTTAAACATAAACAATATTACATTATCAATGTGTTATGAGATAGGTTATCTATGATAACTGGCTCGTTGTGCGTCACTCGGTGTGTGGTACTATTGGTGGCACATGCCGTTCCTCGGTCCCCGCCACATTGTCATGGTCATATCACAAAATAGATGAAACCTAGTGTTGCCAAAAAATATTAAATCATTGATTTTTTCTCGCTTTGTTACCACAACTATTATTAATCATAAAATAATGTAAAACAGATATATTATCAGGTTTTTGTTGTAATATAATATAGGCCAAGGGGGGGCAATCCACCCATCGCTCCCCCTCCTCCGTAGGACCGTCACTACCTCCTCCGTAAATAAAAATAGGTTTCAAGTATCAAATTTTGTCTAGTCGGTGCGTTAGGAAGGCTATTGTTTTATTTTAATCGAAATAAGAATATCATAATATTTACGGAATAACGGTTCCTGTTAAAATCAACTTCGATTTTTTGTTGTAATCCTATTAAAAATAATAATGAGATTTGAAGTTTTTGTCGAATAATAATGTTAGTTAATACGAAAGTATTAATAATAATATTAGGCACCTACTACATTATCATACTAAAATTAGTAAATTTTCTAAAATATTATGTAATTTTCGTAATATTCTGGTGTTCATTGATACAATTTTAACTACTCATACATGAAATTTCGAGTATTTCATATTTTATGTAAATTCATTTTTTTTTTTTTTTTTTTGGTTTCGATTATGAAAACGAAAATAGTCTACAAAATTTCTCATAAGTTGTTCTTAGGGTAATTATTAAAAAATATCGAAAATTTGTATTATGTTTTTTTATGCATGTTAGAAGTTCAAATGTATAATGAAATTTATTAAAAATATGAACAACATAATTTAATTTGTAAATACAAATTATTAAAATATTAAATTTAAATTCAAATGAAATTTAACCAAACTAGCTGAGAGTCTATTTTTCGTTTGTAATAGGTAATTTATCGTTGAATATAAACTAAATTACTAAAAGGTCACCCAGCCTTAATCCATATTTATTTTATTGTATTTTCCAATTTATTATAAATTTTAAAACTCATAATGAATACTATACCTACTGCAATTATTATTGTTATTGATTTACAGATTTTTTTTTTTGTAATCCGAAATAGTGGAATGTTAACATAGATTACTTTTTTCATATACTCGATTTTTTTTTTTTTACTACTCTGTGAAGTGACATTGAAACACTCTCACAGGCATTGTTAAAACAATAGTATGACGAGGGCGTTTTCCCTTGTGGTCCGTTGTCCGTATACATTTGTTAACATTTTTTTTTTTTTTTTTTATCAGTTTTTACGACAGATATTACCATGCGATGGCCTAGTTTAGATGTTTTATAATATATTTCTACACAATATCACTTAAAAAAAATACCATTTGAATATCGTTGCACTTCACTTTAATTACGCTTTTGTTTTGTTATAGGTACTAAACTAACGCTCAATCGATTCACTGCATTTGCGTTTACGAGTATAAAGTGATGTACTTGATTAGTACATCACCGACTATAAATACATTTAAAATTATTTCTTTGAAGTATAAACTTATATAATTTTCGATAAATTCTTAAAATTGAGTTATCTATTATTTAGCGATATAGGTAAGTAGTTTTTTTGGAATTGAACGCTTTAATTGAAATCTTGAGTATCACGTGTATGTGATTCATTAAGACGAGCACAATTAATACTGCAGTGATTATTTTTCTGAAGATTTAGATTTTGTTTATTTATTGTGAAAACTTGAAAACGACGATAGAAAAAACCAATGCAGAAAAACGAACGCGATAATAGCTTGATAATATTTTACTGAACTGATTTTCAACGATAACGACGTATCCAACAAATAGGTTTTCGCAATGATCGGAGGAGTATGAAACAGAGTTGTAATTTATACAAATCTCATTTCATTCGCCCGGGTTAAGCATACAATTTTAGTCAGTTATCATTTTTGTTTGAGAAAATTAGAACGATTATAGTGGCGGCTCGAAGGACGTATATTTGAATCACGTGATTCACAAAAAGTGGGTGGGTGGGTCGTGGGTGCCTGGACGTTCAGAAATGTAACAAAAAAAAATGATTATGTTTTTACAAAAAAAAAAATCATCAAAACAATTTTACACTTTGGAAATTTGATGAATTTGACGAATTTTATTGAAATTTAACAACTTTTTTTAACCACATTTGTGGTAGGATAGGGTATTTTTGAGTCAAGGTGGGTTGATGGGTGGAAAATCAACCGGTAATTCAAGGTAAAAATACTCTGAACCGCCACTGATAATGGGTATAGCTAAGGATCGGATATCAAAAGTCAGCGAGCTTATAACGAATAATATAGTTGTTATGGAGGGGTAGTAGTTAACAAGAAAACCAACGCGATAAGTAGGTACACACATATAATTTATTTTTGAAATAATCGCTTTCTCATCAATAACCGTGCGCATTAGTTATATGGTTACAATTATGTAATATATTATATGAAATTTCGAATAACGAATTCCAACGATTCGAGTTCAAAAGATATTGCGATTTGTTTATTCCCGTTCGGAATGGCTTTTGGCAAAAGCTTTTGCACCGTCAGGCTCTACGAATGAAAGCGCGTTGTGCTGATCATTAAAACTGTCCGATTTCCTTTCGGTATACGACTACACCAGTGCACGCGTTTAGTCGTTCACACCGTGCCAAAGGGCGTCATTCCCAATAAATACGTATGGTAAAATACAAACGTTAAAGCTCAACGTAAATGAAACGTTTGCTTTGAATACAACGCAATAATGGAATGTTATAAGAACACAGTGGCGAGATTTTTCCCCCGCAGGGTATTAGTTATCGGATCGACACGATTCCCGAAAGCTTAATATACGAAAATCCGATGTATCGTCACTATATGAGTAGGTCAACGCCGGTATAGGTGAAAATTGGAGAAGATATGTATAGAATGTAGAATTATTTAATCTATAAACTGTAAGAAACGGTAAAACATTATAATCAAAAAAACATTCTGAGCGGAGTCGGGTTAACCGGTTAGATAAGACAACTGTTTTAGTCGTATTTTTTTACATGTACTTACACTGGTGACTTAAAAAATTAACAAAAAATAACTAAATAAACAAAAATTGAATGTAACTATATCGTCATTTATTATAGGTTTTTTTAAAAATTTTTTAGAAAAATTATCCGGTATCTGGACAGTTTTTTAATACATTAAGTATTACCGGACGAAAAATTTTAAAGTGTACAGTGTGAATGGTTGGGAGTATTTTAACTAATGGAAAAAGCGTTTTCCGACGAAAAAAAAACACTTTATTAAAACTGACAATAACTGCAGCAGTTTCTTCGCTACACTAAAAATCTAAAACGGGATTGATAATAATAACAATCTTACAATGTTGTCGTTATGATAATACAATTTCTCTAATGTATGTTGTACCTACATGTATAGTTGTAAAGTCATATATTGTTTTTCGGCTCTCGTTAAGGAGTATTTGCACTAAACCCACCCAAAGGTCTTCTTGTGGACCACCTCAGGTAAATGAAATTATAGCTAGTCGCTTACGCGCCCACACACAGTGTAATAATATGTACATACGACCATTTAGCTAATAACGTTTTTCCCGAGGAACTTTGGACTATATGCACAAACATTGCGGATATGTAGGTATAGAGCACATAACTTGAGTACAAAATTCGTAGAAAACCGCATTAACTTTTGTTTTTCCTTTATACGAAAACTATAGATCTACAAGTGTCCGTCACTAGGAATCGTTTTATTGAACACTATACATTTTTTTAAAACACTTTTTGTTTTCGTATTAAAACGACATCACTAAATTGTTTGTTTTGATGTAGAACGAAAAAATATAATACGAGAAAATTAAGAATTAAGAATTACCACACAATTATAAGTATAATAACATATAGTAACAATTAAAAGAAACATATTATTATATGCATTGTAAACTAATGTATTATTCCAAACACACAAGTTCAAAATCATTTTTAAGAGACGTTTTTATTAAAATTATTATTGGAGGTTGAATTAAAATACTCCGGACCCAGATAATCTACGAATTTTTGGTGAAATGATTTTCGCGTGATAGTATGCTGCGTTTTACTTTTTATTGTATGTTTCTAATAATAATACTCGGTCAAAATAATTTTTCGTTGTAAACATTTTTGACGATTTATATCGTTGCTTTAGAGTATTTCTTTAAAACATTGAGACGATAGTGTACGATTGCAGTATAATATACAAAACGCCCGTCATATAGTATTTCTGTCGGTGATTTTCAGCAATTTCTTTATGTATAGCTGATTATTGTTATAGTTTTACTTTTTTGTCAGATTGAACTTTTTACGGGACGATACACACTTGCAAACGCTCGAAAAGTTTCGTGGCGTCGTTTTTAGATCGGTATTATTGAAAACGGTTGTCACTATATATTATTATAAGTAATAACCATATAATATTATACAACAATAAAATATGACGGTTCGAATTTCTCAATTTGATGTGACCCAAAAAAAAACTATTAAAAAAAAAAAAATACCAAGAGAAGTTCTTATATCCCTACATTCGAACGCGGTGATTTATTATAGTTGCTTTCAGTATGTATTTCAATAAGAACTATTATATTACCTCTTGTATTTAATTTTGACTTTTTTTATAACGGGGTCGATGTGGATTTAGTTCTTTGCCTAGAGTGGGGGGTGAATATATTTTAATATTTTAGTACATAAATATACATGCCCATTGCCCATTTAGAAAAATGTATTTACGCGTACAGCTAAGCAAATTGTCTACGGAGGGGCATGACTCTTATGGTATCCCCTAAATGCCACCTCTGCCCACTGGGATACACACACGAGTCTGTATAGTAATAATTCGATAAAAGTCTAAATATTAGAGTGTACCTTGAAAAGGAATTTTAAAAAAACAACTTTTAACTTTAAACCTAAATAAGTTATTATTTGTCTAAAAATATATATATATATATATTAACTAACTTATTCGAATGTATTTATGCTCTAAAATTAACTTTAACTTAGTTTAGTCATATTTTCACTTATTAAATAACATTAGTTAGCTTGTGCAGTTTTGTTATCGACTGATTATTTTTCAAATGTAACCTCAAAAATAACTATTTATTATGAATATTACGGAATATTTTTTTTCTTAAATCTAATTGAATTTCTTATAATTTGCAGAATCTAAAAATTGAAGAATATAATCGTTGGAATCGAGCGTAGTTTAAAAAATTTATCTGGTATTTTATTTAATGGACGGGGGAGGTATGGCATGTCAGATAGCTTGGATTTCTATATTTACATTTGGTTTCTACTTCGCTTCTGTTTCTTATTGATAATACTCAACAACTCTTTAGAGTTTTTTTTCTCTTTTAAGAGCCGTAGGCAGGATGCCACCGACGTGGGTACGAAGTTCACTAGTTAAGATATAATAATAAATAGATACTTTAGTATATTTATAAGATAAATAATTGCAAACAAAAAGATCGATTATCAGTGAAGTTCGTTTATCAACCGGTTTAACTATAATAATACAATCAATAAAGTGGTTATTATTATTTTTCCTGCGTATAATCACCAAGGAAAACCAGGCATAAAAAAAAAAAAAATACGAAATACAATAGTTTTGCCCATACTCGTTATGTATATAAAATTAATAGAAATTTAAAAATCCGTTTTTAAATTGACTGTCCGCGCCGTAAGATTAGTTTAAAATATTCTAATGTTCGAAATTTTAAATTTGGTTTAAGTTGAGTTACGTCAGACGTTAGCGATTGCTAATAATAATACATTATTAGTATAGTGAGTTTGCAAAATAAATTGGTTTGAGAAAACAGAAATGTACGACCGAATAAACTGTAGTTATTATAAATCACCTTATTATCTCATCTTTCGCTTAAACACATTACATGTTACGTTAAAAATCGTTGAAAGTACAAAATTTATTGCGTCACCATAATAGATGAACTGCTCAGTCTTATACGCATTGCTTGTGTATTCTTAAATATTTCGCGCCCGGCACTATAATATTATTTTAAAGCGCATTTTATAAGTGGTTTGAATGATTAAAAAAATAAAAAAAAAATATATTAATTAAGTGTTTGTTGCCGAATATTTTGCGCTATTTAATGGAAATCGATATTGTATATCTAAAAACGATATGATAAATACATTTCTATAGAAATGAAAATACCGCGTACGACTAAAAATAATTTAAATTTTCAAGTATTTCGTGTGAAAATATTATCTATACGAGTGCAAAAGGTATCGAAATAACTCGGTAGGTTAGGTAACAATTATAAACCGTAGGTATCGACTGCTTGAAGCGATGATAAATAAAAATAGAGCTGATGCGGGTGATGGGTGAACCACTGTTATAGGTGGGAATCTGGGAAAGTATATGATATTATAATGGATGGTTTTGATTACAATTTACCGAAAGCAATACGATAGATCACTGCAATCGAAACCCGATTCTGAGCGGAACTTGGTAAACTGGTATGGTTAATGCAGTACAAGTTGTGGTTTTTTTTCCGTCATAGCCAAGGTAACCCAGAAATCAACTAAAGTAAAACCGGTGTACCGTCATTTGTTATCTGTTTTTACATTTCTTGTCTAGAAAAATTGTTGGAAATCAAGAAATTATGTTACAAATAAAATACCACCAAGAAAAAAATCCATGAATTTAAAGTATGCGATGCCAATAATTTGGTGCAATTTTGTAAACCGAAAATTGTTTTCCGAGTAAAAAAAATTGGATATAAAGGACCTAAACGTTAACTGTTGAAAGTCGGATTGGCCCGTATAAAAGGCCCAAAGCGTAATTTCTGTATATTTCATTTTACAAATAAACACTAGTCGTACGTGCTAACATATTTTGCGTTCGTTATTTTCACCGGAAAAAAAAATTAATTCGATAGTTCGTGATGGACTTGTAATATTGCAAAAAAAAAAACCGTTTCGTACGACCGAAAAAAAGAAAAACTCAATTCCACTATATTATGGTCGTTATAATATTTCTGTGCTCATTTTTGACGTTTATTTATTATTCTTTATGTGTACAGATTTTAAAGTCATATACAGGATGATTCACTAAGCGTGCCCATCCCATTCTTTTTGTTAAATTTTGCATATATTCAAAATCTGATTTTTAATATTTAAATACTTATTATAGTGGAACAGCTCGTTAACGGGTTGATTGAAATCAAAAATGTTAGCACCAAAATGTATTTAAAGTAATAACACTACGTCTATTTATGGAATTTTTCATAATAGATTCTCATTTGAAAAACCAAAGTTAGTATTGCCACAGAATATCTTTAAATATTGCGAGATATCTAAGATTTCAAAAATATAGCTTTAACTATACACTTGGAAATTTCAAAAATCTGAATTTGGGAGTATACAAAATTTAACCAAAAGAATGGGGTGAGCCCGCTCAGTGAATCATCCTGTTTAAATCTCACGGTAGATTTTATTTTTTTGCGACCCACTTATTATTATTGTGATAATAATAATAATATTGAAGTGATCTAAATCTCTGAAAGAACGTCGGTTCACGCGTGCAGCAGCTGACTTTATTACAAATTTTTACCCATATTATTATACGATAGCTAATAGCTCTACAATGTCGTTATTTTCATTTCTACAGATATTCAAATTAACTAAAATTCGTTCCGCTGTAGTCATTCGAATTATACATCATTCTCTCATCGCGGACAACTAACAAAAATAAAATTAAAAAACACAGAGCTCCGTCACTATACAGAGTGATTGATCACTCGATAAGCCACTCGTTATCTCGGTAAGTATTAAATATTTCTGAATTTTTTTTTTCGGAGAATTTCAGAGAAAAGTAGCTCTAGAATGTACATATATTTTTGTTTTTTTTTAATTACTCTTAAAATTTAACATTGATCACAAAAAATGTACCTATACATACTATTTGCACATACTTGCGATTTTTCTCTTTGTAACGTCAAAATATAACGAATATTTCTTATTTGTATATTTTTATTTTTTTCCGTAAAATTTGGACCCACGGAACGGATCGGGACATGGGCATGGGCCACTATGTAATTTCGTTAATCTGATTGGATTTGTCGGTATTATATAGTCGTTTCCTAGATGAAAACGGATTTTCGACAGTTATACGATTTTTATATCCACGTTGTAAATTGAAAATAACACCCATTTGTAATTTGTAGAAAATCTTACAGTTACACCGCCAACTCGAGAATCGATATAGTAAAGAATAAAAAAAAACCATGATTATTCAACCGATCCGTAAAACATAGAATCAAACGCGTGTCCAGAAACACATCAGGTGGCTGACTGTTTAAATACCGTTTAAAGTTTATTCAAGGCTCCAGAACCCGTTCTATTTTTTTTATTTAAATCCATTATTTGCAGCCCCTTTAAGACGTATTTATGAGGGAATAAATATGAGTTCTCGCGTGGAATAATTAATTCAAATGAAATAAATAGAAACAAAAAAAATAGGTGCGTGAGTTTAAATAATTTTCTAACTTGTGAACGTCCGGGAGACGTAAGAAAAAAAAATCAAAAATGTCCTCGCCGCAGTATGGTCTCACTTCATAATATTAATATCAGCGCTACATTTTTCGGGACTTTAGTACTTAAAATTATTTTGTAGCTCATTGTCTGTACATAGGCAATATATTATGTTTGTGCTTCTAAAAAACATAAAATATTATCAACAAGATTTATAGTTTGCACAAGAAAAATACATAAATATTAATGACACGAATTGCATTACAATATACATGTACATATACAGTTTGCATAGTTTATACGCCGTTTACACTGTTTTTCCCCCCTCGAGTGTCAATATAGGTACATTACACATAAATAGATTTATATATTAAAAATTATCGTTGTTTTTGGGTTTCTTGTCGTATTTTTTCGTAAAATATCGGTATTGATATAATATACTTGCCGAACTCCCGTCAACCCTCTTCCCATCTTTAAACTCGATACTCGTTGAGCAAACTACATAGTAATATAATACTATAATAGTAATACCCCGACTTTCCCTGAGCACAGTATTGAACGTAAAAAATATTTAAACTGTAATAAATAATATCTCTCCGCGGAAACAATTGATCAAAATAAAAAAAAAAAAATTTCCCTTGTAACGAATGGATACTGTAAATTAACGAAAAAAAAAAATGTAATTTTCGTATCTTGAGAAAAAATTTTACGTGTAATCCCGGCCACTTAAGGAGTTGAATTTTCTATATAAACCACTCTCTAAACACACCCGAAACTAAAAAAAAAAACAAAATGCGAAAGGTTAGGTTTTTAATTCTATTAAATCAATCTTACGTGTATATGTATTACATTGTATACACGAATCTCTAAATACAGAAATGGACACATGTTCGAATTTAAAAATTTTTCAAGAAAGTCAAAAAAAAACTCCTTACGCGTCCTTGTATAGAATTGTATAATATGTATTTCATAAAATCACTGTAAAAACGTATAGATGTTATTGTTCGACGTCGGAATAAAACTGACGATTTGTATAACGGACAGACTTCAAATTTTATGCATACAAAAAATAGATATACCTACATAAAAAAAAGGAAATGTCAGCGCGTTTTTCTATGCAGTTTGTTTTTCGTCGAGTTTCCTTAGTCTGAATGGATAAAATAAGTTTTCAATTCGTAGACGGTTTGAACGACGAAACGATTTCTCTTTGATTCCATCTTGTATATTTTGTCGTATATTATGGAATCGCGGCGCAACTGTGTTTCTCCTATATAACAATATTGTTCGACTTACTATACAGCATTTTATCGGATTTCCCGTTCACCATTTTCCCGTACAATTCTGACAGTTTACACGTATTGACACGATCGAGATAATACAAATTTGTGACATACACACAATATTTTAATTATTCGCCCGTAAAATATAGTGCAATTGTAAAATTCGCCCGTCCAAAAGAGGAGGGTTTATAGTTCAATTTTAAAGAACCAGGTAGATACCGTTTAGATTGGATAAAATGAAACAAATATGCGCTAGAAAAATTTTAATTTTATCTATTAAGAGGACCTGTTGTCCGTGTTACCGAAAGGTTTTACGCAACCCAGAAATAAGCATAGACACAAGCTTAGCTCCCTTAGAATTGCTATAGCCCCCCAACAATTAATGATTTCATCACATAATACATCTGAATTCATCATAAGGTGTAAAGAAAAGCATAAAAATCAGTCCCCCCACCCCAAATGACAACCATTTTTTTGCGCCTATTGTACATAAGTATATAATATGTATATATTTTCTTTTTTAAATATACAATCTGTTAACTAATTTTACAATAAGAATATGTGTAATGTGCTATGAAAATAAGAATTAGCATGAGTTAATTGGTAAAAGGAGTAACCCAGTAGGGTTACTATACTATACTCGATATTGATTTAAAATGTTACATTATGTTTTTTTTTTTTTTTTAATATCAATTTAGACTTGGATTAAAAGTTTAAGTTGCGACTCCATCTTTTCTTAAGCCTCCTTTTTAGGAGATTACCAGGTATTGAGTCGGAGCCAAGTGCTGAAATTAGTGGTTAGGGTGGTTTTCTAGTCATAAACGATAACGTTTATAAATAATTGAGAACATTGCATAAAATAATAATAATAGACGACGTGTTTCGGCCTAAACAGTTGTCGGCAAACTGCATTTTACTGCAGATTCGTTGCAAAATCGCCAAAAAGGTGTTGTTTGCCGTACCTATCAGCGATTTAGCGACGGATGATAACCGTCGTAAACGCATAGTTTTCACTCATCCGTCGATACCGGCAACCCGGTCGTCGAAAAGTGCATTCGGTTGTCGAACGAATATCATCGCAGTAAACGATATCGCCAAAACGGTTGTCAGCTAAACTACACAGTAAAAATTAGTAACCGGGTCGCTCGAAACGAGCCCATTATGACGCGCGCGCGTTACATGAAAATACGTTTTAACGCGATTAAAAAATATAATTATATGTTACACATTATTAAATATGTCTGTTGTCGCTGATGTTCTTCGGCCATGTTTTTGTTCGCCCCGTCGTACATCACCTGCGGGATAAAATAATATTTTTGCACTCACGCAACTATGCAACAACAATATTATAATTATGTTTTCTTTTTAACGAACTGTGTGTTCGATATATAATATTGTGTTATACTATACAACATCATTCACGAGTAGGCGGCGCACAAAACGAAATATTACACGGCGTATTATTATAATAATGTAATATAATTATAATTTTTTTTTTTTTTTTTAAAAAAAGGTATATAATAATAATAATAATAATAATAATAATAATTATAACACGCTTGGTATTGACGTCGCGTTTACGATATACTTATGATGCGGTACAACGTATTGTTATTATTGTAATACATAGCCATTGTATTATTATAAAAGCTTTTTATATTTGTTCATTAAATATATAATATAATTGTATAATGTTATATATTAAAAAGCACAAGAGCGTTATGCAAATACAATAACAATGATAATAGAAAAAAAAAAAAACAAAAATTAACGTAATATCAAAAGTGATGTGAAAAAAAAAACTACACTACAGTATACATAGTTATTGCGGTTAATCTATAGAAATAATAAATTAACGTGCGTCAGAATTTTATATTTTATTTACACGTAGATATAGGTACCTATAATAATATATAATATAAAATACAATGAACGGATTAAATTCCAATGGTTTTGATCAATTACGTAATTTTGAGGGGGCTATGGGGTAGCTGGTAATTAATAAGTTTTTAAACATAGCGTTTTCAATACCAAATATATTATTAAAAGCGCGCGGCTAATTTAAGGTAATTGATTTATAGTCGATCGTTTTTCAACAATCGATTTATAGTTTTAAAAAAATAATACGGCCGTAATAATTAACGCTAGAATCATAATGCCGTGATAATGTACTGCAGGAGACGATGTGAAGTATAGGAGAGGAGTAAGGGCGCTGGTCGAATTTAACAATAAATATGTATAAAAAAAACCAGTCTGTAAATATTATTTATCCCGTGTTAATGATCTTGCAATCGTAAACGTTTTGTAATGGTATAACGGCTCTGTAACGTTGGTGCAATATAGCGTTGCGTCGCCCCTAAATTATAAACAAAAAAAAATCACGTACCGCGCACTTAATGTTTGAATGGCAGCACGTGGGAGGAAGGGTATATTATAGTAGTTTATTTTTTGGAAATTGTTTAGCGGAGCAAAATTTCTCCTATTCGGCCGCGCGGACTGTATTCTTTTTTCAATCACGAGAATTCAATGTTTTGTTGTCCGGCTGACAATTTTTTTCACCGAATTCGATAAAACAATCTCAAACCACGGTATGCTACTACCGTCTAAAAATAAGAAAAAAAAATGGACTTCCCTTAAAATCTAACCTCGTGCCTTTTATGCACAAAATTACCAAGTCGTAAGTACAAAAAACGGTATCCATGGGCACAAAATTATTTTTTACATTATTCGACTAACGATTTGAAAACTGATAAAACGAGTTCAACGATGACGATAACAATTTTTATCGTGAAAATAAGCATACTGATAATTTATAGCAGTCGATTGTCAGCTTAATCGACAGTAGACGAAACGAGAGAAAATAGACCGAGATACGGTTTGAGGATGTCATGAGGGGCGAGAAAAACTTAACGACAGACGTTTTGGCGTTAAAACACGAGTATCGCGACAAAAGTGATCGATTCGTTAGACACAGAGGAACATATTTCAAGAGCACACGCGTCGCGTCAACTAAAGTTTACCCCAGTCGTCCATTTTTCTCTTTCTTTTCGAATCATTTTTTTTTTTTTATGACTTCAATACGCCGATAATGTACACCCCTTCCTTTCCCCTCCCCCTGAAAAGTAAACCGTCTATAGCGATCAGTTGTTATCGGCTATCAGTGCGTACGACTGCAGTAAAAGTTTTGTGTAGGTTACAGGTTCCGATAAAATTTACAGAGCCGTTATAGTGCGTACCCGGAGTCTCGGTAATTATAATACTTAATAACTATTTCAAGCGATTCTCGACGAATTCTCGATATTTAAAGTGCATCATAATATTGTTTACTTATCAATAAAATAATATACTTAATTATAGACAATGTAGCGTGTGAAAAATAAAAAAAATTATAGTGCGAAAAAAACAATATATGGTGGTTTGTAAATATAAAATATATTTGTACACTTCTATCGAAACTAAAATACTATCGTGCATAATATTTGTTTTTACCTATACGATTGTTTTTTTTTTTTTTTATTAAATTTATGAAAACGATGAATATTGTAGAATGCAGATAGGTCTCCGTCTGCAGGTATGACGAACGGCAAAACTTTCCGTAAAAAATAATAACGATCAATTTACGATATAGTGGCCCTCTCACGAACACGTCGGATAACGAGTACGTATCTAATAAAGTTTCGCTTTTATTTAAGCTCGGTGGAAATGGATAACAATATACACGGCGCGTTAACACGCTGCAGTTTTACCCGTAAGTCAATTGCGTTATAAATGCTCTATAGAGGGACTATTTGAAACGGGTCGGTATAGCTTTTTTTTTTATTTTTGTTTGCTTTGCATCAGGTGGTCAATTATATTATATTGTATTATAGTAAATAATTAAAAATAATTAATAATTACAATCATCTATTTACGCGTGTAACAGGTGGAAAAATGCAAATGCAAATCGATCGATTTTTTTTTTCTGTTAATCTTTTCATTCGTTTATTTTGTTGAGACAAAATGGTTTGTTGAAAAGCAATCGCGCGGTATTAACAATTATGTTATATAACTGTAACAGCTATAATCGTGGAATTCAAAAAGAAAAAAACACATAAAAATCAAAATGTAGAGTGATTTTAGTTTTATGACAACAATCATTGCTAACAAAAAACGATTTTTCGAGAAGCGCAGTTCGATTAAACATCATGGTTTAAATACCTCGATTTTTACGGTTTTCATTAAGTTGTATCCAAATGGAAATACTTTAAAAACTCGAAAATGAGCAAAATGATTTGAATTTTAATTGTTTAAGAGGGCAACGAGGGCAGTCACCCCCATTACAATTATGAATTGAGATAAGTCTGGACAAGATTGGTATCGACATCGTGACACGTGATGTGTTTTCATATAATTTGAATTCCTAACGACTTGTGTCGGTAAACAAATTGGTATTTAAAAAAAAAAAAAAATGTTTAATTATAAGTAGGTTAATTTTGATGAAAAACACCGAAAATGCGGAGAGGTAAAAGTTGTTTGATGCAGAGAAAATGAAATTCTAAAATAACTTAGAGTAATTTTATATAAAATATAGAAAAAATTAAGGACATTTTTGTTCATCATGAAATTTATTACATTTCGACTTAGCAACACTGCAGAGTGCAGTACGGTAACCCTTTTATTATAACCTATCCTAACAAAATAGGCTCGAGTCAATGTAACATAATATATCTGTAGCGATGTAACATAAACAAAATAATACGCCGTTATTTTCGACCTTTTGAATATTTTTGCTAAAAAAAAAAAAAAAAAAAAGTAAAGGAAAAACACGAACACACACGCGTTTAATTAATAAATTTGTTTTAATAGTTTGATTTTTTACTTTCTGCGCGTAATTTGTACACGCTTGCGTGTTTTAGCGTGTATTTATAATATACATATATTATTATAAAAGTTAATTTATCATTTTTTTTTTTTTTTTTAGACGATATACAATATGGAAATGTAAAAGGGACTGGAAAAAAAGCGCACCGGCGGCACTATATAATTAAAAAAATAAATTTATATACATATATATTATACAATTGCGGCGGGGTGCGGTTTGTTGGAATATAGTTTTCAGTTACTCTGCAAAATAATATGATAAATGACGCGAAAGTTCGAATTACGTATGTATGTATAATATGCATCGCGTAGAAGCTTACTGAAGATAAGAATATTATCAACAGAGCAGATATTTATGTTTTTTAAATATGAGTTTTAAAAACAAAATAAAATATATGTACAATAATAATGATAAAAATCGTGTTGAAAATGTCATAAAAATGTACGAAATCCTTACAATGTGCTCTAAAAATCTAAATTGCTAAAATATACAAAATTAAATTTCGCATGTAGAATTGTTCGCGGTCGTGAAACACATTTTGGTATAAACCAATCTAAAAAATATAAAAAAACTAACGTTAATAAAACGTGTACAACAATAAAATGCTGCGTATTTTCGTGAAAATTCGATTTGCTTAATTAAACACAGTTCAGTTTATATCTTATTGCCCGTTATCTTCTTCCGCGATACCTTAAAGGTCCATAATTAGTCACCTAGCCTAACCTAATTCTATAAGCATCTGCTCTGCCACTATAATAAGCTCCTCCACCTTTACTCGGTCCAACAATCAGCATAATATTGTTTCATTCCCGTCTAACAGTCGCATACATCTTTTTCTACAGCGTCTCTACGTCTGGTCTTTGGTCTTCCTGCAAGTGGCTGTTGTTTATTCGCCCTTTCGGAACACTTTTTAGAATATCCTCGTTTGCTCTCCACGTCACGTGTCCTAATTGTTCTAAACGTTTATGTACCTTAAACATTTGGGAGGAATTTACAGGTCTTCTGTACACAGGCGATACAGTTTGTTGTCCGTTTTTTTTTCATAGGTTTCCAAGTTACACACCGGACTAAATATTTCCCGAGCCACGAGTTTTTTCATTGTCTTCATTTGCCGTAGACCGAGGTTTATATGCGTAAATGGTTATTTTGAACTGTGTCTTGATAGTAGTTTTGATTTTAAAAGCTTGTTAATTTTATAGTATAGTTCCCGTTTGATATTCGTTGGTTAATTTCTCTATACATACACGTTACAACTAATATCTTTATTACCCACGTGGTTTGAAATTATTCACTTTTTCAACACTAATATGCGGCACTTTTAAATTAGGTTGAGCTCTCTTGGGCAAAACCATACATTTCGTATTATCCGATCATTAACGCATAGTCCCGTTATGGTTTTGCTGGCTTCCGTTAGCTCAGAAAGCGAATAGTATAACTTTATGTAGCGTGTCGCCAAAAGTAACTGTATCAGGATACGTACCTCAATCTAGTATCTATAATCTACGCGTTTATACAACAAATAATTAAGGAGATAAAAATTAGAAAAAAAAGGGTAAATATCGTAAAAAAATGTAGGTTTTATATTGAGATAAAAGATAAAAGATTATATTATTCTAGATGGTGTTTTAGATGATTTTATCTACGGATAACCTCAACACTTTGTGGGCTGAGACGGGTACACACACATGGGAATATTATACAGGCCGAGTCGTCAAAAGGTAAAATTTCATTTTCCCCCGTCGTTTCGTTACTGTTGGATAATTTCGAGTATGGCATCACACACGTGCAGTCTCGTGAATTTACCGCCATCCGTTTTTTGGCATGACATACTGGCGGTGTTTTTTTCCCCCCTCGCGGCCGGCCACGCGAACAGCGCGCTTTTTGCAAAGGTCACGGTGATGTGCACACGCGTAACATGCCGATATACTAAATATATATCGAAAAAATTGGTGAACCGATTAATATCGCGTGATGCGGTTGGTTCTGCGTAGTTAGACTGCAATTCATATAGGTATAATATAATAGTATATAGAAAACGAGAAGAAACCAATAAAAAAAAAAAAAAAATACCAATAAAAGCGACATTCGATAAAATGATATTTTTTTCGTACAAAAATTGCGTCTAGAAGAAGAAACAAAAGAAAAATAAATTAAATTATTACGTTTTTTTTTTTTTTTGACTGAGGTTGGCGATTTTGGGTGTTAGTGCGTTGTGTTAAAACGTCATTGTAATTTCCGTACGGAATTTTAGTTTTTTCGGCTAATTTTATATTTTTAAAATATACAATATTATAATATATGCCTAATACATGCATAGTTTTTTTGATATTTTCAACTTCTTTCGAGACAATTTTTAATGGACAATTTGCGACTGGTCCGTTTTTATATTTTGTAACACTTTATTGTTTAGTTTTAATCGTTTTATCTACGTAGCGTTTTCGTTTTTCCAAAATACCTTTAGAATCCACATTATAACCCTCCGTACATTCCGCCGGAATCTTTATGAATCTGCCGGTAAAATATATAGCATCGAATTTACTACAATGTTATCACGGAACAGGCGTTCGTACAAATAATAAGCGCCGCAGCTAAGCGCAGGTGGCCGAATGATAAAAACCGACGTGCAAAAAAAAAAAAAAAAAAAATTGAATTTTCAATTATGTTTCGTTATTGCGGGACCACGATTCGGGCGCGCTGTTATTTTTATATTTTATAGCGGTTTCAAGTTATGCGCTTTTATGTTTATATATGCATATTAAATGAAACGAAAAACGTGTACCTATTGTAATAATTGTACACCCATACCGAAACGGAACGGTCGGCGAGTAGTCTCGCGAGTCTCTTCCTATCCGGTTATTATTTTTTAAGGATTTATAAATTGCCATTACGGTTCGGGTTTTCGCGGTTTAAAACCGTTCGGGTTTAAACCGGGTCATTATAATAGTGTAGGGTATTATATATATATATATGTACGTGAACCGCAATAGATTTTGTTTTCGTATAATCTCGAGAGATAAAACGTTGTGGACCGCTGCGGCGGCGTCCCGTGAACGTCGGAAGCGCCCCGGTGCCGTGGCGCGTGCGGGTTTGTTGCCTGCCGCCTGGCCCGGGCCGGATCGGTCGATCGTCTCGCCCCGTATACAAATACCGCGCGTTACGACGACCGACAGGTTAATAAAATAAATACGTATATATATATATATATACGTTTACAGTATACAGTTCGGGTTAGACGGGATAAAACGTTTTAGAGGGGCGGTAATATTTCTGCCCGCCTACGACGTTGCATTATGCTATAGTGCACCGACTGGACAAACGCGTATAATACAGTAGAATTTTCTTTTTCCGCGTCCGATCCCAAGGCGAAATTTCCACTCAGAGTTTCAGGGGACGAAGGAGGGGAGGGACGGAAATGGATTTCCTGCCGCGCAGGGAAACGTACCGTGCGGGGGTGGTGAAGGGGACGACCGTTTTCCGTTTTGGGCATAAAAATATAGTAGTAATAATATTTTATTAAATAATTATTTGTTGTAAATAACGCGGAATACCCTACGAGAGACAAAAAAATTGCAATAATAATAATAATAATAATGATGATAATGATAAATAAATAAATAATATTAAACCCGACGCGGCGGCGCGCGGTCGTCAGACGATGTTTGTAGCGCCACTGCCGGCGTCGTCCAGTTTCTTCTTCATGGCTTCTAGCTCCTTGATGTCGGACACGGTGGACTTACATTTGTACACGACCAGGTTCCGGTAGAAGTGAAACACGAAGAACACGAATATGACCAGCACCGGTATGACGATTATGGTGGCGGCCATGGCGGCCCGGACCGAGTGGTCCCAGAACTTGACCCAGCACAGTATGGCCACCTCGACCAGGAACAAGAACAGCCCGAGCACGGTGGAGAACGCCCATGCCAGCTCGACGAATCCGCGCATGCGCTCGTGCGGAGACTCCTGGATCAGTTTGGTGCACTGCAGCTTGCTAATGGCGTCCACGTTCGGCAACAGGTACGTGCTGATCATCAGCGCGAATATGTGTACGGCCACCAGCACGGTGGTGCACACCGCGAACATGATGAACAGCCATTCCGGCACCATCGTCGGCTCGTTGATTTGCAGCTCAACCATCGCCACCTGCGGGGGAGGAGCAGAATCAACCGCGGAACAATCAGTGTATAATGCGTTAAAATTGTAGAGATGAACAATTATGTAGGAGCGAAATTGAACGATATATTATATTTTGTGAAATAATATACAAAGTGAAAAACAATCATTGAATTTTACTTTAACATATTAATAAACGAGAAATGCACAACAAAAATCATCGATATGCTACTTTAGATTTGGAGCGTACCGAGGAATGTATTGGTTTTGCAATGTTTATTGTTTTTTTTTTTTTTATCTGTGAACAAATTTTTTTACTAGAAACCTTGTTCTAATTTTCAAGGGTAAACTGCACGTTTTTTTTTTAAAGGGAATTATATTTGAGTGGTATTTCAAGGTTAATTTTTGACTTTCCTGCAAGCGGTTTTCATAAAAATCGGAAAAACCGGGAAAAAACGTAGGAATTCGTTAAGAATAAATATTTTACATGACCGTTAGCATAAAAGATATTTTTCATAACCTTTGGAATTTGACTCAATATGGCCAATGGCGTCACATTTGGATTTTAATTTAAACCGATTAGGTTCAACGACAAACGGTAAACAGGAAATTACGAATACCTTAACATTTACTATACCTGTAGTTTTGTATAGTTATTGTGAGAGTGATGTTTTACGGTTATCACAATTTATGTATACCTAACGTATCAATACATTTTTTTGGGGGGCGTTTTTCGAAAAGACCCAATGTTTTTTATATATACTTAAGCGACCTAATATAAAAAGCTAAAACCTCTGTAATATATACATATTATGTGGTCGCTTTTTATCGCTTTTGACACTTCCCATTGTATTTTTCGAAAAAAATAAATAAATAAATGCTCTATTTTCGGTATTATATTTCCGAAGTACAATATTATTTTGTGGATATTGTTTCGTGTCACATGGGTCAATGACGATGGCGATACGACGTCATCGTTGTCGTCGTATAAGTTACAAGTCTTTTATTGAATTATCGTTTCTACAATAATACAGAGTGTATCTGACTGTATCGAAATTGCCTGTATTATGCAACCACATCGGAAATTCACACGCCTAATTCTGCAGCAGACACACCCTGTACGTAATAATAATATAGTGTCAGACGAATTTTCGCATTATTTTTTTTCTTTTTCTTCTTTTTTTCTCAGCCGTGCATAATGTATTTTAATTAAAAAAACAAAACGGGTGGTCTTCCCGACGCAAATGCAACACAATATAATAATATAACAATAATATACTGCACGTGCCATAATATAATATAATATTATTTTAGACGTTTTGTACGAATGAATTTTATTTTACCAGTACAGCACCACTCTTCGTTCTTGCACCTAATAAAATATTAGGTGTACATTTATATAAAATATGTGTGTCGCTAAAAGGGTTTATATAGTCTGTCCATTAAAACTCACATTCTCTCTCTCTCTCTCCCTAACCTTCTTTTTCTTTCTCTGATAATCTCTGAACCCCACACGGAGCGTATATTAAGCGGACAATATTGTTCATATAGTATAGTGTCTGAACGATTTTTCCGACAGAACCACGGCGCAGCAAATGAAATTATAAAATCCGGGGTAAAATTGTACGATTCAAAAAAATCAAAGAAGAAATATCGATAACAATAGAAATTTAACGAAATATTATGGGTACGCGTTACATAAAATATGCAATTTACGTAAATATCAGTGCGGTACGTGCAAAATCCCCAATTGCTGTAAATCGAACATACTGCAGTGCATACCTATTTACTTGACAACTATTATAAAAAAAAAAAAACAAATTTATTAACGGTACAAAATCGTCGCGTTTTCAGAAAATTACAAACGTTTTATTCAAATGAATATTATTGACTATTTATTTGACACTGCCGCTACTAACTCAGTTCTATCTATAATATATGTCTAAAAAAATATTTTTATATATCTCAAACGGTTGCATAATCAGAATTTCTAAAGAAGAAAAGGATAATAAATAAATAAAATTGAAAGTCGATATAAATATAAAAGAAAAAAATTTGAAAATCAAGTACCAATGGACAAAAATTTCGTATTGTGTAAGTTATACTGCACGGCATAACTGGAGCATTTTAAACTATCATTTTAATAGCATTTTTAATACCCTGAGCGCTTTATTACTGAGAACAGTTTTATTTTTATTATTTTTGATATTATAACATTATAATAATAACAAAAGTATACATTTTGTTAATCATTTTTAAATTATATCTTTTAATTAAGGCATTTTTTTTTAATCGTACTTAATTCATGATTGTAATTATTATTATTTAAAGGGATGTTTTATAGTCTATGTAGCATTGATCTAAAATATGATAATTTTTATGTGTACGAGTTGGAATTTTTAGGTATTATAGCGTCTGTTTATGTAGGTTTTCTATGCATAAAATTCAAATTTATTTTTAATAACTTTAATGTTTAGGTCTAAAAAGGTGATTATTTTGTTGTTATTTTTTACACTTCTAAGTCTGAGTTCAAAATTGTTTAAACGATTTTTAAAAATATTATTACAATAATAAGTGTAAGGTATACCGCTATAATCTCAAATTTATAATAATAAATGATAGCAAAGATGATAGAAGTAGCTGGAGGCAGTGTAGGTTCTTCAAGTACTATAAAAGCTAATAATAATAATACAAAATATGACAGGTACCTAATAGTTTTACACATATTTCAATATTTAGTGATATACATACCTACGCATGAACTACGAGATATCGTTAAATACTCGAATAATTCTCTAAAATATGATACAACACGTCTTCATTCATCAAAATTTCAAATATTTCCTACGATTATATAGTGAATGTAACGAGTACTTAATTTGTGTAAATGAATAAAATTGCTTATAAATGTATTTTATTATAAATTATAAAATACTTATATTTATTAGGTAGGTATACAAAATTACCATTGCGAATCCAGATAGCAATTCGGATGTGGTGGCCGTAGCTTTGAGTTTTGCTCTGCTCATGTGCAACCTCCTCCACGTTAAACCATCGCTGTCTTCGTACGGCTCTCCGTTTGAATTTTTTGGCCCCCCTGAATTATTGCCCTGAAAAATAGCAATAATAAACTCGTGAAAACGTTACGCTCGAAAATTCTCCATAAATAGATAATAGCTTAAGCTTTTTCAATATAATTTTGAATTAAATTACAATAAAAAATAAATAATAATAAATAAATAACGTGTCTTCGAAAAATAATCTATAAATCTATAGTTTGTTTTATAATTTGTAATTTTATGTACGACGTATATAATAAAATATATTATATGTATTAGATAAAATATTAAATTTTGGAAAACGAAATACTAGATAGTGTTATTATATATTGGAAAGATGGAATTGTTAAATATTCTACTTTATGGTGGCTTAATAATAAACCTCACCATATTATGCTTGAACGAATTATTTTGTTGCCACATATTGTTATTGTTCTCCATCATCATTTTGTTGTTACAGCAAGTGTTGATCGCATGCTGACAACAGCACGTGCTCGGCGTCGCCAACGAAAATTGCGAACCTCCCAATGGGCTGCAAGTGCCTGAAGGTGATAAAAAAAAAAAAAAAACCATTCGAAACGATCAATTTATTATTTGTGTATATTATATACTCGTCCGATCGGGGCGATTCGAAATTTATTTTAACTCATCAACTATTGATTATATTGATTTCGATATTCGTGTGTTTTACATTTATACGACTCCGCGAGGTTTTTTTTTATTACGATTATATAGCTAGAAAGGTCTGTATAAATAGCTGTATAAATATTACGGAGACCATTTATTTATCTTCGTGGTTAATATATTATAGATAAAATTATTGGAATCGTAAATTGAAATTGATCGAAATTGCCGCAATGTCACACTCTCACAATATTGAGATTAGAAATATTTATACTTATACCTATAATACATACATGAGCCAACTAATAATATCAATGCCTACTCCTTATGATAAATAATCAGAGTCAACATGATGTAAAAATAACGTAATCAGGGAAAGAGCTCAAATAAATTTTATTTTTACTTCACTGTTTTTAAAAAAATAAAATACAGCAAAATGGGTAACCTAAATAATTAATCGGGAATAAAAATTCAAGAGAGTGTGAGCACGTGCATTAGTGTTCTGAATACGATACGGTGCATACATACAAATTTGGTAAAAAAAAAAAAAACCCATAAAACAAATTTAAAAACAATTAAAACAAACCAAACAAACCATTAAAACATTCTTGTTTACATATTATTTGTATTTGAATAATAAAACTAGCCTGTTATAGATTTATGCAAAGCTGATGATTAATCAGAAATTCGGTTCAAATCGTAATGTTATTTACGTCAAAAACGATATATCATAGATATTAGTATTATATAGTGACGTAAACAGATCTACGTGTCAGGAGTGACTCGGAAATCGTTCAGATAATAAAACTGCAGTCATATATTAGAGATAAAAACTCACAATGACGACATAACTAAATATGACATTTATCAATTATTAGTAACTGGTCAGTTACTTTGCAGGTCAATACTAATTAATAGTATACCGCAATTAATAATAAATTATGGTAAACAAAAAATCAATAAGTCATAATAATAAATATCTGTAGATATGTACTATAATATATATGATATATATTATCATACTATAATATGTTATATTATATATTATGCATACTAATTCTAAAGATAAGACATTGTTAAATTAAAAGATTCTATATTAGGTATACTTATAGTTAATTTAAACTTTAAATTAACTTTTAACTCATTGTATTTGTTTTACATTAACTTAATGAACAAAGAGTTAAATTTGAATTGGGTAGATGCAAAGTTAATTAAATTTTTTTTTGATTTATATAATATTGAATATTGATAAAATAAAACATAAATTATACTATAAATAGTGGTAAGCACAACTGACTATTTATTAATATCAATTATTAGTCGTTTTTCAGCAAATAATACAGATTGTATTATTCGCTGAAAAACTAAATTAGTCATTAATTGAGTAAATTAATTAACTAATCTCTCTTCAATAACTGTATTAGTTGAATATTGTTCACAAAGTGGCTTGTTGTCCGGGCACGGCAGTGAATAGTGGCGTCAGTCGGCGAGACAGATGTTTAGGGATAGTATGATATATTTCAAAAAAAATACTTTTAAAAACGCACATACTTTGCACAGTAGGCCAACAGTGAGCCACTGTTGTAGGTGGCAGCTAGAGTATTTATATTTGCTTTTTCTAGGCGTGGTAATATTTGAACTTTTTTTGAACTATTTATGGACTTTTTAATTTTGCGAGTTTTCTTACGTAATTTTTATTAGGTAGGTACTCTGTGGATAAAATTGTTGGACTAAACAGACAGGAAGGTTAGGTTAGGTTATTATAAGTCGTACTTGGTGGTAGAAAAAAAAATGGGTAGTCGACAGTTGACTTAAAATTAGTCATTCTTCATTAGTAAACTAAAAATTTCTCGTTAGTTAACTAAATTTGTTACAGAGTACTATCGACTTAGTCGGTTGTGCCTATCTCTAACTATAACCTACTATAATAATTGTAAAAAAAAAAATTATTTAACTTAGTTAAGTTAAAAGATATAAACATTAACTTTTGATGTGTTAAATCTGTTTAACTCTTTAAGGGGCGTTGGTTAGTTTATAGATCACTTATTTCATGGCACTTGAGGTGTGAGGGTTAGTAGAAGTAACCATTTAAAAAACTTTTAATTAACTTAACACAATTGAGTTAATATTAATCATTAACTTGCCTAGCCTTGCTTATAGGTATAATAAATATTTAAATTTGGTGAGTACGCGTAATTTTATTTTTATTAGTTCAAGCATATAATAATAATTAACTAGGTAATCGATTAGATTTATACTGCGTGCGGGGAAAATTATTATCTCTACATCAACTATTCCTATATAAATGCAATTCACGAATAATGATTAATATATAATATTCACATAATTATTATTTGTTGTTGTTTGTTCGTCTTTTAGATTTTTTTATATTTAAATATTATTCAATTAGAAATTAATTTAAACAAAATTATAACGCGCTGTTATTATATCATTTCGAAAATGTTATGCTGTATTATATATTTGCGAACATGAATAATTATGTGACGATTTGTCTGTTTTAAAATATATACAAACACGAAACACAATCGTACTTTTCTTCTTATCGTAACCGGGAGTGGAGGTTTGAAATTATAAAAAAACCATACGTATGGTAGGTATAGGTCGAGTATAATTTGATCAATAAAAACTGAAAACTAAAGTATAAAGATACTGTCCTCAAAAAGCAGTATTCCGCTGGTTACTCACCCGTCCACAATGTTGGAGATCCTTTAGGATAACTGCTGACGGTCGGCGATCTCTCTCTCCCGAGACTGTTATCGCTTCCGGACGATGCAGAATAAAAGCCCACGGTCGGTTGATTTTGATGCCTTTTCGACGTTTGGCCGGCCGCGTCCTGTAACAAAAAGCAAACCTAATAAATCATGCAGTGTTCGAAATATTTCGGTGTACATATTATTATACGTCGGTAGTTTTTATCTTAACGGGACATAGATATAATAATTCTTTACCAGACACAACGACCCGGGCATGTTTTCGAATATTATATAAGAGATTTTTCGAATTTATAGTAGAGTTTATTTTTCTTTTTTACGTCAATCCCGAAGCGAATCGATTGTCCGAATGTTCTCTCCGCAGTGTTCGAGAAGAAAATGAAATTTTAATTTATACTACGATATGGATATAGCGTCCGACGACGAATATTGACACATGTATTCCGATGATCATCGAACATCTGGTCCGCACATCGTCGGACTTCCTGAATCATAAAAAAATAGACCCGCGGACGAATATCGTGGTGGTAAACGTAAATACTATAAAAGTCGACCTCGGGGGCCTTATTTCGAGAAAAACACGAGAGATTTTCGACAGAAATTCGAATGTTGACTACCTAGTACCAATACGAAATCTTTGAAAATTATAGGAACTGTACCGGTTATCCGTGAGAAACGACGCTCATCGCGGTCGTTGTTTAATCACCGGATTTATTGGATTCGACTCGATCGACGGCATAGTGACGAAGAGCTCATAAACAAATGTTAAAAAAAAAAACACAGTTATTGGGTATGTTAGAGAGATGTTAATATGTAGCGGAAACTGAAATGCGGAAACCCGCTTCTACATACAGGGCGGTTCTTATTTTATCACGATCCAGCGATTTTCTCTGATGAATTCAAGTAAATTTCACGTTTGTTTTATTTTAATATGCATATAATATATGACAATAATATTGGATAACTATTCCATGCGCATGAGTTTTAAGGGTTATAACCACCCCCCCCCTCCAGAGAATTTTTTCTCGATAATAATAAAACTAATAACTTGAAAAAAATATATTTAGTCCGATTTGTCGCTTGATGGCTGATGATTTACCACAGTTAAATTGTTTTGTTGTTAATTTAGATTACCTATATCTTTCAAAAACGCAAAAATCAATATTACTATTACAAAAGGTAAGAGAATTCGAATACGTAAGTATAAGTATCCTAGGGGGGTGATTATTGCCTAATATTTTAATTAGCAAAATGCCAAAAAAAAAAATCGTCAATGGTGCACGGCACATATTATATGTATGAATAATACATTTGTCTCTTTTAGTTAAGTTAGTTTGAAGCCGGCGTTATTTAGCATAATATATACTTTAGGGGATGGGAATATTTTAAATCGTCCCCCCCCTTGAAGTTTGGTCAAAACCATCACTGGGTATAACTCATAAAATATTATGCTTAAACGATTCTACATAATGATATCGCAGTGGGTCATGATAAAATATAATCATACTGTATAACCGTCGAACATATTATTATTAGGAATATACCTAATTTTTGTTGTTTATTTTATGACGTCGTCTCCGAATATTTCCCGTCTCTTACGATTTTTTTTTATTTATATTCTACTCGTGGCTCCAGCTGCTGTTCCCGATCAAACGTTCGTGTACATTATATCATTATTATACAATATTGTTTACGATAAAAATAACTAATCTGACTACTAAAATCTGGTTTTTTTTCTAGTAAAGCGGTGTTTACGACACATTTGTTTTTTCCGTGAGATGGAATTCCGGTATTCGTAAATTATTTATCATTTTTATAATTTATTTTAAAAAGGTTAAAAATTAGCTCGTATAAGGTATACTATTAAAATAATATTATAACGGAGACGGTATACATTTACACGATTAAATATAAAAAAAAAATAACAGAAAATAACCCGAGTCTTGCATTGCATGACAACAACGACAAGATAATATGGTAATTACGATTATTATAATATTATTTTTATCTGCAGATAACTTTTAAAAGCGTTCAAAATTGGAGTATATATTATAATGCTGTAATGACAGCGAAACGTGGATGATTTCTAAAATAGCACTGGAGTATTTTAGAGGGAGAGGGTGCAATTGGCTCTCTCCTTAAATAATTATCAAGTATACCACTGTATAGTACAAAGGATATTAGAAGCTTTTGAGATTTGGCGCTGTAGAAAAACATTCAAAATATGTTGGACAGTTATGTAGTGGCCAACGTAGAAGTATTGGTAAAAATATGGGAGAAGAAAAGTATCGAAAAAAGAAAAAATAATTAATGGATTGGACATGTGCTGAAGCAAGGTGGGTTGCTATGGATTGATTTTAGAACGGTGTGCGGGAGGTGAAAATCGTAGAATTGGATACAAAAAAGAATGAAACCTGCAGATGCACTAACTTACACACAAAAAAATCCTTTGAAACTAAAAATGCCATGTTATCGAAATTATTATCAACAAATAATAATAATAATTTTAAAAAAATAATAATAATACCAGTCATAAGTTTTTTGAACAATTTAATAATTATTTTTATCGTTATTAAAAAAATAATAACAACAACAACAAGGACTGCCTATTTTCAGGTATAATGTGGGACATCCTGTACCGATGCAATGCAAGGTTTTTAAGTTTTTTTTTTTTTTGTAGAAAACGACGTGTTCGAAAATCATCGAAACGGAAAACCGTAATAATTAACGAATTATGTTTTATAATATTTTACTCTCGATTGTGTTATCATATTGTGTTATTTATATTATTGAATTCTTACAAAAAGGATAACACAATTTTCAAAACAAAACTAAAAGACTAAAAGAAAATAACGTTAACAAAAATCATAACGAAGTAGTTGTATGATTAGTTTTACAAACCGAAAATGATTCGTTTCTGAGAAGAAAAAAAATGCCTAATATAATATAAAAGTTTCCAAACGCTTTTCATTTTTAGTTTTAACAATTACCCCTGCATGGCATACACTTACCGTTTATACTTATAAGAGAAGTATTTTTTATTGTATAAGAAATTATACTTCGAGCGGCAATATTCGAGTTCTGGAGTAGGTACTATAATTAATATTTTAAATAGAATAATTGAATTCAAAGCGACAGTGATGAGTCATCGTAAAATGATTACGTGCATTGTTCTACTGATGAGAGTTATGTATTTTTAATGGCTGCAGACTCGTATTTCTCATTTTTTAAATAACATCATTATACAATATTGAGTTTAACATATTCATTATTCAATTTCTACTTATCGTATATTTTGACGACATCGGGTCTTTTAAAATATTTTTAAAGACTTTTAGAATTATGCGCATTAATATTTATTTGCATACTTTTGATAATTATTTCCTCTTCTGTATAATATGGCAAAAATGTGAATTTTAAATTACAATAGAAATTTACACGGGAACACAAATTAATGGACTCGTTTTAACCGAAGCAACCAGAGCAACCGTGATAAGTCAATTGACGTCCAGTGGTATTCATTTTTAAACGTCCCCTCCTAAATTCTTATACTTGGGGATGATTTTGAAGATTAATCACAATAAAAATAGTGATATCGTTAATTTTTTTTTCGAGATTTATAATGAGGCGTGCATCCCATAGATTTTAAAAAGGTTTGGTGCCCCGGGAAAAATGCCCTAATTACCCCGTCACCTTTATCACGGCCTTGAAAACGACGATAAACTATTGCCAACAAAAACCTATTCTGAGTAGAGCCGGAAATAACACACACATTAAAAACATATCGTAGTAAAATCATAAGATTCCATAAGCATAATATATAGACATATATTATTATTTAAATATAATTTAAATGAAATAGGTATCCGACTTTATTTGCGTGCAGTTATACGAATATACATTAAAAAAATAATAATTAAATAGTAATAAAAAAAAAAACTTGAAATTAAAAATTCAATAAAATATTATAGTAGTGTCAGATTCTTTTTTAGTTAAACGTATATTGATAAACTAAATAACTACTATAATATATAACTCTCCGAAAATTCCTAGGACGCGTATCAAAATATAATTATGACTTATTATTTATTCAAAACAATGACTAGACTTTAAGTACAAAAAATAAAAAAGTATAAAGTAACGGACGGCTTTAAAAAATACGACGAGAAAAGCAAACCGGACGAACGCCGCGGGATATTCTTCCTCTTTACCCCGGCGGACGATGGTCCAGAAAAAAAAAATCAATATTATTTAACGACATGACCCACAATTATTATTATTGTACACTAGCTGTGGCGTACATAGCCGATTCCTTAGAAAAGTGTGTTTTTTCCATACGAAACCATTTCACTTTGTTAGTAGGGCAGATATTTTTTTATACTTTTGCATATTATTTTTATTGGATGGTTGCAAAAATAGCTACAATTTCAGTTGAAATAATATGTTTTGTGACCACTGTTGTATTTTGTTTTGGTTTTTTTTTTATCCACATAGGTATATTTCTATTTTTTATCTTATCTAGATGAACGAAAATTTATCTGAACTATATTACCAAAAATAAATAATTGAATCATTTAATTTATATCATTAAATCGTAATTAACAGGTTAACTGCCATGGCATAATTTATAATTTGCTTGGCAATACAACAGTGTACCATATATGGTACACATGGCAGTTAACCTGTTAATATATTTAATAGTAACACTTTGTCACTTATTATGACTAACTTGACCTAACTTTATTATTAATCGATTTATGGTTAAATAAATACAATTTGAATTATTATTATTATAATTAATTAATTTACATAATATCACAAAAACTTTATATATAATCTAATGTGTACCAAATCTACACTTCTAATACTTTGAACACTTTGTTTTAAGAACAAAAGTATGAACGATATATGATGTTTAATGTATTATTTTTTTTATCCAGATTAATGTTCCTAATTATATTTATTTTTAACTTAATCTTATAAATTTGTTGTGTATATCTTTAACAATATTCATGACTAAATAAATTCAATGTAGACAATGTTGTCATATTTTGGGTTTTTTTTTTTTTACTTTATGACATAATATTATGAATTTGTACATTTTTTATAACACATTTTATAATTTCTAACATATTTAATGAAAAGTATAATTAAGATATACATAATATTATCAAGCAAACCAATAATTTTAGTATCCGGATTTTTGATAAGGTAGATTAAGTATTATTTATTAATTCGAATGGATTGTTATGGATATTTCAATCTATCATCGAAACCCATTTTTTTTTAAATACATTTTAAGCTGAAAAGAAACTACATCAGGCTGCTTAATAAAATAAAATATTAGAATTTTTAATTTGTTTTATATAATATTCTGAACTTAACGAGAAATATGTTACTATTATACGTGTTTATTTATTAATTTATATATTTTTATTTATATATCTGTATCTTTGTGTATTATAACTTTTCTATCAGAAATATTTTACTTGTTTCAATTAAAATATTACAAAATTCATTTTTTGATTTAAATTTGAAGTAATAATATTATATTGTTGTCTATTAATCAATCCGATGAAGTCAAGTGGTACACTACATCATATTTTTTCCTCTAATACGACTCTACCGGACCAGAAGGACCGAGTCAGTAAGTAATACAGACCTACGCACATTATCCTATTCGTATTTTAAATGCTACGGTTAGGTAAGGTTTGTTTGTATGGATGGATGTATGTATGTTACCCTTTTATGTCAAAACTACTGATTGAATTGAATCTAAAACGTCACATAAAAGTAGTTTTAGACTAAGATTCTTTCCGCGAACTTAACCTCTAAAGAGAAGCTAACACAGTTTGTTTATTTGTGGTTTACCTTAGTGATGGGTGGACTATTGTCGTAGGTGAAAAGTTGGTAAAAAGTTGGAATTTAATTTATATATATGTATATATATACGCAAGGATAAACCAGCAAAAAACGATTGAAGCAAAGTTTTTTTGATACATGTACGTACATTTTCCAGTTTTTTTAAAGTTTTTTCCCAATTATTATGAATACCACTTGGAAAATCAAAAAAGTACTACCCGAGTAAAATTTCCTTTTAGAAAAGATACTAACATGAAAATCAGAGCAAGAATTTTGGTAGATAAGTTGTTCACAGAAAACAAAATAACATTATCGTAATACCTATATAGTTCCCGCTACACTCCGAATTTAAAAGTATAAACTAAAAATGAAAAAAAAAAAATATTAAAATTAATAATATTTCTTTTGGTAACGGGCAACATCGGGCGGAACGGTGACGTCTGGGCAATTACAATAAAATCTCTGAGGGTTTACTCATGCAATATAACATAGTAATAATAATAAAAGATAAAGTTATAATAATTGTGTTTTATTTACACTTAATTACTATTAAAAAAATAACCACCGAGCAATTATTATGCGGATCGCAATGTGGGGAATTAAATAAATATGTATATTGTGTATATTATTTATTATTATTTCAATAGCTACATCGAAATATAATTAACACACTTCGTATACTTTTTAAAAATCATGTTTTTTCAACGTACAGAACAGTCGAATATATTTTTCATGGACGTAAAACACGTAGTTTTCTCGATTGTTCATTAAATGCATCAGTATGCAGGCTTACGTTTATAACGGTTTTTTTCTCATAAATATATGCTCGTATTAAGTCCGGTTTTTTTTTTTTTTGAATTCTAGTGCACAAATAATAACCTACGTTTTACACAAATGATATTTTTTAAGGGTGAGTTTCATTGGAAAAATAAAAATCGACAAACAACTATATAAACAACCGCGTTTATACAATGCGAATTGTTCGGATCGTCAGAACGTTACACGACGACTGGCTTCCTAGGGAAAAAAAAAACGAACAGCACTTCCTATCGAGACGGGACGACATTCCTAAAAGCAGTAATGGAAGTACATTGCCTTCCGGACGAAACCTTGTGTCATTCGGTTGACGAGCAGCTTTAAAAACTATCTTCAACCAGTGGTGTCCAAACTTTTGTTTTTATACCGACCAATAGCAGCACCTGCGGAATGGTTGTAATCTCTCCGAAATATAGGATTTTTTTTTCATCTTTTCACAAATTCTCTGTAATCTAATCATAATTTATATTTAATTGCGATTTTAGACGTTTCCTTGTAAATGATACATATTACGTATTATAAACTTTACCTTGAAGTATATTAATTATAGCCGTTATTTATTATCCCATAAACCAGAAAAATATTCAAAATATCGGAACAGAAATAATCCGACCTGCCTCTGAAAATGATAATTTGTATGCGCATACCACACGCCAGTTGGGCATCACAGGTTTTTAGAATGTTAGTTGTGAATTATTATTATTTTATTTTTACTATTGGACTTAAGGTATCTAGTTTTGTAGAAAAAAAAAAAAAATCTATAGGCAATATTATTGTTACTGTTTTTTAAATTTTTATCTCGACTTTATTTATTTTTTTCAACAGCAAACGCAATACTTGCTATATGCGAATTCCGCAGTACCTATAGATGAGCATTTAATACAACACCGGTTTGTTAGGATGGTACTTTCAAAAACTTATATAGAAAACATAAATTATTCAGTTTGTTAAGAATCACACAAATCATTAATAATTATATAAATTATTTTGGAAAGACATATACATGTATGTCTGGTAAATTTAGTTAATATATAAAAAACCTTTTTGGACCGTTAGTGCCGGGACCTCAAAAAAAGACATAGAATAGTAAAAATATTATATTACATCATCACGAAAAAGACAGAGGGGAGGAATTAACTGTTGATTGACAGCAGAGTTGCCAACAGATTTATTTTCGAAATATTATTTCGGATATAAGATCGGATGTTTAACGAGCGTAAGTTTTAAGTCCAGATGAGATGGAACCCGTAGAGGGGAGTTGACCGAGCTAATGATAACAATAAAAAATTAATGTACTAATAATACAACCAATTAAAACTGCAAATTGAAATGTGTTTGGAGAAATATTTTGTATCGGAAAACGAAACCACCTAATCTATTTCGAATATTTTTTAAAATGTTCTATGGATAATTCCTCGCAAGATTTACAGCGTTTGGGAACTTCCTCCGAATCTCCGGTTTTATATTACTACCCCGTCTTTCCCGTCGAAATTTCGATAAACCTTTAACGAAATCGGTTTTTGAAGTTCAAAATTTGAAATATTCGTTTATACAGGTTTTCACCAATATACTACAATATATTATAATACTTGTAATCGTTGGTAAAACTCTCTTACCCGGACAGCGGTCCTTTGTGCAGCCATCGTCCTGGGGCTCTCCTGGAGATTATGCAGCCCGAGCACTTGGCTGTTTTTGGCCAGTGCGTCGATGGCGGTCTGCTGTTGCCGGATTCTCTTGGCGGTCGATCTGAACGAGTTCCGCAACTTGCTCTTGAACCCGCCACCGCCGCTGACGAGGCCAACGCTACCGCCACCGCTTCCACCGCCCGCGCCCCCGTACACCACCGGCGACCGTCGTCCGCCGCCGGGTGTCCGATGGTGTCCCCTCTCGGCTGTCCCCGACGCGGCCGAACTGCTGGGCCTGCCGGAGTTTTGCTGGCGCTGCTGGTGCACCACCAACTCCTTGGCCGATGGCCTGTTCATCATTTCCTGGCGGCGTGGGCGAGAATCGACATGCGGCAAGCTCACATGCCGTCCACCACCGCTGGCACTGTTGCCCGGCCTACTGACGCCAGCTGCCACAACATCCGGCGGCCGGTGATCCGTGCCGCCGCCGCCGTTATCGCTGACCACGGCTGGGGCGGGTGCAGCGGCCGCCGAAGTGGTCGCCGTGCCCGGCAAAACCGTAGACATGATGGTCGGCCGCGGTATCTGCAGCAGTTGTTCGTTGTCCGCGCTCGTTTGTCGTACGTTGTGATTGACTCTGGGTGTACAAGCGGCCGAACGAGCGTTTATCTGTTAACTGCAGTGGTGTTTGCTGTCATCTGTGGATAAAACAACGGGGCACAAGGTCATTATTGGAATACGTTATAATATTTTTTATCATGACGTGCTGTATAAGGCGGGTAAACGGAGTGAAACAAATATTGTAATAAAATTACATGATTTTTGATATTATAATACGGCGAAACAAAATTAATGTGCGCAGTTTGACGATAGTGCGGAACGGATTCCAACAATAATATATTATATCAGATTGCGGAGACCGCCGCAGTGCGTAGTGAACAGCGCAACACGATAATATTATTATCGTCTCGTATACGCGCGCGTCCGTCACCACTGAGAAGTCCACCGCGCCGCTTCGTACCGGCTGCGGGCGGCGGTAATCAAGGTGACGGCGTCTACACGAGGCCACGGCTGACGGAGATTCCGTGACGTCAGAAACACTGCGGTACGACAGATGACGCGATGGATCATCGTCGATGTCATTCGATTCCGCCGTTAACGGCAACCAGACATATGAAAATTGAATGAATAATATTACTGTCGATAAGCGGCACTTTCGAACGATAAACAAAACCGCGTAAAGGCTGTTTTGTTGCTGCAATGTCCGCGAACACATTTAGCGGACATTTTGTTCCTATAAAATGTCCCGATATACCTACTTTATTTGACCTATAACCATTAGTGGTAGCTTTTTAATCATATACCCACTCGTATTTAGTAACCCTACGAGAAAGACGTTATATAGAAAGCGTAGACAAGAAATTGAAATAATAAATTATTTACCATTATCAGTTTGTATAACAGAACATTTCATTATTATTCATTCATTGGACAAATTATTGTAATTGCGATATAAACTAGAAATTGATTAAGTCGTATTCGAATGTCTCGCCGTTTTGGCAACGCACCTATTGATTCGTTTCTATTTTTCCGCATGCAACGCCACCGCTAATTTAAACTGTACACTAGCTTAATCGGCAGTTAGTTAAAAGTTAGCCGACCACTGTAAAAATATAACGGTCTTCCTAAAATGTAGGGAATAAACAAGTAAAAAAAGGCGGACCGGAAAAAAATCATCTAAGTTACTAAGTATAGTTAACGCCATAATTGTACAAAATTTGCGTCTAATTTCGCAACGAAAATACCACAGCGTCATCTATAGTGAAGCCTTCACTATAGAGTGAAAATCGATTCCATTGAGTTTTTTACGAAAAAAAAAAAATGCCCACATTCCAAGGTGACTTTCGAAAAGTTTTGTTTTTCCACGCCCGGAATTGCAAAAGCGAGTGGAGACGATGTCAAAATGACAAATATAATTTTAATGACGCCGTACAATTTTCATTTTATTTTTGAAAAATAGTCACGTTTAAAATGTTTCTGTCAGCAAAACATATCATCATTAGTTGCTGTTTAATATATATATATAGTGTAACACTCGCGTTATTATATTACAACGAATTTATACATATTTGGATTAAAATATGTAATTCTTTAAGTATAAACTATAATAATTATTACTGCAACAGGAATTATTATATACATAATAGAAATTATATATTATTGTAAAACAATCTGAAATTGTTGTAAACCGATTTAAATGTATTATATTCATCAACGTACTTAACTGCGTGTATACTAGTATATTAAAAAAAAAAATCATCTGTGAGACAGCTAAATCTTCGTCGAATGTCCCCGCCTATTTCGTATTGTCTAGAAGCATTATTTTTTAAAACAATAAGAAACCGAATACAAATAATATAATATTACAGTACTATATGTATGTATATTACAAGTTAATACTGTTTAAAAAGAAAATTGGTTACATTTTAGCATAAAAATGGTGGGAGCAAATGTTGAAACTTAAAACCCTCAAAACCATACGGATACAAAAATTTCATATATCTTGCTTCATTTGTCTGTGGTACGGTGTACCTAAATCTAAAAAATAAACACCTACTCCCACATCAACGCTCTGAAATTTATATTGAAATTTAATCCAATTTTCATCACTTAAATTTACCAATAAAAATGACTCTAAGTAGTGTTAAGCTTATTTGGTCTCCGGTGGAGCCACTAAATTTCTGTGTTCCAACCTAAATGTGGTTTAAATATGATTTGATCTTTGATAATGTTTACAATGAGACTATAATTAAAAAATTATATTTTGTTTCAAGATCTGACAAAAACTATGCGTATTAAAAAAATATATTTCAATTATAGGTACAAATACGATGAGAAAATAACTTTCTCGTATTAATGTCGAATGTCAATATATTGTGTGATCACAGTGGACTGTCGTACTGACATACAATTTTATAATTGGTAATTTCACGAGGTTTAAAAACATATTATTACTATTAAAACTTGAATATAAACTAGGTATAGAGGTAAATACCAATTTATGTATACACAACTTTAAAACAAACTAATAAACAAAAATTATCATTTTTACATTTTAGAAAAAATTGTGTTTCCCTTTATTCGTTTTCGGTGGTGTTTTAATAATTTTTTTTTATTTTATCTATAAATATTTTAAAATGTATTTATCCAACTATATAAGTACCTACTAGTTATACTGCAGTGGTTATGCAAGTTTCAAAAATATACGCGAATATTAGTTTATATTACAATATGTGGATTTTGGCAACTCGCACTACATGTATTTTATAATGTGAAAATATAAAAATATTATCTCATCGATTTTACCCCTCGCCCAATTTACGTTAACAAATTTTAAATCTGTATTACAATTGCCTGCACGAAACGCCGTCTTAAAAAAAAAAAAAAAAAAATATATATATTATATTATTATACTGCATGTTATTCTACGGTGTAGACATAGATACATAGATATGAACCACTAAATATCAAGCTAACTTTGTAATACACAGAGATACTAAACGTATGCGTGGTGGGCAATGTTTATATTTTTTAATCGCGGTTGTTATCATTTCATCATACGAGTGACGTCTGATGAGTATATTATTATGTATACATATAATATATGGCACCACCTTTATGAAACTTATGTGACACTAATTTAAAATGAAATAGAACGATCAAATGCGATTTTATTTAAATACATAGTTGTACCTATTTGTGTATCGTGAATTGTTTACATATTATCTACTTCAGTATAATATGCTGCGTATAGTTTTCGGGATTAGTTCAAGGAAACATCAAATATGTTACGTTGTTTTATATAATATAGTGGAGGGTACACTAACATCATATTTACTTTGTTTTGTACTATTTGTTCTGTTTTGTCAAACTACTTTCATACTTTTCATTAGTGGGTCGACGGTCATTTAAAGTTTACAACTGTAAAACTTTGTTTGTACAATGTAATGCGGTTTCAGAATGTCTAGCGCAGCGGTCTTGGACACCACCGTTCCACAAAAACTACGAAAAAATATAGACGGCTTAAATTAAATTGAAAAACTTAAATTTAGTATAAATAAAAAATACCCATGAGCAGCAAATCTCAGTCACTAGAGTCGAATTTCTTCCACCTATTTGTTGTATTACACTATTTTTACGTTTTACCTCCATTAGAATTTAAGTACGGATGCTATGCACCCCTTAAAATCAAAGGACAATCGTGAAGTCGACGCCTATGGGATTAGCAGGGTTGTACAAAATTAAAAAAACACTCTTCTTACGTAACAACATGGTTAAATTTATATTTAAATTCAACTTAACTTTATCACTTAAATACGTTTTAATAATAATATGAAATATTTAAATACCGGTAGTTAATCTGTATTGAAAAGGCAATTATGTAAATATTGACTGCCCATAATTTTACAACTCGCATCAAATAAAAACGTCTGTGTTTTATATCCGTTATGTAGATGATGAGATTGTAGTACATTTTTTCCAGTCCATTTTTCCCGATTAGTTTTTCATTGGAAAAAAGAACTTTTGAAAAATAAAAATTGGAAAAAATAGATTGGGAAAAATGTTTCTCTACCAGATGATAATACAAATATGATTTAGTCCTATAAGTGCGTATTATAATTATAGTTGGGGTTACTTTTATTTATTTACACGGGATGTCCCATAATAATGTATTATGTTTTATATGTTATAGTTTTGAAGTGATGACATTGATGATAAACCGTCACCAGTTACCATTATTTAAAAAAAAAAATATGATAAACCTCCAAAGGACACTACACTAAGTGCATTATTATTTTAATAAACTTGAAAAAATTATTATAATAATATGTTTCTTTATGATGAACTGAAGAATTATGGGAAAAAATAACAAACAAATCTTATTAGAGTGTACTACTGCAAACATATGAACAGATAAATACGTTTTTTATTTTTTGATGTATTATGATCGTTTATAATTTGTTTTTTAATTATTTAATCAATTATATTTAATTAAAGATAAAAAATAATAATAATTAACGTTTTCGATTTTTAATGTTCCTGAGCGTGAGTGTTTTTGAGAACGATTTTTATTTGTTAGTTTGTTTTTTTTTTTTAAATTTAAATTTAAACTAAGAATAATATTACTTTTTATTAAATATTCGAAATAGTTTTGACCGCTATATTTTTGTTATAGATTGTTTAAACTTTAACCTTCTATTAATTTTAATTTTACTGCAGTTCATCGCCTTTAATACATAAATCAAAAATAATATCGATATTGATTATAAAGAGGTACCTACCAACTTATATTAATTAACCTTTACTTATTAACTAAAAATTATTAACTAGATAGATAGGTACTCTTTTCTTATACGATTTTGCTGATTAACTTTTACAGTTTCTCCTCGACTTCATATTATTATTGTTGTTCCTATAAGTCTTAATATAGTAGGTTAAGCAATTTTTATTATTCTTATTATTATTTGTTTGATATTTTGTATTTTACAATTACGCGACTGTATACATGATGGAACCTTTTTTCGTCTGCAGAGGAAAAAACACTATACTTTCTTTCGTAAAATTATAAATTGAAAAACAAAAATACTCGTACTGCAAAATAAAAACTTTTACATTAATTATAATGTGTCAACTGTACATTGCAGAAAGTGAATTTTTATTAGTATAAAACCGTTAAAATACCGAAAATAATAAATAGCAGTTTATTCGAATAAATATATTGATTGTATCTGGACTGGAATAGCAAATATATTTATATGACATTTGCATATTTTTATTGGTTAGAAAAAATGGGTATAGTTTATAGTACCAAAACGTGTTTCATGATGACCTAATACAATCATTATATATACAATTTTCGTTTTGGATATTTTGAGTTTTTCGTACTATTATACATAGCATATATTTTAGGACTTCATACATTATTAAAGCATATACAATATACATTAAATTTATATCATGTAAGCTGATAATTTTAGTAAGCATTACATCACGAGTTTTAGATAAAATATGATTCGAGTTATTAAGAGTTTTCGATTTAAGTGTATAATTTTTTCTCTCATACATTTAGTTTTTTTTTTCATTTAAAAAAGTATGTAACATTTTTTTGATAAAGATGAAGAAAATTGACAGTATAACATATTAATTAATAATGAAGTAAAATAGAGAATACCTAATTTTTAAGACATGCATATTATTATTATATTAGTGGTTTTTTTGGTAATTTGTGGCTTATTTATTATGATATTTATGTAGTTTCAATTGAACTATTATGAATATCGTGGGTTCTGAATAAATTATACGTTATTATAATGCTAAATCGAGGATGCTAACAGAGAAACACATGTAAAAATAACAAATTTCCTATCGTAAAATTGAATATTTTTGTAGTATATAGTGTATTGGCTTTACAATGATATTTATTTTTTTTTCTTGAGAACAATTTTTTTAGCATATATATATATATATATGTGTGTGTGTGTGTGTGTTTGCAGTGAACACGTTATCAATCGATTAACTACGTGCCTAATTTCCTATTGCTATCTTGTATTATAACTTATAAGCTTGGTGACCTGAGGCGACCGTTTGATATCTATATTTAAGTACTAGAGACTGAGATTCGCGAAAAATTTCACTACATAGTTAGGTTTTTATTTTTTTCTAGACATCTGAGAGAGAAAGGTGCGAGGATATATAGTAAGTGCTGTTATGATTTATATCTTCGAACCTAATATTATGTCTGCGCGTGTATTATATGAGCTGTACCTACATCATGTTTATGTTGGATTGAAGAATAATAATATTGTTAGTATTCGTATAATCGCGATTTTATTACGACTCGAAAAAAAAATCCGAACACGCGTAGTTAAAACACACATCCCGAATCGGGAAGAAAAATACAGTTTAGAAAGTGGTATACAGCGATAATTTAAATTTTACACACGACTAAACGATATATAATATAATATTACAGCAACGAACGTGAAATATATAATTAATACAAACTTCATAAATTGACTCATCGAAAAAACCACCATTTGATTTCGTAAATAGGTAAGTATCTAATTTTCACGCTAACGAGTTACTACCAAGTCAAAAACAACAGTAAAAACAATATCAACTCAAAGTTTTAATAAGCCGATAATCAAATAAAAACAAATCATCATAATACACAATATTACAGATTAAATGTAATATTTACACTGGGTATAAACTTTATTTTTAGCATTATATTTACTTGTTAGTTTAAATATACTCCTATGGGAGGTTATCAGAGTACTCTCATCAGTGGCAGATTTACGGGGGAGGTCCAAGGGGTCTGAACCCACCAGACACCGGTTTAATTTTAGTAAAATGTCGTCTAAAAAGAAGTATCTATTAATAGATACGTATGGTTTTTCAAGACACCTCCCTGAAAAATGATGAAAATCTGCTACTTACTCCCACGATATTTTCAACCTGACCTAACCTAACCTCGTAAGAGGCGAAAAATGGGGTTACGTCAGATAGACAGCTAGTGTAAAAAAATGTCAAACAATATGGAGAGTGAGTCTTAATCAAGGCCAATACCGAATGGTTGTGAATTTGGGATGAAAGCGAAAGATAAGAAAGAGGCGTTAAAGCATACAATTTTGAAAATCATTCAAAAGTCCAAAATTTGACAATCCAAAACTCATTACCTATAACTTTTAATGAATTTAATATATTGCATGTATTAGTAGTTGTAGTTGTATATGTAGTTTAATAACATGTAACTCACAAAAGTATAAAAATCGTTTAGAAATATAAAATATTATATTGAATAGATTAGATTTTTTTATACCGATTTTATCATAATCATTTTATAAATATTAATTTTGTTAACTTTTTTCATAACTTACATGGCAAATCACAAAACAGACATATGTATGTTATTAAATTAACTTTTTCGGATTAAATTAATGGTCTTTCAATACAAAAATGATGTTAGCAATATGTTTATAAAGATACAATTGGTACCTACTAAACACCTTGCGGTACATGAAATTGATTGAACCAAAAATATTAAATAATAAGTTTAAAGCAATTACTTGTAAACTATTTTATTAAACAATATAACCTTTTTTAAGTAAAATTTGTTACTTTATAACATACAAAAGCACAAAATTGTTTCTCAATTTGCTACATATTCTGTTCAAAATTTAAATTTAAAAATATACCTACCCTTCGCTGTGTATCTATTATGAAAATTATTTTTACACACGCTATTATTTTATATATTTCGTACATTTATTATTTATGAAAAATCAGTCCAAGTATCATATTATTACATAAATATTTATTATATTTATGACTCAAAATAATATGCGAAACATTAATTCTTTACGGTTTTATTATACGATATAACGAAAATGAGCACATAATATATACCTATGTACGCATTTAATATACATTATCTTGAATGCACTTAGTTATATTTAATCAACGATACTAGTTATCTACACATATTATTATATAACTTCACCATTATTGCAGACGTCGAGTAAATTTTAATTCATTAACGTGAAGATATACGAGTAGGTATACATTACGATATTGTCTTAGTAACTGTCTTAAGAATAGTGATGTAATTTCGTTTTCATTGGACAGTTTTTGATTTGAAATTCCAAACTCGTTTTCAACTTTTTTAATAAGTATGCAAATTAATAGCATTATTATACGGTACAGCACGTGTTGTTCATTAATTATATTACTACTTTTAAATAATAAAATTTAAAAAAAATGAGTGAAATAATAATAATTTAAAAGGGACAGGGGACTATTTTTTAAACATTTTCAACAAATTAATATTATATGTTTCTCCCTCATACAGGAGTTAAATTAGAGAAATACGAGGAAACTCAGACCGATATATTGTATCTTAAACACTTAAAAAGCGTCCTCTTTTACGGATTTTTAGTAATGATTTGATGATAAAAGTTAAAAATAATATGTATACATTTTACAATTCGTACCCTAAAATCATAAACAAAATAAATTCCATCGTACAATTATACCAAACACTCACAAATGGATTCAAATTTCGATTACTTTAGTTCGAACCTTACCTAATTATTATCTAGATACTAGGATACTAATATTGTTATACAATCGTACCGGGTGTTCTAGTATTGTGTATTGCAATTTTCAATGGCCCAACGGCATGCAATGCATACACAAACTTAATTTTATTGTAAGCGGTGGACGTGCTTTAAAACTTAGAAATTAAATAAATATTCGATATACTGTATTATTTATTTATTTATAGTAATAAACGGAAGTGTTTGTGTAATATTGCGTGTCTGTGTGCGATCCACGGCCGAATCTATCGCACACATGCAGAGTTCTGAAAATGTTCATACAGAAGCGAATGAACGTTTACCTCAAAACCGGATTTCCAAAATTCAAGGGTTAAAACTCATGTGGGAATTTTAGTATTACTATACGAAAATATATTCTTTTTTTTGGGTTCTAGGTTCGGTAATACGGATGAAATTAAAAGAGCGACGGGAAAATAGATTCAATTAAATTTCCTTTACTGGTTTTTGTTTTTAAATGGATATTTTTGTTAAAAAAGAAAAAGGGAAGGGAATTAATTAATACGGATAACGCCGAACGAGATTCATGTTTATAGATCGTGTCCAAGTTCAACCTAAGTGGTAGGTATGTAAATACGCAACCCTCTGAGGTTTTACTGGATTTTACTATAATTATACATCATACTGTTACGGTAACATAGCTTCTGAAGACACTGTAATTTCTTTGGAGCATCGCCAGGTTTGGACCAACAAGTATAAATTATATTTTGTAAAATTTATTAAATTCTTCTATTTAGCATTTTGTATGTGCGTTTCGGCTCGGACCGAACTCGAGTAATAGAGTCTGGAAATACGCAAGTGGGACAGTTGATATTGAGATAGTATAAAATATTTATAGTAGATAGGTATTTTACGAACGAACTATTCGGAAGCAAATCGATTGTAATGTTTAGTAAAAAAAAAAAAAAATATACTAACCTAACGCATACCCGTAATAATATTATCTATGATAAAAATAATAATAAAATATGTCGAGGATTAGGATCACGACTATCTTGGGCGTACATGCGTGTGTCACAAGCGTTTTTTTTTTTTTGTTTGTTCGGTTATGTATTATAATATTATTTTATTTACCGATCCAACGCGGATGCGAAACATAATACTCTGCGAGAATAATATTTTAATAACGACATTAGAACAAAATAGTTGTCGGCTTGCAAGTCATCCTAATAATATCGTGATTTGATACGATAATAGAAAAAAAAACGCCATTTTCTCTAGTGAGGTTTTTTTATCTTTTTTTTCCTCGTCCTTTATATTTTTATACGCGCGTCGCTCTATTTTTCTCTCCCACTTTATTGCACAAAGTTACAGCAATATCCGCACGTCCCATCGACATTATAACCTTGGGGTCGTTTCTGATTTCGGTTAGTAAAATAAAAAAAAAGTAATTCAAATATCATCACTATTACTATCAAATTTTTAACGTTGAAATGTATATGACTCTACATATACTATGATGATACTCTATAATAGCTAGCACAACGGAGTACCCTGGGAGGTAGCCTAGAAGGGATTTAGTTCTCGATCTCCTATTGGCCGAATTAAAATATAAACAAAAATAATAACAATAATAATATAAAACTATATTGAGCATTGAAAACTTGTTAGTGATATATTAATAAAATAATAATCTTTGCACCAAGAACGGGTCCAGAGGGGAGACGCTGGCGGCGAAAATAATCTAAGTAAATATTTTTTTTATGGTTTAATAGATGTATATAATATGTATATATATTTATGTATATCAATCTTTAATTTCAAAAAAAAGTTGAAATATCTTTATTTAAGATAAAGAAATATTATATAAATAAACAAAATATAAATAGAAACAAATGCAATTTGGTACTATTCGAATTTGTTCACTTTTCTTTTATAACTCGTGTTTTTGACGTTAACATTTGCAATTTTTTTTAAATGCATCCAGACTTTGTTAATATTGTAAAAAATGTTCCATTGCTTTTTTTTTAACTTGTGTGAATTTTTTTTTACATATAATCCCATAGTGCAACTAAAATAGCAAATACGCACTTACTTTTTGGGTTGTTAACGATAATCCAATAATTTCGGAATCAAAAACCACACATTTCGAAAAATGAATATTAATTATTAAGCATATTATGATGCTCTGGCCGTAAATAGACTTTGGATCGTCCTTGAATTGCATACAATTTGAACTACTATAACTCAATTATAAGTACTTAATAAATAATATTGTACTAAAAGATTATGTTTATTCTGTAAAATAACCTCATGAAAAAAGACTTTGTATCATAAATGTAGATATGTTTTGCTCGCATTTATAACATTTTTGGTTATTATGTTTAGCTCATACATTTAAATATCCTGTGTATACCACTAACTGCTATAAAGAGTGATCCATAGAGGGTGATTTAGCATGAACTATCAGTTTTCTCGGAGGATTTTAAGGAAATTTGATTTCTATTTTTTGCAATTGTTATTAAACTGTTTATACACGCTTTGTCAGTTTATAATCTAAACATGGGTTACCCATCCCTCCGGTATGAATGTTAAACTAGTATAACTCATATACGGTGAATACGTGGATAGGTATCCAGATAAAATTTTAAATTATTTAAATTCATATAAACGATAAATCCAATATTGGTATAAATAATACATACAAATATTTGTATACAAAAAAATACATAGTGTTAAAACAAAACTTAAACGATTTCATAATGATTGAACAAAATACAGTTTTCACTTTTTCTCTTTCCTACGATAAATTATTCGTTCTACGATAAACGTAACACCCTGTATTATACTATAGGTACATACTGTCCATGAGCGATGATTACAATAATATTATGTTCCTTTGGATAGAATAAGTTAATTGTTCTCTATGCTACCGTTCTAAATAATCTTTATGTATTTGCCTCACTTTGGGTACCTAATATGATATTATAATAAGTGCGAACAAAGTAATTGTATTGCCCTTTGAAATTCATATATCTATACGTCATATACATTTGTACGATTTGTATATGTTTATATTTTATTATACGAGTATGTAAAATTCGAATAACATTGCAAGACTGATTTTACATCGAAAATATAAACTACCTAGTTAAAAACTAACAATCAAACATTTTTAAGATAAAATTCTACAGTTTCCTTGACGAATTGAATGCACGTAAATAAAAAAAAGTTATTATTTATATTTCGTCCGTTTTAGTCGTGTTACTATCAAGGTAACCTATACAAATAAACTATACAAAATATAATTTTCGTGTTTTAATGACCAGATTCATGCTTGAGCTACCCTTTAGGGCTAGAAATTCCGAAAATCCTTTCTTATTGCACATAATTTACATTATACTCATAGAAGGAACTTATTTGCAAAATGTTAAATTTTTAAACCCAGTCGTTCTTTATAGTGATATTTGATAAATATAATTTTTAACTAATAAATAAATTACTTTTTACGTACAACGAATGCAATCTTAGCGAATCGAAATTTTTTATATGTAGTTATAGTTGCATGATGACAGCAACAATTCGTTTTAAAGATTATGCATTTTGCAACCATGCAACTGCAAAATCTATCAATATCAAGGTTGATCAATACCCATATTTATATTGTTATATAAATAATATATATGGATATATATTTTAGATGTTATTTGTTCGTTATAATATGAATAATATATAGGTAAATATAGGTAAATTTAATTATAAAAGTAACAAAATCAAAATAATAACGAATAAGTAGATGTATATATTTTTTTATTTATATTTCAGCGATTACTACTTATATATCTGATAAAAATATACGAGTTAGGAAATATATTTGTTTGTCGTGCTTTAATAACATACATTTTACTTTATTATTTTATTCCAGATAAATAAACATCCAAAAACTTGCGGCCATAGAGTGAGAATATTATATTAATAATTGTTTTATTTTTTTCATAAACTAAATAGATTATTGTGCAATGCGAAAAAAAACCATTTATTACGAGTGTATACCCACTGTTATATACTTCCAACAAATATTTGTTTGATAGCTGTGATAATATTTTTCCCAAGGACACGTAAGTATAGTTATAAGTACCTATTTATATTTGTCATTGTTCAAACAACAATTTGGCAGGTTTTCCGCTCAAAAACTTAATTAAAAAATATAAAATCATAAACACTTTATATCGTTTATATCATGAGTTATACATTTTTAAATTCAATAAATTTCAGTATTTAAAAATTGTACTTCTAACCTATTTCAAACTGCGTATTATTTGTATAGTACACCTTTAGTTATTTAGTTATTTATTGTATTTTATATCAGTAAAATAAGATTCGAAACATATTATAATATTACTCATCACATGAATCTCAATAAAATAACAAAATTATTAATATAATGGTTGATGTAATATTACTTTTTTTAAAATAGGTAGGTATATATTTTCAACCGAGTGGCCGGAAATCTATTATATTCTTATTTCTACCCTTGAATCTAATAACAATGACTATTTGCATATAATAATATAGACGCGTCGATGTAATAATATATTATTATTAACAACGTTATTATGTAGTAATAAAATATTATACCCTGCGAATGTATCGATGGTTTTTTTTAATCAATATACAAGTGTTTACACATAATATTAAAATATATTTAGGTATATATTAGTTGTTTATTCTCTAAAGAGAATTAGATTTTCATTCTTTTCGTTCAATTACTAAACTGGCACTGTATATGCCCCGCCGTTGTGAAATGTGAAATAATTGAGCATAATATAAAATTGAAAACATGTTCCATAAATAATACATAATATATTTAAGTGTTAAAAGTTTTAAGATATTGCATACAAAATAATGAAAGAAAAACCATTAAGTTAAAGTTGACTCCCCCAACGAAAAAAACGCACGGGAACGTTAGGTAGAGTTCAATAACTACATGGGACCCTAATTTTGTTTAAGTCTTATAGTTCCTCTTCTTTTAGTTTTCAAATTCAAGACCCCCTAATCACTTCTGACTGGGATGGTAATCTCAGTAAATTTTTAGGGGAGTGCGCAAAATATTGGAAAATATTTTGTCGGAAAAATAATTAGTCAGAAACGTATTTTGTAGGAAGGTTTTTTTTTTCGGAAAAATAATTGGTCGAATAATATTTTGTCTGAACCGTATTTTGTCGGAAAATAATTTTTATCCAACGACGATACCATGCAGTCACGGAGTGCTTTTAATGAAATAATATTGAACAGTTCCGACAAAATACTTTCCAACAAGCTAACCCTTAACTAGCCCTTCATTTTTAGTGCACTGAACGACGAGAACGCCACTTCCTTGTGTCATAACTTCAATATTTTTAACACCCGATAAAATAGTGAAATTGTATCATAATGATGGTAGGGAGGGAGGTTGGAAATCCAAATTCCAAAAGACAAATCTTTGATAGTGATACTATTCATAATATACAAAATAACAAAAAGATAAACACCAGATCGTCCTCCCGAAACGTTTCAATATTTGAAAGTGGATAAACCTAATTCAAAAAATTGAACGATTTCAGACACGCGAAGAAAGGTAAATATATTATGTGTTCTTGGACTAAAAATACGTATAAGTATTAGTACCATAAGTATATTTAATCGCGCCGTGATGACACAATTAAATTCAAAAAAAAAAAAGAAAAAAAGATCCTTGGATGAAATTAGTAGATAATAAGTCATCACTGTTCATAAGACAATACCTATACCTATATGCACGTATTAATTTCGGACAGAACAATTACAATTTTGAATTAAACGCGCGCGTTACAAATGCAAAAACGAAAAAAATACATTTATAATATCTCGTAAAAATAGCAGATGATAAATCTGCGGTCAATATACGATAGTTTTAAAACGTCTGATGATGCGTGCGCGCAGCGGCTAAGTTCGCATAGTATTTGAATGGGGCACTATAATATTATGTAGGTAACCACGTGGTCTGACTAATAATAACTATATATATATAATACTGTATTAATGGTATAAACGCATTGCTTTTTATGTATAGGTATATTATAAGCGATATCAAATTCAAATATGTGTAGGTATAATGGCAAAGAACTTGCGAAAGAATCCGGTTATTGGCATGTGCGCTCAGTAATCATCGGCTCGAACGACTTACGAGTAATAGAAAAAAAACAAATAGCCTTCGTCTCCACAGTGCGCACAAATACCTCCACCTATACACATTATATCGCTGGAGTGTGCGGTTTTTTATACCATAATAATTTATACAGTTATCGAGAGAGCAAGAAAAAAGGAGAGAGGAGTCAAACATAATAATATATGCGTACAAAAATAAGAAAACAAAAAAGTTATTAAACATTATTCTCAATACGATTTTTTAAGCTATAGAGACTACGCGGATCTCAAAGAACGTTGAACCTGTTCATACCTAACAACAGATGATAACAGAGTGTATAACGATATTACGATTATTTACTTTATACCTTAGGTATATTATTATTATTTCTTTATTTAAGAGACCTCTGGTTCTTTGTGCGTAATTGTGATGTGCACTGCACCAGTGTTTGATAATGTTTTTACATCACGGTATAGGTCGGTTTTTCCCCGAATTTATGTGTTTTTTCCCTATAATAAAATTAAAAACTCTCCGAGTAAACACATCATAAGGAATTGTTATCATCATTTATAATAATATACAAGGACTTACACTTATTATTAATATGTCTATATACCCACAGATAAAAATTCCATGCGAAACATGTTGCGCACAATTTGCATACAAAACTCAAAACATACATGTATACGGTTCATTACTAATAACCCGTTCTAAATATCATTTAACATTTCTCTACCCAACACATAAATTGACAAAGTTCGAATATTTCTTTTTTTTTCTTTTAAAAAAATGCTTAAAGGTAAACTTAATTAAATGTTCAACGTATATGAAAAAAATGTAGATTATTTGTTTTTTTTTGATATTTATTAAAATCTTTCCACAAAAGTCTTTTATTTTTTCTAAACAATTAGAATTTATTTAAAGTAATACTGTTTGATAAACCATCGTGTAGAACCGTAGAATAATGCGTTCGGGTGTAGTGACTGTTAATGACGTTCTTAATCTCTTAAATATCTTTTATATTATAAAATTATAATGACAAGGATTAACTGTGAATGATTATAAAAGGACGGTATTTTAATTGAAGATATTTTTATTCATGAAAAATGTATAAAATTTTAAGTTAATTATATAAACTACAGTCCCATCAGATGTAATTTATTTTAGGGTAAAAATTTAAATTTTGTAAACGTAAAAATTGTATAAAAAAAAATACATATTTGTGCATGTAATATTAATTATGATTGTTAGTTAAACTCACGAGTATCGTTATAAGTAAAAATGTCCAGGTTTTATTTTCATTTGCAGTCGATTTGTTGACAAATTACTTAAATAATAGTAAAACTATTGTTTTTCTTTTAGATTATTTCAGTTTTGTATTTTTTATTTAAAAAATATTTTCAATTTTTAATTATATAATTTAATGTTTGAATGAAAATATTTAAAAAAAATAAAAGTATCGTCTACTTAAAAACAGGAAATTTAGAAAAAGTATTATTGTATAAATCAATGCCAATTTCGGTTTAAAAAAAAATAAGAGGCATTTTAAATACCTGTAAATTTAAGTTATCAAGTAGACACTTCAAAAAAAAAATATACAAAAAATAAATAAAAACATAAGAACTGGCCAACGAAATGCCAATATATTAAATTCCAAGAGATTCACATTTTGGTTTTATATATTTTCTATTTCTAATTGTTGAGCATACCCATGCACTATATATAATACGTTGAAATAACAATTATATTTTTATTGTTTATCAATTATTATACATTTCAACCATTCTATATATTGGAAATACGATAAAACTAACTTATAATAACCACAGCCATTAATCGAAATCTGTTATATTTAAAAAAATATATAGGTATATATGATTTTCTCTAATCTCAAATATTTTATGTTTATCAAGTAATTTTGCGCAAAATAAAAAAGCCTATAAAAAAAAAAACAAATAATATTTCCACATTTAAAACAATGGAGTTTTAATGGACCATAAAAAAATAAAGTGGTTAAAAAAAAACCATTAAATTAATTAGGTATATAAAGGGTATACGTTTTGTTAATGTGCTAATTATTATTTATTTATTTGATACCATGACAAAAATAACACCTAATATTGTATACAATTTACGACAGTATAAGTAACATATATTCATTAAATTCATAAAAAATAATAAATAGTAATTTTCTAAATTTCTGGAAATAAAACGTAGACATTTTAAACGATAAATAAATTGTTATAGATATAACATATTAGATAATATAATATATTTTATTAGAAATGTGTGGGTTTTCAATAACTTAAATGATCTGTATGATTAGGGTTCAGTTGGAAATCGAAAACTTTAAGAAAGCTCGTAAATAATAGAGTACATCTCGATTATTATTTATCTAATATATAATATTCAAGATTTTTCTAATTTTTGATATTATTTTTTATTATTTAGCTAAAACTTTTAGTTTTTTAATTAGAAAATTCATCATCAACATGATTTATTAACGTAACTAACAAATTAGGTATAAAACTGAGTCACACAACCCTATAGAACACCAAAAGTTGGTACTGAATTCTCGTTACAATTATTAACTATTGTCATCATATTATTAAATTTAAACTAATATTGAACAACATAAAAGAGTAACTTTATTATGTTATCTGAGTGAAATTCGTCTACGAATTAGAGCAAGGAAAGAAACTTGGAAGATTTAAGAGGAATATACTTAGAAGGATACATGGTTCAATATAATACATATTTTACCTAATACCGAAGAAGAGACAAGAAATAACATTAACTCTTAGATTGGACCAGTTTATTGAAAACATAAGACTGAAATTAACTGATTATGTACGGCGAATGGACAAGGGGTTACTGAAAACTGTAGATTACAAAACCTAAAACAAAACCACGCAGGAGATGGACGGATAGTGTCCGAAAACTTACATGTGATGGACTGAACCTATTATACTCATTCTCAAAAAATGAATATTAGAGCATATCATATTTTGACGGAAAATGATATAAAACTCATTTTTAGCAGTTAAAAGCCTAAAAAAGTTATAAAAAGAGCTTTTAATAAGTTGAGAAAGGGAGTTAACACTCTACATTTTTGTCTACGTCCAACTCATTTCTAATACAAATAATTGATAGTCAGACAGATGATACCCTCCCCACCCCTTAATAATTTAATAATTCATACCTACGTGAAAGGTAAAATAAAGCTAGAAAAAAATAGTATCATGTTTTCAGCATAGTAACAGACTGCAGATTTTTGAAAAAAAAAACCCGTCTTTTAACTTCAAACAAACGGTTAGTGGTAAACGGTCTTTTGAGTTTTAATAAAATATGATCAAACATGTACATAATATACAATATATTATAATACGTTTTTACAACTCGGTACACATAAAAAAAAAAAAAATAAGAACAAAAACGCAACGTCGCGTAATACAAAACAGTAGAATTATACCTAACTGAGCAACTAAGTCGTGCGCATAATGGTTTCTACATCACTTGGCCCGATTCTGTGGTGGAACGAGCGCATACGCACGCACAGTATAGCGAAGGGAGTACCCACCCCAATCACCACTGTTCATTTGAACCAAGTGACGTCATTATTGCATGGTATAATTGATAAAATATTTTGTGTTCCAAAGGCACTAAGTAGAATCGATATTGACGATACGATGTTCTTCACCAGCAACCAAAACTCAAAAATTGACATTATTCAACTTCAGAAGAAAATTCATTCAACATCTGAGAATGGTCCAGTAAATAGCGTATAACGTATAAACGCTTTAAAAATTATCGAAGTCGTATTCAGCCGTAAGCGCAACCCCAAATCCAAGTCTAATACGAGTCATGTAATACCCGATTATTAAGGAAATAATGTCATACTTTTAAATTTGGCAGTCCCCAAAACTTTGATAGATTCCATCCGTGAACAAACTAGATCCATATTTTACAAATATCTTATCAGCTACCGCCACATTGAGACGCAGTCAATTCGTCGCCACGGCACAAGCTTTCCCACCAAAACTATTGGCTTGGGCGTCTTCAATGGGGGCGCGTAAAATATTGGAAAATATTTATATTAATATTATATAAAAGTTTTTATTTTTCAAAAAAATAATTCGTCGAAAAATATTTTGTCGGAACCGTTCAATATAATTTTATCATAAGTACTCCGTGATTGCATGTTATCGTCGTTGGGAGTTGGTGTATCTCATTTTCATGAAAGTTTCTGGCACACCATGTCAGTAAACCATAACCTCACCTAACCTATATGGATGCGAATAATTTTACAATCGGTTAGATAGTAAAATATATATGATTAAAATAATAATCGCCGTCGTCGTGTATTTACATAGTAACAATAATGAGTATATTCCACGATTTCAACACGTTTTTAAAACATTATTATTATAACGTTAAATGATTCAAAAAACAATTCGAAATCGGTAACTTAATTACTTAACTCATTAACTGTACACATAAAATTACTTTTAATTTATGACGATCTGTGTCTGTCGCAAACGATATAATGTGAAAAAAAAATGTCGGTTTGGTACGGGGCTGTGCGTTCCGGTGCCGGTCTGCGAGTGTCGGTTCAGTGTGAATCATCCTTTAGTTTTTAATTTTTATCCGACAACAAAGGAAAATATTAATAATTATATTTTATCAATACAATATACAATTTTAAGTTTTAAGGTTATAGTGTTGATATCAATATTTGGAATAAAATAACTCGTTATAACGCGTTAATCGATAAATGTTCACACACATTTGTGTAGTTTTTAATATCACAATATCACATAATAGTACATTAGTCATTTTTATTTGTAAATTTAAAAATAATATTTCCGTCTACCGTTGTTTATAATTATTATTTATGTTTTATTTCCTTGAATTTCAACCTGTGGTCGTGACGAGTGAGTAGACACTAGTTGTCCAAAAATTGTCTAAACGTATAAATTTATATAACGTTAAACACTAAATTACTTATACCGTTTGAAACAATATTTCTATTTTTGATTTAAGCCCTAGCTGGTATATTCTATAACCATAAATCGCCGTGTATTATTAACATGTTTTCGTTAAAATTCTCGCATCTCATAAAAAAAAAAAAAATCTTTTAATTTTAAAATAAAATTTCACTTGTATCGTTTCAATATTGCGGCTACGCACGTGGTTTCGGAAATGTAATATACCTCTACCTAGTGTATTATATTAACGAACGCGCATGAACGACCGTGATTACAGGAGCCGCTTTTATCGAATTACGCGCTCGAGTACGTAAGTCCGTCGGCTTTTGAGCAGCGGGCGAATAATTCGCTTTTCGAGTTGAACTCTGGACGCCGCACGCTACCCGCAGCGGCACGCCTTGTGGTGAAACCAGGATTGAAATGAGTATACTGAAGGCTTCACCGGGGATTGACACATATAAAGGGCCTCATATTTTCGCAACATATATTATATAGATTTTACGTAAACGAGATAACTCGGTTAATATTGTACTTTTAGTTAAAATATGTATGATATACATGAGACCTGTAAAATATAAAGGCTTCTTTCTTAATTTTACTCAATAGTCAATAGTATTCCATCTATACCAACGATTCACGCTATATTATAGGCCTTTCATATTTCGATTTGTAATACTATCGTACATCTTGTTGTTCATTACACTAATTAAAATATATACACCAGATATAAAAAATATTGAGCTTTGTACGTGAAAAAACGACTTTTTTGAGTATAGCCCTGCAGTCTTATCAAGATGGAAAAAACTCAGGTATAAGAAAGTCTTTCTAAATTTCGGACCTCTAAAATCGTACTCATGTATTATTAAAATATGAGTATACGAGTGTAGGAAAAATGTTAAGTATAATATTAATTATTAATTACAAATGTCTTTAAAAGGGCAGACATAATTTGCGCCATATGTAAGCGCAAGTGGCAACTGTCGAAGTTTATTACTGAATCAATGATTAATCATTTAAAACAAAAACTCTATTTTGAATGGAGTTCACGGTTAACCGGGTAGGTTTGACAACTATAAGTAAGTTGATTCAATTCAATATAAAAAAAAAGTTTTGGAAGTCTATAGAAAAACATGTCAATATTAATAAAGTACCCAAGCCGCGCCGGGAAAAGAATCTGCATCTCTCAAGAGGCCTACTACGGTGTGAAAGTTTAAAGCATTTATACCAAAACCGAAAAATGGTAGACAAAATTTAAAAAAAAAAATCAAACTGTTGGGAATTATGTGTAGACAAATATGATTCAAAGAAAGAATACCGCCGAACAGAAAACCCTATTCTTTTTGATAGGTGTACCTTGTACGGTGTGAAAGTTTCGGAACATTTTTTATACTCTATACATCTATTACATAATCGAAAATGTGTTAGTTATCTAAGGGGATAACTACGCGCGCCTTGGCAAAACGAATAGATTAGGTTCATTCGCCATAAACTAAAACTCTCAAACGCGACTTCCTATACAATTTCGCACGATGTTACAGTATGATAATTATTGTAAAGAAATAGCAAACTCGATGACGGGTTTCCCGTTTATTATAACCAATCCGGTTTTTTTCTTTTTACGCTTTTGTAACAATATTTTTTTAAGAAACGATTAATATAATATTAGGTAGGTATTATGATATAGCGATCATTGCCGCGGTCCTAGCTCACCGCAACATTCTTTATCCGAATCATACAATAATATTTCGTTCGCTAAAATAATAATACGAGTATAACGCGTGTATAGGAAGTATTAATGTATACTGCCTGCCTTCTCGTTGCCGGATTTTTTTTTTTCTACGCGGTTTCCATGATTAATGATTGTCCTCCCTCCACCCCCCCTCCAGCGGCCTCCGCCGCACGCTTTGAAAAACGTATCCTGGCCGCTTCAAACTCGACTAGTCTCGACTCCGATCAGGTGGGTTTGCCATATACCTATATTATAATGATATTTTAAGTGTATACTCGATGAATGAAATAAATATTATACATTCCGCGGGGCATATATAATATAAGTACGCAGATAACATCGATAAAACAGCACCTATATGCATATATAAAGATGTAATTATATATGTATGTCTAGCGCACACGAACACGCTCTTTAACGAGTTCGTATATACAGCATGACCAATCCTCGAATGAGACACTCATTATCTCACAATTTTATTTAGTTGTTTTTTTTTTTTTTTTGGGGACGACTTTGAAAACAAGTAGCTCTAAAATGTCACATTACCGTTCTTTTTTGTCACCGTTATTTTAGAGAGTGAAACCACTACCCACTTTTAATTCTCCGATTTTAACAAATTCCATAAATATTAGTTGAAGTTTTAGTTCAAATACATTTTGATGTTGATATTTTTAATATCTGTCGACCCTAGGGTTGCAAACTGTTTAAATGTAGGACAGTTCCAACACAAGGTTTTCGTGAAACCCCCTCACCACCAAAAGGAGTTTTTTACTAATTCGCTAATTGAATTCCGAACCTTCCTTTAAAATAATCCTCCTACCTTTCATTGGCTCTGGTAACGACTACATATTTTTAGGAACGACTATATTTTTATTTTATTAAACCAAAATTTAATATTGTATGTATTATTAATGTATATAATGTTAATAATAATAATAATATTATTATGTTACAAAATATAATGATACAAAATAAAACTTATAATTGACAATAGTAATGTAATAAGAAACAAGCTTGAATAAAAAAATAAAATACTGTTACACCTAGGTATATATAATAATGAAACATCTTTATAAATATGTTTTTTTCTTATACCATTAACTACAAGGTCTGTGTATTGTAATTTAGGATTGGCCTACATAAAATTTACGGTTTGGACGTAGGACAAATCAACAAATATAAAGCTCTCCAGCCCAATGTAGGACGGTTGGTAACCCTAACAAACCCATTAACCTAACCTAATTTTAAATTTGGGTAAGGGGAGAGTAGTGACGCGTGGCGTTTAATTAGTTCTTAATAAGGGTGAAAAAAGAGTGTAACATTTTTCAGGAACTTGTTTCTTAAACTGTCAAAAAAAAAATTTTTAAAATTAAATATTTTTCGAGATAATGAGTATTTTATCGAAGAATGATCACGAGAAATGTTGATAAAAAGCACTAACAACGATCCCGGTATCACCGTTTAGCTAAATATTCGAGGCATTAAAACCTAATCCACCCACTATAATACTACAGGACATAACTTGTCAGGATGTTCTATTAATTTCCGCTAAAAATTGATAGAACAGACGGTAAAGATACCATCATAGTTGATAGATTAAAGGGAACGATCAAGTTTATGCGGTGGAAGTAAATAAGAATTGGTAACTTTAAACTATCTAGTCACGAGGTTCAAACAACATTAAACCGGTAAGCCCAATTTGAATCGATTTAGTATGACGAATTTATGAAAACCATATCGATTTACTTGTTGAGGGAAAATAGGTTATTATTAACATAGATATGTTAAGAAACATAAATTATTTGGTTATTATTTATTATCTAAAATGTATTGATATAAGATCTTATTTTTAATATCAGTTTATACATTTAAAATATTATAAAAATTATTATTTTTTATTTCATTGTGTACTTATATAATTCTTCTCGTAATATCAATACATTTTAGATAATAAATAATAACCAAATAATTTATATTTCTTAACATATCTATGTCTAATAATAACCCATTTTAAATACCTAATCTCTAATTTTTTTTATATATACATTTTTTTACTATATTAATTTACGAGTATTAACCATTTTAATAATTTTATTTTTACTTTATTATTTTGTTATAAAAAAAAAAAAAAAATGTTATGGTTAACTGTAAACTATTATTATTAAAAAAGTAAATTTATCTAATTATAATAGTTTTGAAAAGCAATATTGTGTTATTTAGTGAATTACAAAAAGAAAATATTCCCAAACATTTAAACACTTACCTATTATTTAAGTTAAATTACTCAAAAAGGGTTAAGTAATAAGAATTTAATTGGACTTTTACTCTCTACAGTTGTGTGCATATATTATATGAATTTATATGAATGAGGTTTTTTTTGGCGAGAGGGTTTTTCTTTGGGGAGGGGTGAACAACTATCCCATTTTCTTTTTTTATTTTCCTAATATGGTCACCCTATGTTATATTAATTTCAAGTATTAAATAATCATAGCATATCATATTACGATCGGTGGGGACTGTCCATCTTTGTTCGTCTCGCAAACACTATCTATATATAACATCATTCCGATTTTTTCTATTATCAATAAAAAACTATTTAATACGTTTGAGTCATTATTTATACTGATAATTGGCTTAAAAAAATTGGTGAAAAAAATAGGATTAGTTCAGATAAATAAAGTTCAGATTAGATATACCATATAAAACAAAAAAAGATGAGGGAGAAGCGAAATATATTTTCACTCACTGTTAAAATAAAAAATTCTTTAAAAACTAACCTCACAGCTACAACAGTTTTAATAAACACGGGAATTAGACTCTTTTATATTTGTAAAATATAACATGCATAAAATAAAACGTTTTTATTGAATTAAATACAATATTATAATGCACGTTGTAAATTTATAATACAAAGTCTTCGAATTTTCATAGAAGAGAATATGATATAAATTTCAATTAAATCATCCACTGGTATACTTATTTTCTGGTAAATATTCAGCCTTGGCCGGTTCGATCATAAATAATACAAATATTTTAATATCTAATGGATTTGGTCATATTTGTTATTTGTTCGTTTTAACAAAAAGTGTACACTTGTTTACAGTAGCACATATAATTTACACTATAGATTTGACACCTACACATTTGATGGTATGACTGGTGTAAGTAATGTTTTCCTTATCAAAAATTAAGATTTTTTTAAAAAAAAACCTAGCATATTTCATATTATTAACTACTTCAAGAAAAAAAAAAAATTAAAAATTATTATAGAAACACTAAAAACAAATAAAGTGTGCATTGTTATATAATTATACGACCCACGGGGGGGGGGGGGGCGAATTCTCAACTAGTTCAGTGCAGGTATGCCGCTGCACTAATATATTTAATAATATCATATGGCAGTTTTTTGATAAGTAAAACAGGGATTTCGCATCTTGTGATAATTCGTATTCATAATAGGAAAAATCGACCGAGTCGCTGCTATCGAGTGTATTATTTCCAGTATCTTTATGTATAGTAATTTTTACATAATCACCGTCAAAAAAAAAACATAAAATATAAATTCTTTTCGTGCCATAAAAACCGCATCTCGTCCGTTTCTCTCGCGCGTAATGATAACGTTGACTTCAATGACTAATATTGCGTCGTATAAAACGGCCGTCATAAGTCGTTTTCGACGCCTATTTATCATCATTTGATACATACGGATATCATATTATATACAAGTACCTTCGAATTCGGTATAGGAAATAGTACAAATAATAAAAACATCAACTTACGTGTCCGACGAGATAGATGACGCGCGCACGCGCGCGGTCTTGTAAGGTATATATTATTATTGTACCAAACAGGAAATCTAAAGTTTTGCGGAGATTTAGGGTCGTCGTCTCGACGGGGTGAGCGTAAAACTACGGGGGAGTCGGTAGGTACGTTAGGTTTTAGGCGAGGTTGGAAGTCGCAATAGTACCGACAATGTTCCCGGTGTCCGTTAATGACAAACTGCAAGCGCGCGTAACGACGACATTGACGACTGTCGCAGCATCGGTGCCCCGGAGACGTACCGATCGTTTTACGCTATATTTCCAATACGTATATCATTGTTATTATTATTGAATATAATATTATTAGACGTTATTATCGACATAAACGGTAACGGTGGTGGGCGGGATTGGCACGTTTAGTTATTTTAAATGAAAACCAATTGGCGAACAATAGAACGATAAAAAAAAAACCGAGCGAATTTAAACGTCCGAAACGATTTTTTTAACGGTCACCTATCACCTGAACCGTGAACTTTCGCGCCGCCAACGCCAATTGATCCTAATTTGTGTCGGGCCGTCGTTAATTGTAATCGCCTGCGCCGTTCATCGTTATCACCTCTATTTCGCGCCCGGAGCTCGGACTGTGTCGAACACATATATATTATTATTATTATACCATGCGTGGTGTCGTTTATTTATTATTATTATGCTAATAATATTTACAGCCGTCTGGTCCCGTCAAAATTATTGGCATTCGTTCGTTTATAATACCCGTATACGATGTTTTTGTTCGACCGTCGTTTTATATGAATTGAAAATACAATGAAAATAATAATATGGTTATTTCTGTAAACTTTCCCGTTTTTCTTACGTTTTTATTCCTCCCGGTTTTTAATAGAATAGGAAATCTTAATATTTTATTAATTATTTCAATATAATCTGTAGGAAAATCAAAGATCTCCCTGAGCGCCAATTAGACTAAATATTCTTTTTTTAAAAAAAAATCCAACGCACAAATTATAGAGCAAGATTTCTGGTAGAAAATCAAAATCAAAATAAATGGACATACTTTACTCGATAAGTAGGCCACTGCTGTAGATGAGAAGTTGAGAAGGTAGAAGAGAAATTTAGTGTTAATCTTTACGTAACGATTAATGAAAAACGATTCTGATCCGAGTTCGATTATACATGTTTTGAAAGGCCGTAACATTTAAGATTTTGAAATAATACATTTCGTAAATTTTCCAGTTTTTCCTACATTTTTTCCCATTTATTATGAAAAACCCCTGGGAAAAACGACCTTTTTAAAATACCACCTCTAGTCAAATTTCCTTTCAGAAAAAGTGCTGCACTTAAAAATCGAAACAAAATTTCTGGTAGAAAATTTGTTCACAAATGAAAAAACACAATTGTAAAACTCGCTCCATTCAGAATCTATACAAATTTAAACTTTTTTTGCTTTACAATTTTTACCACATCAGTACCCATCGTTTTTATTTAAACAATTTGTATTTGTTATATTATTTTTATAATAATATCCACGTCATTGACGTTCATTTACTTATTTGTTATTATGTTTTTCAATGTTTGAAGGCGTAGTTGTTTTTTTTTTCTGAAGATCCTTGAACGTACTTTTGGCCAAAAAAAAAAAACTAATATCCCACGGCAATATATGTATGTATAACCTATAGTAGATTTGAGTCATTTTTGAATCTAAATCAAATTATACTCCAACACATATCATTTATAGTCAACTGGAAAAATATCCGATTTGAATTTAATACGTCCGCCTAAATAAGGTACACCGAATATATAATTCGGACTTTTTCTGATACTATTTTAATGTTCCTAGTTAACAACAATATGTATGTAATATCTTATAAAGCCTATTTTAAGAGTTTGTTCGGAATAAAAATAGTAAAATAAAACGTTTTATGTAATAATATTTCATATTTACATAAAAATACACATATAAGTATAAATACACACTAGTCGTTAGATATAAATTTAAATTATATCCACCGTTTGTGTATTTTAATGTGGGGGAATATGCACGTATATACCTATAGCTATAAAATGTAAGTTACAATTATTACAAAGAAATGTTCAACATTTTAATATTGCGATAAAGAAGGTATTAAAGAAAATATTGTGCGTAAACAGCACATTCAATAAATTTTAATACAGGTAAATAAAAATTAAATCGACTCCATATGAAACTCAAAATATTCGATTGTTTCAAAAATTAACTATAGAAATCCCTTGTCCTTGTTATACGATTAAAAGAAAAAGAAAAAAATACGGACAAATTTCGCACGATGGGTGGGCCACTGTAGTAGGTGATAATGTAGGAAGGTAGAGGGAAATTTAATGTATATCTGTACGCAATGATTTACTATAGCTAATGAAAAACGATTCTGAGCAGTTTGGTTATTAGTATTTATTAATTGCTTTATCCACAATATATATTATACATGTCATATTATGGTAAAATAATTACATATGCATAATAGTCATTTGTACTTGGATGTATTACATAATGGACAATGGTCATGCATTACAAAATACCTACTAATTTTTTACTAAAACGATTTTCATCAAACTTTGATATTAAAATTCTAATAAAAAAATTCTATATTACACTCAATTTTTTTTTTTTTTTTTTATTTTACCACAAAGTATGCGATTTATAATAAACCTCTTGTTAAATTTTCTAGTATTTCTGTTTGGTATAATAATTTTATCCACGGAGTACCTACCAAACAAAAATTACGTTAAAAAAACACGTAAAATTAAAATGTCTATAAATATCGCAAAAATGGCTACAATATTTTAAGAAAAGGCAAATATAAATTTTCTGTCTGAAGGAAAATGCACAAAAAATATTTTTAACTAAATCAAAATAAAATGAAACAAAAAATCGAAAACACCCCGGTTTTTCTCATTTTTTTCCAGTTTCAACCGCTGAATTGCGTACTTCCTAAAATACATATTATTATCGAAACACATTTGAATGAATGGTAACACACTAGCGTTGTAACACTCACTTATCATTATGATACTATAAGACAACATACAAGTCATCATATATTTCATTTTTAGAACAATTTATTTTTATTTTTATAGCGTGACAAAAACGCCTAGTGTAATTACATTTAGTCATGGCGGTTGAAATGCCACATCTTAATCACTCGCGTTTGAATCGGTAAGTATGGCATGGCCCTTAAAGTACCACTCCAGTTAAATTTCCTTTCAGAAAAAGTGCTGTACTTGAAGAATTGGAGCAAAATTGCTAGTAGAAAAGTTGTTCACAGATAAAAAAAAAATACATAATAAACATCATTGTAAAACCAATAAATTCCTCACTCAGCTCAGAAATTAAAATAGAATAAATTAATATCTTTTTCCGGTATTAATTTATTATTTAGTGAAAATAGTAGTACAATTTCATATAAACAAGTTTAAAAAAATTTAGAAAAACTTTGATCCATGGGTTACTGTTATATATTTGAAAAGCATAGAATTTAGGACAGTAATACAAGTTTACATATACTAACAAAAATGATAAATAGTTAGAACCATAAACGATTCTGAGCGGATCTCAAAACCTAGTGAATTTGTATAGTATAGTATTACAATCATGTTTTTCCCCTCGTCGTCAAAGTAACCCTGCAGAAATTTACAAATATAAAACCAACGTATATCGCGTATTTTTTGTCAGTTTTATTTTACTTTAAAAAAAATATCCGTCGAACACCTAGAAAATAAAATACTTCCGGGTAAAAAATCCACATCGTTTAAATACAATGTAAAGAATTTGATTCAATTTACTAACCGAAAATTGTTTTCAAGAAAAAAAAAATGACGTTTAATAACGATACAAATCTCAAAAATAATCATAATTGCATTCTTGATATACCTATATCTAATCTTATGTTTTCTTTTAATAGATAAATGAAATCAACTATTAATTTTTCATTTGAATACAAAACTAATAGTTCTATTACATAATATGAATGGGTACCTTGATGGGCTATAAATTTAAAATTATAATGTACCTCAATATTATATCAAAACTGATTCGTTATACTTGAGATTATTAAAAATATATATGAAATAAATTATAGGATTAATATACTATTATTTAATTTATATTTAATGACGCAGAACATTTAAAAAGTTAGAAGGTAATATACATAAAATTATTAGCATCACATTCCGCCTATTTTCAGATTAGTAAGTTAGCTTATGTTTGATCAAACAGTTCTATACGCACAATACATACCAAATGAAAAGTAAAAAAAAAAAAATTGAAAATTCAATTAATTTCTAAAAATCTCCAAAATGTTTTAATAATTATTCAATGTTTAGAAATAGTCAATTTAACTATCCTGTGAAAATTTCATTTTTTTTTAGAATTAAAACAAAGAAAAACGAAATCAAAAATTATGACACCGTAAATTCCCATTTATGTAAAATTAGTTTCCGATTTTCTCAATCAAAAAGAAAACTACAAAGAAAATAAAAACAAATTCCTTCCTGTGCACCAATCAGACAAAATATTTATTAAAAAAGAGGCTAAACTTGAATTCCAGAACAAGATTATTGATAAAAATATAAAATCGAAAAAAACTTTCGCTGTACAATATTTACTGCATAAATACATCCCATCATTATTATTTTAAAAGTTAACAGTATTTATAATAATATCCATGCCATTGACATTCGTTTATTTGTTATTATGTATGTCAATATTTTAAGGCGTAGTATTTTTTCAAAAATCCTTGAACGTATCTGTCAAAAAAAAAATCTCATGGCAATATAATATGTAGGCAAACTTGATTTCAATAATTTTTCGGTTTATATCAAATCACATTCCAATACTCATCGTTACGATCAATTAGAAAAAACTGTCCTAGAATAACTGGTGCAGCTACTGTTATAAGTAATCTAACGTATATCTATAAACAACGATTAACCATTGCTAACGAAAAAACGATTCTGTGCAGCGTTCGATTGATAGTGTCAATAATATATATGTCATATAATGGTATAATTACATATGCATTATACATTTTCTATAATAATATTTGTTTATTAATGTATATTATTGTGTGTATTGCGTGTGAGACAGAGAAAACAAATAGTAGCAGTGACGGGACTCCTTAAATTTAAATTTCATTAAAGAAACGGTATAAAATATTTTGAAAAACAAAATATATACATTATACTATCATCATTATTCATTATTTTAGGTGGATACCATACACACCAACAATCGACATTTTAATGATTTTTTTACCTTCTCGGTGTGACACAATAAAATACAGGTACCTATATTATTATTTTATGCTCGTGGCTATATAAACAAATACACATAGATTCTTTTCGTTCATGTGCGTACCTAATAATAATACAGTAGGTAATAGATATAATAATATTAAGTCATGGACGTGTGTATGCATTATTTTAAGCATGATTACGGTCGATATAATACTGTAGCTATATTTACTCATGTATTATAATACAAAAAGAATACATTATGTTACGATACTTCCGTGAACAACAATTTATATTGATTGATGGGTATTCTAAAAAAATAAAAATATATTTTGTATCACAGAGATTATGTATCTTTAACATATCCAGATTAGAATATTAAAGTATGTAATATAGATATAAAAACTAAGACTGGGAATATAAATGCTCCATAAAATCCCAATGATGCTCTGAAAAACATAAAAATACGCTATGCTCTAAAAATTAAAAATAACATATCTATAAAATACACAAAAAAAAAATAATAATAAAAGATACAAAATAAAATGTCTTATTCTCATTTAAAAATACGTGAACCGAATTTGTAACAAAGCGAATCACTCGTTACTTGGGTTTTGACACTACCACATTTTTCGAAGTACTTAAATAATTTTTTATAATCTTATTAGTTTGTAGAAATTTAAAATAGAATTTTTGAAATAGAAATTCAAACTTTACATATAACCCCTCCCCCCCCCCTCGAAAAATCTTAATATACTATAGATCACTACATCAATTGAATTATAATTATTTTTTTACAAATAAATTTGCAGACGTTATAGAACAATTCATATCAACGTAATTATATTGGCAATAATAAATAAGTTAAGATAAAAGCAAAGGAGTAGAAGAAGTGATGTCAATAAATTGAGTAACGATTTGTCAGTTTTAATTTAAAAAAGGCTGATACTGCTGATGAATTTGCCACTTTTTTAGGGAGGAAATTGTAAGTGAGGATATATAGAGTACTTTAATTTATATCTGTACGCAATGATAAACCAATGCTTACGAAAAACGATTCTGAGCCGGGTAGACTTATTTTTTCCTTTATTGCCAAAATCAATACAAATTATACCAACAATTGCTAGTTTTTCCAATTTATTAAGAAAACTATAAAGAAAATCATAAAATGATCTTCTTAATCCACTAACTAAATCAAAACTTCGACATAAATGGTTCCTATAAAGTTTTTGATTGGAACACACAAAATACACAAAATTGATATACACAAAATACATAAAGTAATACATTCTTCGCTCTGCTCAAGATCTAAAATGAAAAATAAAGATAAAATTATTTTGTTTGAAATTTAAAATATAAACTATTTTTGTCACTAACATTCAACTAATAGTAAAATTATATTTAGTTTTTAAAAAATAATTCTGCGGTTGACTTTAAAAACTACCTAATTAGATTTTAAAAAAAAAATCACATACACATTATACGTCGATCAATCGTCATTGAATCAATTTAAAAAGAAAACCAACGTAAAAAATTCACAAAATCTGAGTTGTACAAGCCTCGAAATCTTAAATTTTAACACACATTTTGGGCAGTTTATGACCTACCCACTACATAATAGCCAAGAGTACCCGCTGTAATAATTTATTACTCTATACCCAGTATTTTATTTAATATTTTAATATTTCACAGTTACTACTACAAATTCGTGCTTAGTTTAAACAGTTTAGATTATAGGTGGAAGACCAATATTGATTCGAGATTTAGGTCCGATGTGACGGTTGACCCCAAATATTAAGAAAAGGAGGCGAATGAGAAGGTGACAAAGAATGATGATGATTTTGAATGAAATTATATTTTATAATATAATGCAGAATATGTGCAAGATAATATGGTTCGAGCATTCGGTTAAGTGAACAAAAATCATTTATGGCATTCAAAATAATGAATCCGCAAAGTTATTTTAGCTGTACTCGCAGCCGACCAGTCGAATCGGTAGAAGTTGAGCACACAAGTAAGTATTGAAAAATATTAGTTTAGGTACTCATTTATAAAAGCGCGTGTGGAAAAACCGAGTATAGGATAGAACAAAAAAATAACCAACATATATCGCACCTAAAGTATAACACTAACACACTGTTGTAGGTAGAAATAGTTGGGAAGATAATATATAGAATATATAAGGTAAGGTATATATATAATTTATATCTATATACAAATTTTTTGATAAACTAACAAATGTATTTAATTGTATTAATATTTAACTACAAAGTAAATTACGACTATCCATGATTTTCGTCTCAAAGTTTTGAGTACTTTTGGTGAACTACAAACATTTTATTCACATAAATCGGAAAATAGTATGCAAAAGGCCAAAATTTTCTCATGTTTTTATCAAAATTTGAACTTTAGAAACACTAATAAAAAAAAATGTGGACTATGGATTTTCGATATTTGTATAAAGCCATAAAAACAATTTATAATGAACTTTTGTATCAGAATTTCGAGCATTTTTGAGAAGCCAAAAAATGTGTACCCATACAAAACACTAAATTAAACTAAAAACGTAAACAAATTCAAACAACTCGAAAAATAAAAGAATTTTTTGAAAATTGTACCACATCTGTAGAAAAGACCAATATAAGTATTCGGTACAAATTCGCAGGTCTCTATATGATTTCCTATACGAATTCCTAACAGAATTGCAACAAAAAAATAAAATCGAAAATAACCGAAACCGTTATTGCGTAAATATTCCCACTTTTCCGACATTTTTCCCAAATCCCTATTACCTCCTGAATGACACAAACTAGACAAAATTTGTACCATAAACTACCCCCCGAAGTCGATGATCGGAACAATATAGAAGTTATTATTTACAGACGGAAAAATAAATGCACACATCATGATATTATTCAGCACTAAAACACCTAATACATTCCTCGTTATACGCTAAGAATCTAAAAAAGTATAATAATAATAATAATTAATATTATCGCCGAGAATGTCACTTACGCGGGAGCGCGCGTGATATTATGAAATATTATACGTCATAGTATAATATTATGTTATATGTTTTAAAAATGTACTCACAATTTTTTTTTTTTTTTCAGTTTACATGGTTATATTCGCACGTTTTTCTGTAGCTATCCGTAGGTATTTTATAGGTGGGTACACTCAGGGAAACTTCGCGTTTATTATACTGTAATAATATTAATACGGTTTTTTTTTTTTTCTACAAGAAAATTTCACCGAACCTATATTTTATAATATAATATTGTAATATTATAACATATAGTGCGCGAAATCGCTGTCGGTAAAATAAAACTGTTAAACGCACACGCGAAAAATACACACTCGCACTGCACCGCGCGTACACCGCATTTAATATTCTCGCGTGCGTTTTCGCCGGGTACCTACTCGTATATATGTTGACTGTCGGGCGCGTTGTCCAACACTGGACCGGTTGTGTGAGCACCTAGCTATAGAAAAAAAAAAAAATCGTATATATATATATACATGTGTATGTGTGTTCGGTTCGTACCGTCGCGGCGAAGACGCGATTATATAGTAAGTCTGTACCGGGAGACGCTTTGCGGTTGATCGAGAGTATAATGATGCGTACATGGTGACGAACATTCGCCCCGGTAAATATTTTTTGATACCCGGTATTTACCCGGCAAATTGGGCACATTTAATTTCTATAAGTAGATAATACACATATGCACAGCAATAAATTCAACATGATAACTTTTTGTATTTTGTTTTTTTTTTTTTTGTTTTGTTTTTTCATACTTATGGCCGTAAATTGAATAGAATTTTTTAAATAAACACAACAATCGGTTTTCACTGTTTGATAAAAAATATTAAACAATCTCATTTAATCTTTAAAAACTAAAACATAAAAGTCAGTGCGTTTACACTTTTCTATCTAAACATTACAATTCAACAAATTAATGAAAACGTGTTGGTTTTTTTTTTTTTTACTTCTTATTATAACAATAAATTAAATAGATACTTAATAAATTAACACAAAGCACACTGAAAAAGGCGATGCACTACCTATAATTATTGTAAATTTAATATTATTTCTAATCAATTCGCTATATACTCTAATATCAGTTTGAATAAACAGTTTGTCTAGATAAAAAAAACATTTACCCAAATTCTGGGCGAGTAAAAATATTAAATATACTTGTGAGTAAAAATTCAAAATATTTACCTACCCTTTGGGTATTTACCCAAAGCATATAACTATTCGAGACTATAATATAGTGATGCACCAGTTTAGGAATATTTTTAAAGGAACGTTTACCCGAAAACAGGGATATTTCGGAAATATTCCTCTGCCTCTTGGAAACCTTCTTTATAAAGATAAAATTACGATATGTTCCAAACTTTCTCCATATATGGATTTTCGGACTATAGATCCAAAGTGCTACACGAACTCCCATAAAGTTTTCGATTGGAGTAAATATTTACTACCAGAATCTACCCTTGAAGTTAATGATCGAAACAAAATTTTTGGTAGAAAAATTGTTCTGTAGACAGAAAAACCACCGATTTCGGTCTAAAAAGAATTGCTTTGACATTTTTAATATGATGTTTAATTGTTAATGTAAAACAATTACTTATAATAAAATACATTAGATACAATAATTATTTGTTTGGAAGAGCATGATGGTCTATTTTTATATTTGAAATTTAATACCATATTACAGTTCAAAAGATAGAGGGAGGAGGAGAGTGATGATACTATACAGTCAAAAAAAATCATTAAACACAAACTTGGAGGCGAATTGAACAATGAATTATATTATTATCTATGATGTGCACGAACATTAGTTACCTAATAGGTACACAATATCGATGCAGTCAACAATATTGTTAAAATTAAATCTTTCGAATTTAAAATTTGTTATCACTATTACGTTTTTATGAATACGATAACCATATGCGAGATTGATTTAAGCGTTTTAAATACGTTTTTAATCCTTATTATGAAACAATAGTTTTTCAAGCACTGAAACACGATGCATCCTGTGGAAACATTTAAATGGCCGCTCAATCGCTGTGAACCGGCAAAAGTCTAACTACAGTCTGCAGAAATGACGAGAAGCGATAATTTTCGAAATACGATCATCAAAATAATTTGTTTTATTACCATATATAGTATCCTTATGCTAATTCTGTAAATATTCATTTCTTTTACATTTATTTTTTAATCGTGTTTTGTGTGAGGAAAACATATGTAGTAAAAAATCTCTTAATTATTGAAAAAAAAAACTTTTTAAAATTTTCAAAATTGGCATTTTATAAAATATATCATTCTACAATTTTTAATGTACCGTACATTCATATCCTACTAATTTAGTAGCAGCGCCTGGGCGGGCTACTGCCCCACCAAATGTGTCTTAGCCACCCCTTAGTCACCTAACCAAAAAAATACATTTTCTTTAAAAGAAAAGATTATAAAATTGAAATTCTATACTTCTATAATATAGCAACGACAATTATTTTATTCTTTGACCGAATAAAAACATATAAATGATTTTTTGAATTGTGATCATGATCCTCACAATTCACAAAATGACGTCATCAAATTGATTAATTATAATAATTATGATCATAAATTATTATTATAAGACCGTGGCTATGTTCTCTGGTTATATTATCAATGGGTTGTCCAGCAGTAAACTGTTAACATTATGTACAGAATTCTAGTCAATATTATAGGTTTTAATTTATCATAACTATATATATTTCTTTTTATTCAAAAATTTAATTATTATATATTGTTTAAATGTATTAATACATTTTATAACATACATTATCACCAACGATTAGTACCAATTATTATGCATAACATTTCATATGATATAATTATGTTTGTAACCATTTACCTAATTACTAGATTTTGTATTATTTAGTAAGTAGATAAGGCAAATAAGAATTAAATAATATATTATTTAAACTACATTATATATTTTATATAATATTTTTATTTAGTTATAATTTTGTGTCATTGTTTTGTTTAAATATAAATGTATAAATGTAACTCAAAAACAAATGTAATTTGTGTATTTATATAATAAAGTACACGTTTTTAATGTACATTTGTTGAAAATAATATCTTATGTTTAAGTGTGTAAATGATATACCTATACATGATATTTATTATCAATTGAAATGAAAACCAATTATCATGCGTGCCATTTCATATAAAGTTTGTATAAGAAATAGAAGTTTGTATACCATTTTATATAAGTTATAACTAAAGTTCAGATATTTATGACTGCATATTTTTTTAGCGCAATCAGAATTATACCCGAACATGATATAAATTCGATTCATGAAGTCTAGATTTCAAATATAATAATTTCATATGACATATTCGACTTTAGATAACGTGAGAAATGTTATAGATAAAGTTAGTAAAATTAAAACAAATAAATAAATATGATAATTAAGATATAAAATATATATAAACATATAAAATGTTAGTATGGTAGGTTATAGTAGGTATAGTAAATTTTAATAACATCAATACTAATAACAATAGAAATCACAGACGAGTATTTAGTTCTTCAAGCCATTTTATAGCTGTTGGGCCACCCTCGTGTAGTTTTGTTAATCCTTCTTTGAACATTTTAATGGGACACGACTCAACCATATGTTTAATTGTCTGCATTTCTCCACATTCGCAAAGTGGAGAGTCTACCATTCCCCATTTGTGAAGTAGGTAGTTGCATCTTCCTTGTTCCGATCTTATTTGATTAAGCGTTGTCCATATAGCCCTTGTGCTATCCCAGCCAGGGACTTTTTTAAATGGTTCTTTGATCAGGTCTCTATTACGGGTTTCTGATTTCAAATATGCAAACTTATTTTGCATATATTTGCAAATTTGACATTTTTGAGCATATGAATGCATATAATGATTATTTCTAGATTAAGTAGCATATTTTAAACAATTATTTTAAATATAATATTAAACATTTGTACGGTAACTATTAACCAAACAAAGTATTTAAACAATGTAAAATTTAAATTTGTTTAGTTATTTTATTTTTTTATTTTGATTAATTTATATTTTAAATTAATACATAACTCAACTTTTTGTAAAACTTTGTAATTTTTAAAAAAATTGAAATATTTAATGCATGCACAATTAAAATAGTATAAACTCGTTTGCATATATTTGTTGAAAAATAGGTATATTTAATACATTTTTAAGCATATAATTGCATATTTTAAAGAAATTTTAGTCATTAACATCCGTGCTTTAGTTATAACTAATAACTTGTAATGTGGAAACTTAATATATACTATACAATTTTTACAATAGTTAGTGTGTTAGTCTCCCCCCTTATTGCAAGCGCAATAAAGAAAAGCGGAAAAAAGACCACGGATTGGGACTTTTTTTGGCCCTACTAAATTTTAAAAGACCCCCAATGGAGCCCCCAAGATAAAATTCCTATCGCCGCCACTGCATTAATAGTTTCTTAGTTTATAGCTATAATAACTGGCTTTAATGTATAGAAAATAGGCGTGAAAAAATTATTATTCAATAGAAAATAAGGAATTACATTGCTGAACGTGATTCCTTATCGCATAACGTGTTATTCTATTGAAAATTCATTGTTTTCACGCCAATTTTCTAAAAATTAAAACGACTATTACTAAGAAACTATTAATTGGATGTGAATGTATATTACATTAAAATTTTTAGAATTATATACCTTTCAAAAAATGACAATTTTGAGAATTTTGAAAAAGTGATAAAATAATAAGTTCAATAATAAAGGGACGAAAATAAAAATTTAATTTTTTTCTAAATATGTGTTGTCCTCGCACAAAACACGATAGAAAAAAGAAATACGAAAAAAAAAGAAGAGAAAATTGACAGAATTATTTCTATAATACTGTAGGAGTTCATATATACACAATTGTTATACGTCGAAAAATTTCAATTTTAAAACAGAATTAAGACTAGGAAGCACGCGCTGTCATCCAATGCTTCTTCAACATTATTACATTGAAATCAGTGATTAGAGAAACTATCAAATTAATGTAATCAGAGATTTAATAATAATACACGCAGACGGTATAGTGTTAATTGGCAAGACAGAGAATAGGATTAGACTTTAGCAAAATTACTTTTAGAGAGAAATAGACCCATAGAACTAATGCTAAATTAAGAAAAAAACAAAATATATGGTATTATCACGCAAAATCTATTGACAAAACTAATGAACAAAACTTAATAATGCACACAATTCTTTTTGAAGAGTAAACACATTCAAATATCATAGGGTAAAACTTATGGAGATTATCATAAAGAAATCCAATAAGAATTAATACAGCTAATCAAAGCAAATGATCAAGAGATAACTAGATTTAAGAGAAAGGTCTTATGAAAGATATTTAACCCACAAAAGATTTTTCAACTGACCTATGAGAATAACAAAACAATTTAATACCTGGGAAAATATTCAGTGAAGGGATATATGATTTTTAGCAATGAAAACCATAGTAAACATAGTAGCTGGGCTAGACATATATGAAGAGCACAAGAACAGACAATTTAAGAGGCTGCGAAATGTATCCCTAATAAAAGAAACCACTAGGATGGCCAAGACAAAGATGGATAGACGGAGTTAGTAGTTACTTGCAAATGGTAGTGTAGTAATCTGAATTACTACTTTTGCTTTATCTAAATTATCTTGATCTTTTCTTCGAGGACACCTGCGTTATCAGATTTCTCAAAACTACTTATTTTAATCTTTTGATAAATGCTATACGCAATAGTTAATTATGTATTCATAAAAGTAGATTTTAAGAAGTAGCTTAGTTATAAGATCGATCATCATTTTTGAGATTGACTACAAAGTCGATCTTACAAAGAATAATAAACTACCAAGGCCCAGGTGTTACCGCTTTCGGATTGTGAATCACGCATTAAACGCCCGGTTATGCCCAGGGTTATACCTCTTGAATGTTCGATTTACGGGCTTGTAAGTTAGAATCTCGTTAATAAATCAATACTTCTATCTTTAAATTAAGTGTTGAGTTATTTTCTAAAATTACTGAGGAGTCATCGACAAAAGGTGCATAATTAAAGGCTTTATTTTTGATAAAACGAATTCGAATTTATAACATTTCGTTAAAAATATCACAGTAACAATAACTAAAGCGGTAAATACAATTTTTCCTTCACTTTATCTATTACTTTATACATGTAATAATTGTCCGTTTCGTAAATGAAAAACGAATGCATCCATTTCACAAAATAATGATTTAGAATTTAAAATCGTAAATATTACAGCTTTTCGAAACATGTATAACCAAACTTCGTTCCGAATCGTTTTTTGTTAATGGTTTATCGTTGTTTACAGATATAAATTAAATAACTTTATGTAACCTGCCTTTCCGACTTTCCACCTAGCAACAGTAGCACACCCGTCTCCAGTATCAGCTCTTTTTATTGTTGACAAATTTTATTTGATAGAGTTAGAACCATTAGAGGAGGGACTTTTAAACCCCTCTATCACTTTTGCATTTTTAAATACTTTTAAGTAACCTTCTTATGGCTTTTCAGCAATTTTTTGCGGATTTCAAGTGCACATAAATCCGTAGCCTACTTATTAAATAATACAAAACAAAACTTATAAAATACGCCAGATCATATTATCAATGCACATTATTATCGCATTTGAAAAATAATATCTACGGAAAACCTAAACCTAACTGGGAAGATTGAAAAGGATATTTCTGCAAAGTATCCAAAACGATAAGTACAGTCGGTATCAAGTTATTCAGAATTTTAACAAAGTGATTAAGTTTAATGTTATCAACAAAAGTAACTTTTAAACTTTGTCTATAAGTATACATTCTTCCATAAACGAAACTGCTGTAATCTACTATAAACGCTTCCACGCCAAACTACAAGATATTACAAACCAACTAATCAACGAGTTAGCTTCACTAACACTTCCTAGAAACCCTAACAGACACCTCAAAAGAAATGGTGCCGAGACCTAAAAACTTAAGAACTAATAACTTAAAAATATTACGAGGTATCACAAATGTGCGATTTCCTTTTCATGTTTTCCTTAATGTCATTTGTCTGTAAATTATTAATATTGCTTATTGTACATTTTGTATAGATCGTAATTTTTAAAGTAAAAAAAAAAAATATTTTTTATTGATTATACGTCGTGCGTACAATAATTTATATTATTATACGATGCTCTCTCCGACCATTAACCATCAATCATTATATATTAAATTATAAAATCCGACAAACTAAGATGTTAAAGAAAAATATCAATCGAATATTACACCAAGTATTTCGTTCATGTCTCGATAGTCGAGGTTTTTTTTTGAAAAAAAAATGATAATTTTGCAGGTATATAAGTATATAAATAGTATTTTTAAAACCCCATATTTTTAATTTTGTTTCATTCCACACTATAATGCGTTATTAAACAAATAATCACTAACACATTATTTTGGTTTCCACGGTTTGTACTGTAGTGTTTATTTTCGTCTAGTTATATATAATATACATCGGCACTCCAATAAAAACCGTTCAAATAACAAGGCCGATTAAGAGCCTGGATAAATTATATGTTGTTTTTTCATAAAAGCTGGTGATATACTTAAATATTAATTAATAATATTAAAATCTAAATTATTTTGTTGGCGTTTTGTGATATTATTATTATTTTTTTTTTGTAATTATATAAGGAATATTGTAGAAGTTACTATCATCGTATTACGGGTTGTAGCTTTATTATGGTATATAATTGTCGGTGATAATATCTAGTTTGTTTTGATTAGTTCTGTTTATTGTTCGAAAAGCACTGTGCTGACTTTAATTAAAATGTTAGAGATACGATTGACGATAAACTGCCACAAACTTCAAGCAATGTATATTTTGATAATCGACTGGAAAATGGCTACCTAATAATCATAAAAAGGTTCACTTTTATAACCACGAATAGATAAAAATGGGTGCAGACGGCAGTCGGTGTGCACCGAAATTAATCTAAAATATAAACAAAATGTATCAACATGCACAGGTAATTTTGAAATGTCTGTAGTCTGCACCATCAAAGATCAAAAAAATATAAATTGTGATTTGAACCTGCAGACTTCAGATCTATATAAGTCTTTCGACCTAACCTATAGACTGTCGCTGTAGTATATGAGAAGGCAATGAGACGTTTCCAACATAGATAACAAATAAAGTGAATAAATACATAATATAAAATTGTATGTATAAAAATAAAATTAATTAATTAATGAATGCGTCATCTGGAGTATTATGATAAGTGTATTACACGACCGGTTTCGAAATAAAAATTCATCACCAGCTATATCACAGTAAAAATGTAAAATGCGACTGCTGATTATTTTATTATGGATAACAAAATAAATATTGACTGATACATAGACAACACATTACTAAGTCGGTAATCTTAGTGTGTGAAAATGTACAACGAAATAAAACATAATATTATAATTAAAACATTTTATTAATTTTATTAAAAAAATAATTAAACCGAGACGCTAAGTTGCCGTAAATAAAAATTAATTTTAGTTATTTGGTTTTTCTCAATTATTATGAAAACTACTTTGGATAACAAAAGTTCACTTTCTTTGACAGTAACTATATATAAACGAAAAAAAAAAAATCACTTGTCAGTTTTTGATTAAAGCAAATTTCTGGTGGAAAACATAAAATTAAAAACAATGAAAACGCTAACGCCGCAGTACGCCGTAAATTTGTTGTTCTTCCACCAATTTTACTCAATTATTTAGAAAAATCAAAAAACTATTTTCTTACTCACCAACTAGATTAAAAGTGCAACAAAAAAAAAATCTTTTCTTGTTTTTCTATTAGAGCAATATTTCTTGACATAATACATGAACCGTAAAAATTTTAAATAATGAAATCATAACGCTGTAAATTTGCCAATTTTCATTCCACGTCAATTATTATAAAATCTACTTGGAAAACAACTTTATTACTCAACAACTAGATTGGAATTTGAAAAAAAAGTTCTCTTGTCATTTTTTGATTGGGCCAAATTTTCTATTCAAAAAGTTGTTTACAGAAAAGAAAAAAAAACCCACATCAAAGTAAAATCAATGATGGCGTGCACTTTCAGTCATTATGGTAATCTTTACCTATCAAAATTATATGAGGTGGACTATTCGTTCAAAATTTAAAATTATACATAAATTGCATAAAATTGTCGAATTATTATTGTTTTAATTCTGATTTCTGAACAAATGATAAATGATACAATACCTACATCGGAATCATCGATAGAAGGCTTGAGGCTGGAGTACGTATGTAGAAGCAAAAGAAAAAAAACTTATACGTATACATTTGGATCACGTATCAGACAAATAAAAATGCCATTTCTTAAAGAATCAAAAGTTTAAAAAAAAAAACGTTTACTAACTCTATCGTTTGATCGAAAATCAAATTAGATTAGATCAAAAACATGTAAATAATGTATTCGTAAGTTACATGTAATAAGTTATAATAACAAGTTAGCCAATTGTATAACTCGTAATACAATATTTGAATAAATTAAATGCGCGTTAATTAATAATTTTAAATTTTCGAGCGCATAGTCTACCTTACATAATTTCAGCGGGAAAATATCACACGACAACGGGCGGAAATAGCGCGAAAAAAGTGTTGAGCGGTAAACGCACGGGCGGAGAGTGCACGGTGCCAAATCATTGGATCCCTCGCTCAGCTCTAAATCTAAAACACGACATTTACCGGGAAAAATTGAAATTTATGGATGGGCCACGGTTCGGCCCGAATCGGATTGACCGCTAGATTTTGTCAGATTTCGACTTTTGTCCGTAATAGATCGATGTGCACACTGTAAATAGTAATTTCGGTACATATCGAAAAGACATCAATATGCCGGTTACGTGGTTTTTAAAAACGGAATGGCTTCGGTAACCAGTAGCCCAACCTAGCCCAACGCGTCTATTAGATGCCTATGTACCTATTTAGAGCAAGTAATGGGAAACCGGTTCCCCCTGCGTTGTCAGTTCAAGAAAAAAAAAAAAAAGTTGCGCGTGCCTAGCTATTTTCGAATCGAAAACTACACGAGACGATGTACCTGCCAATGTACATTATAACAGTCATACACGTTTGTGAATGTCGGGCGTTTGTGGTTTGAAATGTAAACGAGAAAGATTAAATTAAATAGCGCCGGGTTTATTTTTTAAATTTAGATTTTTTTTTTTTAACCGCAATTTAACGCATTCCTATAAAATTAAAGTTACTGCCAAACAGAACACGACGGTTGTGACTATTCAATTTGCTAAAAATATGAAAATTCTATTGTTTTCCACAGTTTTACGTTAGCACCGCCATTAAAATGTCGAAAAACCGAATTTAACAACACTTAAATTAATAACCATCAACGATTTGAGTACGTAAAACTGAAATATCAATTATTACTATTTCCGAATTTATTCGTCATTATCGACACGAACCTAACCAGCAAACACGACTGCGGCCTATTAAAATATTGTTATTCGCGTATTATAATATTTACAATGACAGCATCACTAACCTTCAAAAAGTCCGGAATCGCATAGTCGGAGTCCTTATTGTAAACAAGACACAAAATACGAACGTAGACACTCGCATTATAGGAGGTAGGTGTAACAGTAAATATACTGTAGTTCGTCCGCGATGAAAAAAAAAAAAAAAAACTATATACTTATTTTACACAAGATCCTGTCAAAAAAAAAGCGCAGGTCGATGCCAAGAAAATAATAAAAAAATAAAAGACAATTGGTTGTCATAGAGTTTCGTTCTTAATTCGTAGTTTTTATAAAGTCCCAGAAACAGCGGTAGAATAAGTCGGTTAAAAACGTGATCAAATTTTCTATTCATGGCAGAAACGACGACCGGCGGTCTAAGCGTTAATCCTCCCGGGAAAACTCCGACAAATACCTCCCGCCGTAGAAAATGGTAAAATGGTGGAGGGGGCGGGTATAACCAGGAAATACTTGTGCAAGACATTCGTAGACAATACTGTTATACGCCATGTATTAACCGTTACATTTTCGATGTGGAAATTAAAAAAAAAAATCCTTCCTATTTATGCCAATCGTTGATGATAAACCTCAACCGTAAAACCGAAGTCTGAAATTGTCGGGGCTAAAATCAAAGGAACGTATCGACCAAATGCAAACGAATTTTTTTCTGAATTCAATTATTGAATACCTACACGTTTCTATTGGGGTACCTAAATTGATTAATAAAAAAAAAAAAAATCAAATCGTAATTGGTTAATATATGAGTAAAAAAATTAATCCGGTTTTAAGTCGATACGGTCCTCAACTGGTTCTACGCCGACACAATAGTAGGCAGGTGTAAATAGATAAATTAAGATTTAAGGTACAAGTACTCACCGACGCTGTAACCGAGTTTCCGAGTGTTCCGACACCGTCGGTCGGCATTTTATTAAATTTAAGTGGTTCCGACGCGTTCGCTGGAAAACAGAAGACGAAAAGAACGAACTCCACCGACACGGACGCACGGCGAAAAACAATGTACGCATAACTAGTGCGGGCAAACACTCATGACGGGCTCCCGGTGAAAACTGAAGAAGTTCTAAAGTTACGTTATCATGCGGCGTCGGGCGATGTCCGGTGGCCGACATTTTTGCCATGGACATTTTGAGAGTGTGATTGGGTATTATTGTTGTGCGATCCGATCGTTGTCACATGACGAGTAATATTTTCGCTATTGCGATATAATAATATTATACTCCTACTACCGTCACACAATGAGAATAATTTCGCTCGTTTTGTACTGCCGTGATCGAAATAGATAAATATAAAGGTATTTCAATATACCCAATACTGCCCAATACCGTAGGTATCGATGTTCGATGTGGTAATAATTGAAAATACCTATATAACATAATAATGATTTGTTGCACGATAAGTATTAGTTTTCATAATATTTCAAAGGAATTGATCATTTTTTTTTTTTTTTTGTTTTTTTTTCTATTAATAATCTCGAAAGGCTTATTAACTTTGCAGCTCTCCTTATAATTAATCAATTTGCATTGTTCTATTTAAATTATGATTATTATTATTATTATTATTATATTATGACATAAGTCCAAAAGTACATAATATAGATACTATACACCACACTAACAATAAAATATAAATCAACATATTTAAATGAGTATTTAATAATGTACATGAATAATAAAATAATAATAATAATAATAATAATAATTGTAGTTAGGCAGCTGTTTTAATGGATAACCAAAAATAGGCTGTGAAGAGCTGAACGTATCTGAGATTAACGATATTTAGAGCAAATATCCTCGTTCCTTTTGGTCTTTTATCCGTAAATCTCACTCCTCACCATCCATTCCTCCCAATGTCGTCTATGGAGATTCCACCAGCACAAATACTTCTGAAACCGTCGCTTCATTTTTTTCTGTTTATACTCTCCCGACTAGTTTTCCCATTGGCACAAATCCTCAATAAATCCTGGGGGTGTTTAAGCCCCAACAAATATTTCTCGTCACAGACCTGTGAGTGGCTTGAGTGACAATCTCATACTCCCTATTACTCTCAATAGGGTAGTATATGGTGTACTATATGTTAAAAATTAAAATAATAAGTTAATTTAAAAAAATAAATAATAAATCTAATAAATACAAATTTTAATTTTAATATCAGTCATTTAAACGAAAAAAAAATTATTTAAAGATAAATTAACATGTTTATCATTTATGTAATATACAATATATGTTTTTTAAATATATTTTAATAGATGCAAAAATCTGTTTTTCCTGCAAACATGTTCAATACTGTTTCATTATTTATTTCGATATCATTTTTAATATGTATCACTGCTAAATCTGTTAACCTATTTTGGCCCATAGTAGTCCTTGTCCATGTTTTTGTGCAGAAGCACATGACAGAGAAACTGCGCTCGCGTGAAGCAGAAGAAATGGGCAAAACTAAGGGTACTTTATATAATGTATACAAATTAGTATAGACATCTTTTTCAGTGATTTGTTTTATGTCTTCTGAACATTAATTCAGTTTAGCTGTTTTTACAGCATTTTTAGCGACAACCATTTCAGCACTTAATAGATTTTTATCAATTAAAAAAAGTTTCTGAAAAATGTAAATTAATTATAATATTAAATAATATATCAATTTCAATCATTATACAAATAAGTAAATCAGAAAAATTCTTCATAATGATTAATAAACGGTAATGCTTCCTTATAATTTAAGTTTAAAAAGCTGTCTGCTGCCAATGCAAGTTTTTGACTTTCTTCAGAAATCTTTTTTTTATATGGTCTATAATAAAATCAATTATAGAATAGTATAAATGATTGCACCAATTCTGGATACTCTGTTGTTCATCTTCCATTCTTATATTTTGAGTAGATTCATATCCTGCACCAGTACTCCTAAAGACTGCAAAATTTTTTAATTGTTGTGGTTCACTGAATTTTCTTTTTGGCCCTGATAAAAGACAAGTAACCCACACAGTATTTAATTAAAATACATTTTTATAGAAATTGTTAATACACATATGGTAAAATTCTACAACTTTGTTCCAAATAGTCAAATATTGTGAGAAATGTCTCATGTTTTCAAATATTTAAATAACTCCATTTATTGTAGTGGTGGCTTTGTAGTTGTATTTTTTTTTTTTTGTAGTTTTATGCTCAGAATATTTATTGTTTGTAAAATATCATAAAATATACACAAGTAGAACAAAAATGACAACTGTTTTAAAATGCTTAAAAGACCTAAAAAAAAAAAATAATAATAAAAATATATTCAATATAAGAGTAACTCAAAAAAAACTTGTAAATCTAAAAGTTATTCATTCAGATGAAAAATTATTAAAAAACTGTCTTCTTTTACAAGGTGAATTGTTAATAAAATAATTTACATATACCAACTATTAACTACTATTTAGTACTCAGTAGTGATCACAAATATTTTATTAGTACAATTTCTGAGTATAAAAATTAACTATGACACATAAAATATAATAATTAAATGAAATAACATAAGCCAATTATAAAATTGTACCTATTGCTTGAGGTGTATCTCTGTTGCACTTTCATCAATTTCTTTTTCCAAAATGTTAACGATTACACCAAAGTTATTAAGTACTGCTGCACAATTTGTATAACAACAAGACCAACGCCTTTCACAGAATCTTAATATAGATAATAGTTTAATATTCATATCAACCAGTAATTCATTTAATTAAGTATTACGACCTGACTGAGCAAAATGGACATATATAGTTTCTAAAGCATTAAACAACTTTCTTGCTTCCTAGAAATGAGAAAAAACATAAAATATTTAGCACTTCAAAAAACTGCATATTTTTTAATTGAAAAATATATATATATTAAATACTTTTACATTATTGCAAGTACCACAAACAACAAGATTTAACTTGTGTGCTAAACAGTGTATATACACCACTTCAGGGTATAATTTTCAGACTCAGGTTTGAACATCTAACAATGACCCTGACATCACACCTGCACTATCGTATAATTGGGCAATCAAAGGAATTTCATGTAGATTATTTTGTTTTATTGAATTAATGATTACTTTTGTAAGGTTCTCAGCTCTTCTTTCACTAAAAACATCAATGAATTCAATGAATCTTTCATATACTACTTTTAAATCTTCATTACCATATCTAATACACAGGGACATCCGTTCTTGCTTGAAAGACCTGTTGAAATATGAAAATTAATTTAATTACAAAAGTTTGAGTGCTACTACTGATGCTTGTTTATTTAAAATTTCATTTGGAATCGACCAACTACAATAATTTATTATTTGATTAAAACTAAATAAAAACTCCGGATTATATTCTGCATACAACTTACAAAGCTCTTTAAAGTTCCTTGTAAATAAAAAGTGTAATTGTAACTAGAACCAGTTAATATAGATAATTACTTTAATTGTATAAAGTGTTCATTAATTGTATTCAAAATAAAAGCAACTTATCACCTTAGCTATGCATAATATGCAATATACACGAATGTTACACATTTGTATAAAATGCCTACCCTGGTTATTTGACTTTTTTTTCAGATTCATCATGGCTTCTGAGTACTATTCCTTAATGTGTGATATATTTTAAAATATCAATAATTACAGAGACATACTTTCGGTTCTTCTCAACAAGTTCTTTGTAAGCTGTATTTAATTGTGTACACACACTACCTATTTTCTGGAATTTTTTATAAGAATGATGCTTTGAACTACTGGTCAAATATACCATAAACTTCTGATGTTTATTCAATTTATCATTATTTATCATTAATTTAATATTAAAAGCATCAGGTATATAATAAATATAATAATATATATAATTGGACTTATAAAAACTATACTACCTTGCTCCAGTTTTTAATGCCATTAATATTATCAAATTTATCATCATTATAGTTTGTAACAAAATGTCTGCAATTAAAACAGGAAACAGCATCTTTTTTAATACTATATATTCAATCCAATAATATTTTGAGTACATTTTTGATGACAATGAACAGTTTTGTTTGTCAAATTATGTTAATGGAAAGTACTGAAAAATATAATAAAATATAATAAAATATTGAAATAGTATTAACTGTAATATATTGTAAAAGTATAAAACAAAAAAAATTTAAAAAATAATAATCTTAAGTAGTTAATACTCATATAATAATAACAAAGTATTATTAACATAGAAGTACGCACGGGTGTTGTAGGGTATGCTATAATAACACCTCCGAATAATTTCAGTTTACTCACAATTTATATTTTTTCTAACTATAGTTAGTAATTACAATTCACAAATCTTACTTCTAATTTAGGTTGTCTAAGACCCTCATCTATTTTCTCCAAATCATCAACAGTGACATCTTCATAAACTTGATCTTGATAAATTGTTTTTTGACGAACCAGTTAAGCATTGATATGTGAAACAATAACCTTTAACAACACAATTTAAAATTTAACCAAAACACCGATTTGAAAAGCATACTTTTGAAAGCTGTAAAAGAAAGTAAAAAAAAAAACTTACTTCGTCAGGTTCATCCACATTTTCATCGTTGTTATATTGTTGACGTTTGTTTCGGTAGAGTTTTAAAATACGAAAATAAATTTTTAACATTGGTTTTGTTACTTTTGTTCATTATCTTAAAGATTAAATTATTACAGATGCATCAATAATACCATAGTTCGTTATATTTTTAGACAATAATCAACTGTAATCATTATCTTTATCATTTTAATATTCCATAAACCAACATACTTCTATAATCTATATTAGTTACTATACAGTTAGTATAGAAGTTTGTGCATAAACCTAACGACATCACGTCTATAATGGGGTAATATCACAGATATGAGATATTATAACATTAAATAACATCTAAAAATTAATTTTGTCTAATCTATGGTAATATTATATTATTTAAATAGTACACGGAATCTTAAAATAAAATAACAACAAATATTATGTTCACACTACGGTCGATTTATACACCAATAAATTATTAATTATAATAGGTATAACGGAATACAATGGAAACTAATTGGAGGTGCTAATTTGTATTTTGGGGGTGCTTAGCACCCTTAGAACCCCTGGGATTTGCGCCAATGAGTTCTCCTTCAGTTCCACCAACAGACTCTTCAATTTCCCAGTTTAATCTTCCTAGTCACATCTCATTAACGGTCGATGATATCAGTAATACGCACAACTCTCAAAATCTTTCTCAGAATAAATTCCATCTACGATTGCCACAAGCTCCAATATGATCTTGATAAATTGGTTGCCCGGAGTGAATATCTTAGTATCTCTCTTAATATTCCTAAATGTTTCTCTATAATCTTTACTCATCTTTGATCACCTATACATTTTTCATACCACATCCACAACATTCCTGTTATGTCCTCAGGTGACTCGATAAGCAACTTACCCGTCACCTCTCCCCTCACAAACACATAGAAGAGATATGCTGTAAGGTACTCAAAGTTCTCGGGATCATCGTTCGATCCTTTTGACAATACAATACCATTTTGTCCTGCCCCTAAAAACTCTTTACTGGACTCTGGTACGGCCTATCATTGAGTACGGTAGTGTATTGTGGGATCCTGCTCCCGTATGGTTCAGCGCTATGATCGAACGTGTTCAGCGAAGGTTTCTCCGTGCTATTGTGTACCGACTCCAAATTCCTTGTACTCCCCATGATTACTTTATTGTCTTGTATGCTCTAGGCCTTCTAAGCCTTGAAGATCGTAAGCAGCCGAGTAATATATCTTTCCTATCTAATCTCCCTAACGGTAAGATTGATTCTCTTACTCTCCTATCTCTCATTAACTTTAAGTCCCATCTCGATCAACTTGCTCCCATGCCCCATTCCACATACCACTCTCATTTACAAATTTCCTCGAAAATTCCCCCATCAAGCGTTTAATGCGGATCGCAAATAATGACCCCTCTTTTGTTAGATCTTCAAATCTTATAAATAAATATGATATACATTATATATTTTTTCTTAATTAATTTTACCTTTTTATATTTTTGTTTTTTTGTTATCACCTTAACTTATTTAATTGTTATATTTTCCATTTTTCTTTTTTTTTTCTTTTGTTTGTTCAACTTTTCAAATAATCATAAGTTAAATCAATACTTATCATTTGTGATTGGACCTAGTTCAGTAATATATAATAAGTAAATAAATAAATAATAGTTCCTAAGTTACGAGATAAAACAATTACATTTAAAATAATGTTTGGATATATAAACATAATGAATACCTAGTTTAGACATAAAACACCTCATCCAACTAGTCTAGAGGTGTAAATAAGCCATTTTTTAAATAAATTACAAACCATGATTTTCAAAGGGACGCAATGGTTAAGATAAAAGACGTCCAATGATAATGTGAAGGGGTGCAGCCACTGTTATAGATAATTTAATGTATACCTGTAAGAAATGATAAACCATTACTTACGAAAAAACGATTCTGAGCGGAGTTCAGTTGACAATGATACTTTGTTAGCGATATATGTCATTTTATAGTAAAATAATTAAATAGGCTTTTTCTTCAATAATATTTGTTTAATATTGCACCAATTATCCCAGTTTTCCTATTTTTTTTCCTCATTTTTCATGTTTTTTCGGTTTTCAAATTTGATTGGAAAACTTTTGAGAAAATCGAAAAATGACCTCCCTAAAATACCTCTGAGCAAGCCTTCTTGGAGTAAAGTTGCATACAGATGAAAAATAAAAATGAACATCTTTATAAAACTTTAAGCTTCGTCACTCCACTCAGAATCTAAAAAATATACCATAGTACAAAAAACAACTAATATTATATTTTACTAAGCAATTTCATTTGGAATTGGTAGTCATTAAAATCATAAAAATATGTCTTAAAATTTGATACATTTTCCAAAGAGCCATAGATTACATATTAAGGAGCCATATATGGCTCCAGAGCTGTAGGTTCCCGACCCCTGAACTAGTCGTACCAATGTCAACCATACATCCAAAACTTTAGCCAATCTTCTAATACCATTCTAAATACGCCACAAATAACTGTAGGTACTTTAATTTTAAATTTTAAACACCACACAAATTGCAAATTTTTAATTAAATTAATAACATTTAACAATATTTTATTTATACATATTTTTAAAATACGTAATATGATGAGATATTATAGTGAATTTCCAAATTTATTTTTTTGATTTTCTATAAATTAATAAAAGAGAATGTCTGTCTTGTCTGTGTGTTTGCAATCTATGGCTGAATATACATATAGAGATCTGAAAATTTGCATACAGAAGATGAGCAACCGAGATATGACCATATTGAAGCACTTCATAGTCAAATTTCCAAAATTAAACCCTTATCACACAGGGTTTTTAGTACTTTTAATACAAAAATTGAATGATTTTTGTTGGTTAGAAATTAATATTTTTTATGTGTTCAATTTATCTTTCTTAATTTTTTTTTTTCAAGTGAATGTATATTTAAAAATAATATTGGATCAGATGTGAATATAAATTGTATAAAATAATTATTATATCATGCTTAATTATGATTAAATAAAACTTACAACAATTAAAACCATATAAATAACATAAAAACAAAAGATTAAAAATACATAAAACAATAAAGTATAATTTTACACAACATTAATTTATGATAAAAGTTATCAATACATCAATAATTAACAAAATAATAATATTAATAATTATAAAATAAAAATAAAATGATCATGATCATTTTGGAATTTGTATTAGATACAATATAATATCAAGCAATAACTCTTGATTGAGAACATAATATTTAATTATAGTTAAAGTTGTCTTGGAAATAAAATTATGGACCAACTATATTTTTAAACAAAATACAACCTGTATAATGGATATGTATTATTAATACAAATATTGAATGAGATTATTATAATATAACAATATTTATTAAAATATTATTATTTAGACAGTTTACAGTTTTATATAATATAATTTAATAATGGAATATATATATATATAAATAAAAAAAAAATCATTTCTAGTGCTTTGTTCAGAATTTAAAAGATCAGTGTGGAATATATTTTCAAAACATAAAAAAATAATTTATATACATTTCAGTCTTATTTTGTTTTAATATTACCAAGTATAATTAACTCAATAGAGTAGACAATGATTAAGTGAAAATGTATTAATTAGTATATTGTACATAATATTATGTAAAATATAATATAAATATTTAAGCCAAATCTTTATTCAATTTGAGTGATTTACTTAACAATGGAATTATATGATCTTAGAAATAAAAACAATAAAAAAAATAATACTAAAAAAGTCAACTTAAATTTCAGAAAAGTTTAAGGTTCATAATATATTATCATATCATAATATTATATTTTAAATTTTGTAAATAGTCCAAATTAATTTTCTAATGCAATTTCATGTTTCTGACAAATTATTAATATGTATATATATTTTTTTTTGGTTTTTTATTATGAAAGTCTGCAATAGTAATTTCATTTTAACAAAATGATAAAACATATTGATGAAACTGTAACTGCTAAATGAAGACAACTATAACATAAATTAAATTATTTAAATATTATATAATTTTATATGATCATCATTGATATTAATATAATTTTTATATTATAACCAATTATATTTTACATATAATATTAATATGTATAATTTACTTAATCTACTTATCCTATATTAGGTGTATAAATTTAATAAAAATATAATTCACTCTATTTACACAATATTGCTTAATTTAATCACTAAATAGTCCAGCTATTAAATAAAAAGATATATATTAAGATTATTGTATAATAATAATAAACAAATAAATTCAATAATATAAAATAGTTAAAAAAAAAAATTGCCTGGAGATTATATATTCCTTAAACATTTCATTTTTTTTTATCTTTTAAAAATTAATATCATATTATAAAAAATGATGTAATAAATGCAGTGATTACACATTTATTTTATGTATAAAATTAAATAAATTAATAACTTAGAGATTAAGACTGGTTGGAATAATTGGCAACTTAAACAGAAAAGACAAATTTAAGACCAATTGTTCATCTTTAACAAATAAGTTTAACGGTAGATAAAAAAAAAAATAATAAATAATAATTCATAGTAGTATAACATACTTAAAAATATTCAATCACAAAAAACAATAATCTAATAAGATTATTTAATTAGAGATTTGCATATTATTGCGTGGACATAATTTACTTGATGCAAACATGATCAATAATGAAAGATTAATTAATGTGTTCACTAAATAACACAAATAAGAAAAGGAAGTAAGTTTGAACCCATCACCAAAACATAATTTTACACCAAAAAAACAAACATAGAAATTAAATACCAAATAATTGGATAACAATTTTAGTAAAATCATAAAAAATGAAAATAATAATAATAAAAAACAATTTAAAACCGGAAAACAAAGTTGTAAAATTAAAAAAAATAAAACACACAAATACCTACCATCTAAAACAGATATACTATTAAAAAAATACCACGTCTTATCTATGTACATTTGACAAGTTGTACCAGGATGTAGTCTCCGAAGTTAAATTAATATCATGCAGTTCTATAATAACTCCACCCAAAAACTCATTTTCTTGTAATGAGTCATGACTCCATACAGTAGCTTGCAAAATTTTATACTTAACAACATCCAGTGGCATCCTGTACTCTAACTGAAAATAAGATAAGAAATTCAATTTAAATAACTACTAATGTTCATTAAGTTTAAAACTTGTTATGTTAAAATTAAAATTAAATATTAATATGAGATTTTAATATTAATATTAATAACTTAAAAATCTATCAGTCATATTTATTTTCCTTATTGTACACATGTAGAATACAACCAAATTTGCTCCTGTCCTTTTCAAAAATGCAAGTTCTAGAGGCTTGATTAAGTTTTAAGTCTTTTAAATTAACTGTTGGCATTATTATTATTTTTTTTTAAATTTAATAATTTGCTTCAAAATAAAAATATTTAGAAAAAACCCATTCTAACAATTAAACATTTCAATAATGTTTTTCATAAGATTTATAATATGTCATAATTTATCAATACAATCTTATCTATTACTAGTAGAGGTAAAAAAAATGATTTTACTAACATATGGACAAGGACCTACTGGTATTTACCAAAATCTTAATTACCATTTCCATAAACGATGGATAACAATTTTTTCGAACAACTTTTGTTTTACGCTTAGTTGCTTTGTTATGGTCTGGTAATAAATACACTTTTACATAAGTTGATGGTTCTTGATTTCCAGCAATACGTGGTAAGTCTTTGGCATGTTGTACCATAACCTAAGATATTAAACAAAATAATGTATCAATTCTAATTTAAAACACTATTCTATATTAAAAAGCCACCAGAAAACATCAATTATGTCAATAGAAGGAAATTTGTTCTTATTTAAATGTTCAATTCTTCACTTGTGAAAACAATTATAGCAAACTATGATATTAAAAATATAGAATATAGAACAAAGACATGATGTTCATTATTATTAAAACAAACCTATAAAACGTAAACCATGTTACTCACCATAAATGCTCCACGTTGATAATGTAATGTCAATTTTAATTGACCCACTATGCGATTTTCTCTGACAAAACCCGATTGCTTTGGTTCTGTCAATATGGTATATAATATTAAAAATAAATAATAATTGAATGATATTAAATAGTTAAAAATTACATTTTTAGGAGAATTACTTTCAAATTTTTTAAGTATCTCAAGTTTAACATAACTACCAAATGTAAATACATAAAAACAAGATTTTCTTTTACCTTTCAATTTGGTATCTTCAATACTGGCTTCTTGTTGATCTCTTAAAAGAGGGTGAAAAAATGTATACACCAAATCTGAATGACTTACTTCAGGGGCCATTTGGAATAATGTATTTAGAAAACTCTGGATTTCCACTCGTCTTTTTTCAGCTACTTGCTTAATATGGGATCGTCCCATATGAATAGTAGTATTTAATAAACTAGAAAATACCAATAAATATTATACTACAAAATTGAAATATTTAATAAGTAGTGATGAAGTTTACCTTAAAAATTTTGCCAAAGGGAATAACAATAGCAATTTTTGTTGCAGTTCTGATAATTCTTTATACGACCTAAACAGGTATGAAGGATCTCTCTGATTTTCCCGGAAAACTTTAAGAATATAAACATAATATTTTTCAGGATCATATCTTTTTTGGCAACCATATACTTCAACACGAACAATCTTTCCTTCTTGTGCCATTCTATGGTAAGATAAATCATCATTAATAATTAAACAAATAACATTTTAACTAAAAACTTAAGTATATAACATACGTATAGACTTTTGGAACAAAACTTAACAGTTCAGTACCATTTTCTTCATTATTAAATCGCATTTGTGCTAGGTTGTGTAAGAAAAAATTAAACTGTGTAAACCGTGATTTTATTGAGTCATCAATCATACGGGCAAAAGAAGCCGCTGCTTCTGGGTTAGATAATTCTGGGAGAAGAGCTTTTTGTACATAATTTACAGCATCCATTGTTACACCAGGAATTCCAGAAGACGCCATCTGTCCAATTCACAATAATAGAAATAATTTATTGCATTAATTCTTATAAACTTATTAACTACAATTAGTTATTAATTATATTACCAATCCAAACAAATTTAATAACAGATTTCCATGTTTACGAACAATATTGAATGCCTGAACACAGGTGTCAACAAAATGTTGAAACTTAGTGGAAGGTTTATCACCTCCATTAATCACGTACACCATGTCAGAAGTTAAAACAAATGGAGTTCGATCTCTGTGCAAACAAAAGAAACAAAAAGTAATTGTAAGTAAGATAATTATGATATATTTACAGATGAGTATATACAAGTATAAACTTTCGTAGCTCAAATAACAGTTGTTGTGAAAGTCAATAATTAAGAAAAACAATTGTTTTTTGGGCTCCCTGATATTGAATAAAATATATATTGAATTATCATCAATCAAATACTAATATCGAATAGCAAATTTGATAAAAATAGTATTCATTTTTTAAAAGACATTAAATAATAAATAATAATTATTCTTAACTTGTTTTATGTAAAAATTATTTGATAGTACATACAGGCTCCAGCAGTGAAACAGTATGATTTGAGGTCGGGTTAAGAGTGTGTATAGTGGTGGTGAGGACAAAAATCATATGCTCCTCATTAGCACGACCTACCGTTTAGATTGTAATGAATAGTAGGACAGATGAACCACACAGCTTTGCAATTAAAAGCCTTGTTATCTCAAAATGTATGAGTTCTACTCTATGAACTTTTTTGCAGTGTATGTCTAAAATTACATTGAAAGTTTTCAGTTCCCAGTTTGCTTAAGTTTGGAACTGATTGATGACTAAAAAAAATAAAGCAAGAGTGAGATAACAATTTGAATTCTTAAGAACTTTCAAAGTTGTTATAAAGACAGTACAAAATTAGTCCGAAAGTTTAAATCTTGCCATTTTTATAACAATTCACAATTGCAAAGTTGTGTTGTTCATCTGTCCAACAATGCATTTCAAACCAAATAGTAGGTTGTGCTGATAATGAGGGACATATGACCTTTATCCCTAACACTACCACCACATACGCATTCTTAACTCTATCTCAAATCATCCAATAACACTGCCAGAAGACCCTATACAAACAAAAAATAAAAATCATTATTTTATGATCATTTATAGGGTCATTTGACCGGGTCTCCTTTTTAAATAAAAAGAAAAAATAATAGAATTTACTGGTTGTCATGGACAACCTGCAAAAAATACCACACAAAATTGTTTCAAAAACTTTTTTTTACAGTTTTATATGTTCATAAAAATGGTTTAACATATTGATATCACTTATATTTTGAATTACAAAATTTTGTATGCATAATATTCGTATGTAGAATACAAACATCATACCTTTTGAAGTTTCCAAATGTTTGAGTATCTCCTAAAAATTTACCAAAATCAATATGAAAAATATGTCCTGTCGTTTTCATCATAATGTTGTCATTGTGACGATCACATATACCAAGAATATAGGTAGCAACACTGTAACCTGCACATGATGCTAAAACATAAATTTAATCTTTAAATTAATTTAAATTACTAAAATTGATTGGTGTTATCAGTGAAGTTTTACCAGTAAAATTGGAAACTGCTCTTTCATATTCCAGTGCAGAAGGATTATGTTTTGCTAACCATTCTGCTATTGGTCTATCTTTAAATGACCCAGTTAAACCCAATTCTATTTGAATTTTTCTTAAAGTTTCTGCATTTGTAACCATTTCAATTATACCTATAATTTTTCAAGAATAAGTATAATACAGTCAATCTTCAAATAACAAACTAAGTAGCCATACCTCTTTTTTCACCAGTTGGAATACAAGCAAATGTTACCATTTTTAAATCCAATCCTTCTTTTAACCATAATTTGTCCATTAGCCTTATAATTTGGATTGTTAACATATCTTGCTGCAAATCATCACCAACCTAAGGAAATTAAAAAACCATGCAAATACTTATTATATACTTAATATAACACTAATAGTATAATATATATAATATATATGATACATTATACATTCTTACCTTAAAAATAGCCGGAATTGAGACATTTGATTCCAAGCAATTAAAATTGATTTTTAAGGGCAACGTATTGGATGGAAAATAATAACAAGATTGTGTTTGTATACCACAAACTTGCATACTCGGACTAAGTGGTAGACATGTAGGCATATCTTTCAGACTTTGATCAATATTACTTAGGTTTTGTAAAAGTACTTTCATTCTATGTGATTCTTTACTCGCTTTTACATTTTCTGCAGTATCATATAATTCCTGTAAAAAATCATAAAAATATTATGAATAATCATAATGCTACATAATATGGTATTAAATTGTATTTCATACTTTCATTAAAAGCTGTTGAGATAAAAAACATTTTCTAAGTGCTTCACCGCATGTTGCAATTAATGCCCTTAATAAAAGCTGCAATCTTCTATAATAACGTGCTTCGCTCACTGTTTTATCATCGGGACTATGGACGTCACAGGAATTCTAAGTTAATAAAATTAAAAGTATATATTAATTTTAAAATATAACTTTTAATTGAATCATTAATAAAATTTAAAGAAAATAAATGGATTTGTTATTTAACATAAATATTCTTTAGAAATACAAACCTGAGGCGATTGTCCTGGAAGTGGTTGGATGAGAAACCAATAAAGATTGTGAGCAATAGTAGGAGATGACAAAGCTTTTTCCAACAAAAACTCAGTTAATGGAGAATTATCATAAGTCTCATGCTTTATAGCCTGAACTAGTTGAGGAAGAAAGTCAATGAGTTGATCATTACTCAGAAAACGTATTCTCTTGACAGCTAAACGACGCACTTCGTTATCAGGAAAGCTATAAAATATAATTTAAAATAGTTTAGTCCACTGAATCACTATACGCCCTGATTTATATTTAAATACCATGGTAAAAACAATTGAAGTGCATCTAATGGCTCTATGGGAGACCACGAATTAAGCATTGAATGCAGATCAGCCAAACATGCATAGTCCCAACTGTGAGCAGCCAATAACACCTTAGGTAAAGCTTTGGGCTTTGATAATAGATAATACCTTTTTTCCCATAAAACCTCTCTGTCCTCGGACAATGGTCTACAGATAATTCAATAATAGACAGGTATTATTAAAATTATTTTTGATAAGTTTTGCAATGTGTTACCTAGTAAAAGTATCTTGGCAAATTATATCTAATAACTGTTCTTGTGTATTCAAGTCCAAACTTGTAAAATCAAAACTATCACTTTTTATAGCATGTTCATTTTCAAATGTAGGGGGGAAAATAATGTTACAGTCAAATTCTTGAATTTCAATACCTAAAAATAGACACTTAACATTGTCATGGAACTCTCAAAAAGAAAAATTATAATTGTTTAAATAATTGCACATACTAAGAACAGGATGTGAATGACTATAAGGATGAGTACCCGGTGGTGGAGCTGGACCGAGGCGTTTGTCAGCACACAGAGGCCAAAGTGATAACAATTGTTTCCCTTGAGAAAATTCTCTAAAATACAATAAACAATTACATATTTGAACGTAAATTATAATTTTGTGAACAAACCCATCAACATTGAAAAATTGTATGGAAGCCCACCCAAGTTCTGTTTGAGAAACTGTGGTAGATGTATCTTGACTCTCAGTATCATATGTTCTTCCATAAACAACTAAAACCAAACGACTCTCTCTGGGTAACAAACACAAGCTCATATTTTCAAACTCCAACCTAGTACAATAATATTAACAATTAATTTAATAAAGAATAAAATAACACATATATATATATTCTTTGTCATAATAAAATATACCATGACTCGAAAACTACTCTTTTATAAATAGATTGTTCTGCAAATACAGCTTTTGAAAGTACTGTATTTCCAATTGGTCTAGTACCATGATAAATTTGTGCAGCTATTAAATATTCATCATGACTCCATGAAGAAAATAATCGGTGCAAACAGCTAATGTAAATTACGACATTATCTAAAACTTTTGAAGATAATTTAGATTCTGCAAAATATAAATATTATGATTACATTAAATTAATATCAATATCATTATATCAATTAAGGTTTTTGTTATACCTGTTAAATTTGTAGAATTAAAATTTATCTGAAAATCAACTTTAAAGGCTTTACAATAATTTTCAATTAATGTCTGAACATTTTCTTTTATTTTTAAACATACATCCGTGATATGATCTAATTTTTCAGTCTCATTAAACTTTAGTCTCACAACAGAATAATCAGAACCGTCGTCTGATATCACTTCAGTTCGTGAATTATCCTTGAATAAAACACAATTAAACCAATCAATACATGAAATTTAAAAGTACCAGGTGATCCATTTATAGAAGTTAAAAAGGTTATGTAAGATAAGTTTTTTGATTTCATATTACCTGAATGACATTTGAAATTTCATTACACGACAAAATAAAATTATTTATTGATAAAGTTAAATCCAATGGTTCAATATTGCCTAAAAAAGATGTTAAAGCTTTTACTGCTTGTTGTACACCATTAGGTTGTAAGGGCGTATTGGTTCGCTTTTTAAACAATGAAACAGTATGGTCTTGAATTTTTAGCATTTCTCCATCAAGAGTATCTAAAACAAATTTCAATATCATAATATACAAAAGTATATAAGTATATTTCAAAGTAACAATTTTTACCTAGAAGAATTTTTAAAGTATCATGTGTTATTGGTTGGGACGGTTCATTAGGACATAAATTATTTAACTCCAATTCGTTATCATGAATATCATCTTGAGCCTTAAAGTAATAAATAAATACACTGTAGTTTATTAATACTTAAATAATACAAAATGCTTATTAAACAAAAAAATGTTAAGTATAGAAATGTATGCTGAAAATTGAAAAAATAAAATTTATTATAGAAATAAACACTCTATAACATTTAAAATAAAATAAAATAATTATTGTATTTACATATATGTATTTCATTCTATCTTCTAAGAAATAAAGGAGTGAAATATCAAAAGAAGACAAAAAGATGAAAATTTTACTTTTTTTTAAGAAGTAAATCTTATTACTTATTAGCAAAATTTGTTTTACCTTTCTAGCATAAATGTGCACAACATTGTCTTTATGAAGAAGAGAGAGTTCAACATCTACATCAAGTTTGATACATTCATGAACACATTCAAAATTGATGACCGGAGTATTCATTGGTAGCATAAATTCAGAATAATTTTTTACTTTGAGAAAATAATCACTTGGATGCGCATCCTCTAAATCTAATTCACAAATTACATGTGATATGACATGCTCAACACTACTTCCAACTAAAAAGATATAAGTAACAATTACTCATCAAAAATGAAAATACAATAAAAATGAGCATACCATCACAAGTAAATATAATTGGTGTTTTCCGAATTGTTTCACAATGAACTATAAATTTAGTACTGGTGTTTTGATGAAGATTGTTTTCAAATTTTGAACAAACAACAATCCCATTATTGGTACTTGAATCAGTATATAGAAATTTTCCTTAAATTTAAAATAATTACTTAATACTTGCATACTATAATTCTAAATAATTATTGATTAGTGGTAATAAGATTTACAATTTTACATACTTCTGACTTCCTTGACCATCTTATGAAATGCTACCATATCAGGATCATAAAATACTGAAGATCGTTTAACTAAACCAATGTTTTCATAAGTTATACTTTTACATACCTAAAATATATTTTAACTTATAAATAAAATAAAATATGAATATTGTTTACTTCAAATAAATATTTATTAATATGTTTACTTTTGATTCTTTCGGAGTTAAAGAACTTCTAGGCGGTAATGGTGGAGGCGAATTGATGGGTGTTTTTATGACAGCGGCATAAATTGGATCCGAGGATTGAGACGAAACTGATGGTGAATACATATAATCAAACGGATCATATGTGGCATACAATGACTCATTTTTATCCACTAAAAAGTTAGAAACAACTATTGTTTTTAATTAGTTTTAATAATTATTATTTATTAGAAAAAATATACCTTGATCCACTATAGTAGAAGTACTTGTGTTTGAATAACCATGAAGAAGTGGATCAAATGCTTCTAGAACACTAGTCCTAACATTTAAACAATTTTCCTTGGGACTTTCAATAGTATCGAAAAAATTTAAATCAATGAGATTATTGTTATTTTGTTTTTTTATGAGACTTGGAGCAAAAATATCAGATTTCATTCCAACTAGAGAAGGCTGTGTTGGTGTATTAGTTATACTGCTTGTTAACGGTTGAGTTTGAACAGCATTACTTGTAGACCAGCTACTATCGGTATGCCCTTGCCAAAAGGTTTGAGGAGGAACTGTCATTTGGTAACCAGTAGGTGAATATCCAGTTAAATTGTTTGGAGAAAAACAACCTTGGTATAACACATCCAAGTTTTGTTTAAGATCGTGTGGCCCACTATATTGACTTTTATTTAAACTAATATTTGATATATTTGTATTAACACTCGAATTCTGGAATGTTGAGTTACTATCACTTGTAAAAGGCTTTTTATTCCTGTCAATACAAAATTGTTAGTCAGCAAAATATATTTCTATGATACTCACTATGGGTTATAATTATTGCTTTATTATATACTAAATCAGAATGTATTTATTACATTAGTAGCAGCAAGATTTATCCACATTATCACACCTCAAGCTATTCTCAAATATCTGTCCAATAATTCATCATATTTTTTATTGTCTGAACACAAAGGATTACACAGAGAGAAAAAATAGAATGAATCAACATTAAAGTGTATGGAAATATTTAATTTATATAGGAAGTCTGAAAAATTAGGTATAAAAAAGGATGCTCAGAAACAACAGTACTCAATCAGAAATTAATTTTTAATAGCATAGAATAGCGAGATGCAGATATTTTATGGTATCTCAAACTGAACTTAAAAATATTCATACAATTTTCATCATATTAAAAAATTAAACATAGATACACTAGATAAATGTAATATATTGATTTTACCCATCTAAATTAAATGGTTCCAAATTATTCACGAGATCATCAATTGGTGGTGAATCCAGGCTAAATAAATCTTTAATTGAATTGTTAGTACAACTTTTTGGAATGACTGTAGTATTACGCCGTGGTGGAGGTTTTATACGTGGTAATAAAGGTTCTCCTAGAGAATTCATAAATACAAAAGATTACACTTATTTAGACCATTAAAACTTGTATAAATATAAAACAATAAAACCTTAGTAAATAATACCTGTGTTAAACGACCCAGGCCTAGGCCGCGATCTAGATAAGTCATTACAATAGACAGTTTTTTCTAGAATTAAATAATAATTATAAATTAAAATTTAATGGTTAATACCAAATGAGAATAATGTTAGTAAATATTTTAAATTATAACTAGATATATGAACAATAAATGTACACATCATTTTAAAAAGACTGACATACTTCACACGTTGCATGAACCACTATTGTAGGTGAGAATTTAAGGTAGGATATAGAGGGAAATTTAAAGTATACCTGTATGAAATGATTAATCTTTGCTAACAAAAACGATTCTGAGCGATGTTTAGTTATTCATGTTATGAAATACTGTAATGTTTACGATTTTTGTCAAAATTTGATGCTAAAATATTATAAAAAAAATTCTACATTACAGTTAATTGTTTTTTTTTTTTTTTTTTATCACAAAATACACATTATAATGAACATTTTGTTAAATTTTCAAGCATTTTTGTTAGGTCTAACAATTTTATCTACCTACCAAATAAAAATTATGAAAAAATTCGCAAAATTTAAATGTCTAAAAATAACTTCTTTGTAATTTGCTTAAATATACCCATATATTTTTAATCATTGAGCAAGGTAAGAAAAAAAATAACTCTAAACTATACAATAATAACTATAAATTATGCTAATTATAACTCAATAACTAAACAGTTACCAATGTAAAATTAAAAATTATATTTTATTATGTAATTAAATTATTATTTCTGTATTTCATTATATATATATATACAATTTTTTTAAATGCCATATTTTTTTTTTTGGTTTTTAAGTACCTACTGTTTATAATAATTGTATAAAGCAATAATCTTAATGTTTATTATAGCTAATGTATAAACCTGTAAGAGACATTGAGCGTGATGGTAATGATGATGGCAATACTACAGTATTTCCAGTACAAGTTGATGATTCAGATTGTAACTTTCGGTTACGAAACTCTTCCAGAGCTAATGTTTCCAAGCTCAAAGCTTGTGCTTTTTCAAGATCTTCTTGGAATTTTCTGTCATAATCTGATTTAGCAGTAGACTTCATGTTGTGTTGTTTAACTAAAATACACTTAACAAAAAAAAAATTACTAAATCGTAACAGTTTATTAAATTTGGAATGTGATTCAACAATATACAAAATTAATAACTTAACTATTTAAATTCCATAAAAAAAAAAAAATCAAAATAAATAATACTATTTTGAATTAAATAATATTATATAAAAAATATAAACAATGGGATATTGATAACATAGTTTTATAATAAGCATATCAATTTACATAACACTATTCATTTTAATATAATATGCATAAACACAAATATTTGATGAAAAATTATTTTATTTTTATTTTTTGCTCTCTACAACACTCATGGATACTAATATCATCAGACATCATCAGACGAATAACAAATCTTAAACTCAAATTTTAAGCTGAATTTAATGCTACAATAATTTTTGTCAAATTTAAGCAATAAGTAAGTACTACAAGTTTATTAAACTAAACAATATAGGTATTATAATAAAATAAATGCACATTATGTAGACAGATGCCTGTTTTAATTGTAAAATTTAAAATTACATAGGTATGTTATTAATTTCTGTAATACAAATAAAATATTCAGCCATTAAAAACTAGGTCCCATAAAAAAAATCATGTTTTATTAGCACAGCTGTGAGCATATGCATCTTTTATACTGTAATTTATTTAACAGGCAACAAATACCTTTAAGGAATAAATCTAACAAACTTCAATGGATAATTATTGTAGCAAAATAATATTGTTTAAATTACCTATAGACACGGCATATTTAAATTAATATAAAAAAACATAAAATTAATTTCTTAAAAATGTATTAACACTTTCTTTATTTAAAAAGTATTAGACTTTATAATTGTGTGAGAAAAAGACTAAGTATTTTAAATTTCATATATTTAGTTTTCATATGAGAAACCTAATACAATTCAAATCCAAATAAAAAAATCTTAACTTCACTAATTATTGCCATAACCAGAATACGTTGAGACTTTTCATGACTATAGTAACTACAAAATAACTTCACCATATCCCATATTAAATTGTATAGCTAACATAATTGAACTCATTGATTAAGTACTGAAAATTAATATAACTACGTATGTATATAAGTAACTAAGAATTTTTAATTAATATTTGTTTAATTTTAAATAGTTTTCATTCAATATATGGAATGTGTGTTGTATAATATATTTTTGATTTTAGACAAATGAAATGATTAAAATTATAAACAAATATAAATTGAAAAATTGATAGCAGTTAGGTAATTAATATATATAACATTTCCCTAGGATTTTTAGACAAATAAATATTATCATAACTTAAAGTAATTGGTTCTAATTATTTAAAATAATTGATCAACTTATTAGTATAAAAGCTATAACATTTAAATCCAGAGTTAAATCACCCACATTATAAAATTATTTTATATTAATATTTTTTATTGGTTATTAGTAATTAGTATTATTAATTAAACATTAATTGGGTACCCACTTATTATAATGATAAAATTTTATAAGATTATATATACGATGTCTAATTTTCATAATATTTTAATAAAATTACATTACTAGATATTGTATAATAATTTTACAATATCTGGTATATAATAATTGTACCCCAACAACAAAATGTTACCAACAAATTTAATTGTTTAAAAGTTTAATTGTATTCAATTAATAATACCTATTCTAATATGCAATAATGGACAATTACCTAAGTAATGGATTAAAATTAGTTTTGTAATTTAATTTTAGTTTTGGTCAAATAGTACAATGAGGAAAAGTTTAAGGAAAATATATAGGTAGCATACTAAATTGCTAATTAAAAATTACTTATCAATACCAACCACATATTTTGTATACAATTGAAGAATATTAAAATCAAAGTTTAAAAATCCAATAATTTAACAAATAAGTAATATTTTAAGATTTCTCCATCAGAAATTCAAAGATTTTTTTTTTTTATTTTATTAATATTGTTATTGTTATTGTCAGTAACTAAGTAAAAGTTAAGTATCTATTGACACTTTTAAATATTTAATTTAAATACCTACTATAAGGTACCTATATTAATTAAGTAGTATTTTTGTTATCAAAAAAAATATTTAAAAAAAATGTTATTTTTGTAAATTGGCATTTTAAAATTATGCACATATTTTAGATACTTAATGGACACCTTAAAAAGGATCAACAATCAAGTTTTTTAGTGAAATATACCTATAGTAGGTAATTCATTTTGTGCAATTCGAACATTTAAATTCAGAAAAACTAAAAAAAAAAAAATCATCATATATTAAAAACAATGTACCAATACCTATATTTCTATCCAATTTAAATTTAGTAAAAACTTTAAAAATACACTTGACAATATCAATTTATACCAACGGCATTGCACATATTAAATAAGTTAATAGTGAAAATATTTAGAATCAACACCGTAATAATATAATTGAAACAATATCCAAATCAAAGTAATAGAATTGTTTAACAGATACAGAGTTACAAAGAAGTCAGAAATAAATATCACATTAAACAGTTTGAATACTATTTATGACCATTGTACAAAATAATAAAAAAATTAAATCGTAAGCATAATAAATAATAATGATGTGTCGACTTACTTTTTATGTATAAAAAAATAGTTCGAGTGTTTGGTCAGTTCAATCATTGGCTAATAAGGCAAAAAAACTCATGATTGTTCGACAACCATTAGGCAAATCATCGCTCATTAATTGCATACATTTCGTTGTGAATTCGTAATTAAAAAAAAACCGGAAAAAAATAATAAAAACATAGTACTAAAAATACGAAAAAAAAAATAAAAATATCTACTTTATCACAATACTTATACAGTAGTACATTTTTGTGCACATCTCTCACAATATTTTGTTAATTGTTATCATAATTCATTACCAATAGTGACTGAAGTGAGTGACGGTAGCAGACCGTTGTCGTTGAGAACTTTGATCTTATCCGCACAATATCAATGTCAAGGACACCATACGTGAGACGAATATAGACAGCTGAAGACAACAAATATTGTTCCAAACTTCCGATATTCCAATCCGACGCATAGTGCAGATTAGTGCTAAATCGGGTGACTATGAAACTTCTGAAATCTGAAAATCTGGAGTTTCGAAATTGGAAACGTGGATTAAAAATCATTATTGGACAAAACTAGTACCTATGCATTTTTGGTTGCCTATCGTATAGTCTCGATTTGTATAATGCGCAACACAAATAACATTGTCGGAAGTCTATTCACGATTTTTCATAAATTGATATACGGTAAACCCCTTAAATATTGCTGTTATGGTTCGCCAGTCGGGAGACAGGTCCAGCTCAAGGGGTAGGTGAGATAGGCCCACGCCTGGGACGGCATTTTTCAGGGGTGGTATTTAAAAATGTTTGACGTGGTATTAACATGTATAAGGAGCGGCAGCAAAACTTAAGTTTGTTTAGGTGTTTTTTTTTTTTTTTTGACGTTCGAGCCGGGCCTGCCAGGAGAAAACACAATTCAATACTAACGAGTATTTTTAAATTTACTATTCAGACATATTAAACTATTAAACAGAAGTTGGACCCGCGAACTTTTGATATTTTAATTTCTCACTAAACTTTAAAATATTGATAGGTAATTAACACAAAAAAGAAGCGAAAAGTACTGCTGACGGATATGCTACTGTTGTAAGTAGAAAGTTGGGAAAGTAGGATATATAGACAAATAAAATTTATGTCTTACGCAATGATAAATCATTGAAACTGAAAACCGATTATGACCTTTGTCAAAATATGGACTTAAAACGCTACAAATAGAAAACTACTAATTGTTCATTTTTTTTTTCTGACCAGTAAATACAACTTATGATAATCTTCGTGTCCAATTTTTTATTTTTGATAGTTTCATGTAAATAAAACGTACTGATTGAAACTTGATATTAGACAATTAGTATCCTTTTAATCACTAAAAACTCAACATTGTATGTATTTATAAATATTTAAATATTATCTATAATTATTGTAGGTAGGTATATTAGATATTTAACTTACGTTAATGATTATTAAAAAACAATTGAAATTTAAAATTTAATGTAACGTAATATAATATAATACTCAATATTTTGATAAATGGTTATTGATAACCTATAACATTATGATTTATTACAGTGTTTAAGTCAAATGATTTATCTTTTATTCATATAATATCAAAAAAAAAACATATAATATTTAATATTCAATTTTGTAAAAGAATTAAATTTAACATTGTCTTTTTTAAATTTTTTTAATAATTACTTATGTAGACAAAAACGCATGGATATATTTGGTCAGTTGAGATTCTTGATAATTATTTGAGTTTGCAAAATGATCAAGAACTTGATTTTCGTCCATAGTTAAGCTTAACGTAGTATTTTATTATATTTATATGTAAAATTATTTTTGTACAAATGCTTAAAACCTATTTTTTGTTAATAAATTACCATTTTAAATTTTTTGAAACCATTTTAATAAAATAAATTTAATTATGTGAAAAAAAGGGTTTAATTTATAAATTATAAAATTATTCGTTTAAATATAAATATTGATGGTTATCCATACTACTAATTTACTGTATTGATAGTTATAGTTATTCTTTCTAGTCGATGTTACACTACAGCAATAAACGATAATTGTTATCTATATTACATTACATTTGTGACGAATCGGTATCATATTAACAATTAAGTTTGTATAATGAATTCAGTCAAATTAACAGTTATTACTAGGTTCAGGACTAATTGTTAGTACCTAAAATAACTCTAAATATATACAAAAATATGGAACTAATTTTTTTAAAAATTCTAATAAAGAAATCTTGATTCATTACATCTTAAGTTTTAACAATGTCTTTAAATTTAGAAATTTATTATTATTTGTTTTACAATATATAATTATTCTGTAGGTTCTATTTTTTTCCTTCTCCTTCTATAATAAAAAAAAAAATATACCTAATATAAGAATAATGAAAAAATGAATAACGAAATATTTACCTAAAAAATTGCACTATACTCAGACAAATCAGTATTATTCAGGGTCGCTGTGAGGTACAAAGGAGAGACAATACAACAGCCGTTGACATTAGATCTTTAGTCGTCTAGACTCTAGGACATTGCCCGATGTAGTACACTACATGAAAGCAGTAGCGTATTTGAGGAGGGGCGGCGGGGTGTGAATTCCCCCCTCTCATCAATTAATTTGTGTAGGTATTTTTTATATAGGTTCAACAATTTAATACCTATTGCTAGAAAAGTATCATCAGACACAAAAATTAAAATAAAAACACTTCACGACAAGATAAATAGAGTAGAATATTAGATTGTGTATGACAATTTTTGTGTCACTCCGCCCGAATCACCGTCAAACCAGAAGAGTTCACCACGATCAAATGCGAGCAATTTTCGAGTCACTCTATTGTTATTTGGACTTGTATTTATTTGCGAATTTAATTATTGGACTTGTATATTTTTGTGAGGAAATATTAATATTAATTATTTGTACAACTCAATTTGGTGTTTAATTTATTTCAAAATTTTCCCTCTAAGTCTTCATCCTTACGGTGGTCCCGATACAGATCTCAAGTAAACTTCAATCAAATTTTGGTCACCACAAAAAAAAATATCCTATAAGTACCACTGTATTTTGTGTCTCAAGTTTTAATTATCTACGCAAAAGAATTAAGGCAGTGTTATTACACAAATAGTATCAGTTGAGTCGTCATTAATGGATAGGTTACAAGCACAGTTTCAGATTACTAAAGTAGTAAAGTAATTAATACGTACGTACGCACCGGCGTTCCGGAATGAGGAAATTTTCATAAAATAAAAACTTAAAATTGATTAATTTTTTAGAAATTATAACTGCTAAATCACTTGAATCACGATTATAAATAGTATAGATAATCGTGCCTCACACCGTGTAACCCATGATTGAAATGTACAAGGTTATTTTATAATGTTAAAATATTTTAATCATGGTGTGATCCATAGAACTTTTACTAACTTAGTGAAATGTCTATGGTGTGAGTGCGTGACAATAGACCATGAACAGGGCCTGATTAATGTACTTTCTATCAGTAGGCTGGCGATGACAAATTCTTCTATATCCCATAAAACAGGTCAAAATAGGAAATACTAGTTTGAAAAAAATCGATTTGTTGCGCCTCTACCATTTAACGGCTCCCTAGACTGCAGCCTTTTCAGCCTAATGGTTAATCAGGCCCTGACCATGAACATTAGAGTACTCTAATGTTCATGCCATAGACTTATAAAATATCCCACGCGGCCACGCTTCGCTCTAAATCTTGAATATTTATTAAAATATTTAAGCTATGATTAAAGTTTTGTGATAACATACTATAAATGATTTATTACTTTTTATTTAAAGTTGGTTACACTGCATGGGTATAAAAAATCTTTTTCCCACGGATATAGATAATAAATTAGACCACTAACCACGGTTATCTATAAACGCGATGCTATCTAACGATAAGATGTGAAGTTATTATCCGCCATTTTAAGTTGTTCAAATGCATGCCCAAATTCCATTCAAAACATAACACGAAATCAATCACAAGTTTAAATTAATTAGACAATTAGACAACAATAAATGATTACACAAATGAAACAAATAAAATGATGAATTGGTTAACTCCACGAAAAGTAGACATTGATTATACATTTTAATTTTATCTATATCTATGATAAATTGAGTTATCAAAATTATGACATGATAAAATACCAACGACCTATCAGTTATGGCGGATATAAGTTCAAACGTTTATACGGTTAATATACGGAACCTAACAATCTAGTTGATTATCTATATTTGTGTTTTTTCCAGATTTTCCGGATCGGTAATAATAATTACTCTATGATTTGTAAATTCTAAATTTGTGTATTCAAGATTTGTATTTTCCAGATTTTTACGCTACTCACAAATTGTGATTTTTATTCCATTTTCATTGTTTAATGTAATTTAAGACGTTGTTAATAATGTATTTTATTTTATTTCACAATTGGATAAAATAACGTGGTAAGAACACGGTAATGTTGCATTAACGTACGTTCAGTCATTAAAATGCGCCCTCTATGTTTGACCGGAGCGTAAACGTGCATAAATCGGTACAAGGCACAAACGTGTAAGATATCTCCCAAGACCGTGATACCATGCCACAGATATCCACGGTTATCCAGTATATCCTGTTTATTATAACATTGGTGTATGGATATTGAATATTATCTAATATCTTAGTTTGAACACATTATTAACCTTAAAATACCTTCAGTGACTAGAAAGAGACGATAAATCTATGGAATAGTCTTTCTCGCACAATATTCCTGTCCATTCTTTATTATATTTACGGTGCGATATAATATCTACGGATATATTTTGGGAACGTATTATTATCAATATTAAAATACAATACAATAATAACAATTTATCACAGTTGTAACTTGACGACATATCTATGATGTCCGTGTGCGCTGCAAACGTTTAAACGAAAATTGAAAATTTGCCGTATTAAAAATATCCTGCGTTGATCCTTGTTTTTGTTCTTTTCCTATTAGAAATTCGAATGGCAGATGTTACAACTGCTTTTGATTGAAACAAGAAGGTAGGCGTGAGATCAGTGTACACATTTGTTTTTACAAATTTTACTATATGATCAAATTGTATAGGTACCTACCATAATTAAAAATGAACGAAAAACGGCAGACGGATGAAATAGCATTGGAGAAAAATAACGATCAGAGTGGTGAACAATCTGAAAGTTCAACTCTGGAAAAAGATTATGAAAATCCCGAACAAAACAGATGTACACCTACACTGGATTACCTGCAGGTACCATAAATGGAAATATTTTTATTTAAAAAAATATCTAGTAACTTAATTATTTTCATTTCATTATTTGATCAGTCTTGTATCGAAGATCTTTTCACGTTTAATAAGAATACATTTGAAAACTGCACTGAAGAAGCACCTTACAATGAAAAGCTTAGAAAAAAGATTAATGAAATAATTGCATTGGTAAAAGAAAAAGAAGGTAGGTAAAAAATATTTGGACCTAAAAGCGTTAGCGTTTCTTACTTGAAAATTTAAAAATGTGTACACTTGAACCTGAACTGCCTGTGCAATGTGAACACAATTAAAAAAAAAAAAACTAGGAAAACTACATTCTAGGTATTCAAATTCCTATTACATGACAAAATTACCAAAACTTAACCTTATAAGCGTTTTAAACTAATTTCAAGTTTATAAGTTAATATTAAAATATATTTTTGTTCAATTTCTTATGTTTAACATTTATAACCTTATACACTTTCAGCGCTATTATTTTTTACAACTATTATAGTGTTATCTTCATATTAAGTATCTTAATATTTTACAGAAGCTGCAATTGCTGAAAACAAAGCTCAGTATTATTACCTTTTAGGTAAAACATGGAGTGTTAGACATCCGGTGAATGATGAATGTATAAATGTGTTATCCAAATCGATCAAACTCAACCCAGCACATTTACAAGCATGGAATTTGCTAGGCGAATGTTTAGTACATTTAAAAAGATTTTCAGAAGCTAAACATTGTTTCATTGCATCATTGAAACATGTAAATATATATTTTTGTATTTTTTTTATTGATTAGCAAGACTGTGAATAAGCTACATTTATTATTTATTTCAGGGTAAAAGTAAACTAATTCTACGCAACTTATCTATTATAATGCGAGAAGCTCAGTTGCTAACAAATGAAAACGTTAAGGAGAGTCTTGAAGCTGGCATTGAATATGCAAAAGAAGCTGTCGAAATGGATTCTACTGATGGTGAATCATGGGCGATACTTGGAAATGCCTATCTATCTTTATTTTTCAAAAAACAAGATGATAAACTATTGAGGCAATCTATTAATTCATTTGAAAAAGCTGTTAGTTACTATATTATTTTACCTGACATAACTTTATAATATAATTGTTTAATTGTATATTTTCAAATTTATACTTAGCTTAAAGATCCTAATGCTGCTAAAAATGCTGATCTCCATTTTAATAGAGGCATTGTAAGTCTAGTACTGTTATTATTTATGAAACATACATATTTGTATTTTAATCTATAATATCATTTAGGCTTTAAAATATGCGGAATTTTATACAGATGCTCTGATAAGCTTTGAAAAAGCCACACAATTAGATCCAATGTGGAACATAGCTAAAGATACCTTTGAAGATCTCATTAAGTATTTGACCTCAACACAAACTTTATTTCAGCGTAAGGGACAGATGAAAATTAAACGACTGCAACAAATGACTCAAGTATTTTTCAAATTATGTTTCAACCAAATAAGGTAATAAATTAAGGCCTATTTTCGTTTTTTTGTTTAGTCATTGGACACAAGTTCTTTAGGATTATACAGTAAAGCAATAAAAACAAGGACTGGTCAAGTACTTTTAGAGCCTATTCCATTGTCGAAACTTCAAACTGGTTTAAATTTTTGTAAAGTAATATGTGGTCGAGTGGTGTGTGTTGTGTACAGTCAGGAACCTGTTCCATAGTAAGAACTTAGTAACAAAACCTATATGGCATCTACAATATTGTATAGTTTTCTTTAGAAAAAAAAAACATTAGTTGTGAATTGCACTAAATTATTTTTATAATTTTATTTCTATTAGTATTAATGATTTAACCTAGAAACCTAGAGAGCCTATAATATGAGAGTGGTCATCAGACCTTTTTTCAATGAATACAGACAGCACTATATGGTTTAAATTTTTATCTTAATATTGTTATCAGCATCAATTAAATTCTAGTTATCGGTAGCTAGATACATAACTTGGGCTATTAAGAGGCGGACCTAAACATTATGAATTATCAGTTTCCAACTATTTAATTTATTCCCAGTGTTTTATAATCAATTAAGCTTACAGAAGTTATGTAAATATATTTAAAAAATAAAAAAAGTAAATTTTGGTTTATTAGTTATGAAGAAGAATAATAGTAAAATTACGCAAATACCATAACATAAATAATATCTATTTAAAAACTTAGAATAACATTAAAATATTAATTCATAACTTTTTTAGTTACAACTTTATCATTGATGACAGGAATCTTTAAGAAATGATGACAGTGGTGACTATTCTTTTATTATAGACTCTCTAATTTAAACTATTTAAAAATCTTTTAACCGTTACCTGACCAATATATTATTATCTTATCTTAAAATTAATAAGGTTATACAATAAAATATAATACGTATGTGTAAAATCTAAATTTTTTTATTAAAAATATTTGTAATTTATGTTAGTACATTTTGCATGGTGGACAAAGAACTTACATGTATTGCCGTATCAGTTTACAACTTGGCTCAGGGTAAAGGACCAATCATAGGCGACTCTGTAGCTATTCCTGAACCGTATTTGACTCAAATTGATGCAAAATACAATGATCAGGTTTACATACTTAAACATTTAATTCAAAAATATATTATTACATTGTTTAAAAATTTTTCCAGAAATTCCAGTATCCCAGTTTAAGAGTTAATCTTCCTTTAACTATGGCTGTGAACAAGAAGTGTCTGGGTACAGAATGCGTACGCCAACCACAATTTTTATCCAAACAGTTTTAATTTATGTTATTTTTTATTCACTCCTTCAAACTTAGCATATAAAAATGAGTGAATTCCTTCCATTGAAGTAATTGTGATAGGAGGAGAACTTCCATCACTAATTTCGAGTAATTGGTTTTTACTTTCTTCTTTCCTATTTATATTTTTGTACGTTCAAAAAGATTTTATTTTAAATATAATCGCAGTGATAATATTTTTTTTTCAATTAAATTTATTGATTCAAGTTTAATAGTTTTAAGTAAGTTATGTGATTCCATTATAATATTATTTTTAACTAAAAATTTGATCTTGATAAGTATTAATTTTGTTTGTATAGTATTTTTTATAAATGTTTTTTAAATTTAAAAACTCGAGAAGTAGTATAAATAATGATAATAATGATATATTATTTAATTTATATTTAACAGTAAAGTATACATTAAATACAAATATTAATAATTTATTCTGGTTAAAAGTTGCTATAACATTATAATAATCATAGTACTTATTGATTAAACAAAAATTTGAATAAGCATCTTATATGGATAAAAATGTCTTAAAACAATTTTTTTATTTTTAAACTTATTGAAAACTAGTCATTTAAATATTCACAATTACATTTCATGACTTAAGTCGTCAATTTTAAACAGTGTTTTTTCTTATAATGGTCAACTATCACAGACCTTTTTCATTTTAAATATGTTATTATATGATAATGTATTATTATTTATTACTGTTTGACAAATAAATTAATCATGTTAATTCAATTTTATATATATATATATATTCAGTTAACACCAAATATTAACAGTTGCTTGTTTAATTTAGTATTTATATATTATTTTAATTAAATAAAATAAATCTAATTAAAAATAACGTTACTTATTCCCATATAAATATAATGACGTTTGAATTGTTTTAACCTAGAAAAGTAAAAAAAAAATGTATAATTTGTATTGATAAGCATTTTTCAACTTAATAAATTGTACGTATAACATAGTACTATATATTATGTAATGAATTTGGCGTTTTGCAGAAAAAAAAAAAATGTTACTTTAATTGTACTAATATTTTAAACTGTGATTATGTGATAATTAATAGCCATAAAACTATATGTATATTTTTACTAATATAATTATAAGGAATACAATTTATTTCTCAAATCAAGAAAATTGTATTTATTATTTTATGTCTTATTATCATTTTATCAGTTTTATTACTGTCTTTCATAGTGGTATTTTTGTTGGGGTGCTTGGGATCAGTGGCGAATTTTGGAATTTGTAATGGGGAGGGTCCCGAAAATTTATAAAATACAAAGCCGTGGGGGGCCTTGCCACCCCACACCATCCAATTACTCTTTATTAAATAAATACACTATATTTTAAAAGTATGTAAAAATTGTGTAATACCATGGCAATTTAGCGATTACACTGAATGAAAAACTGATACAATTAGTTTAAGATAATATTAAAAATTAATAAAAAAATAGGTAAAAATTACATATCTACAAAAACAGTATGGAAAAACAAATTACATAACATTTTATTCTATGACAACAAAACAAAATCTAGAAAATCTAGATTTCGCCTAGAACTAAATGCTTAATTTCATCAATAATAGCATCCACATTGAGGGGTATGTCCCGATGAATTGACATCAATGCCAGTCCATTTAGTCTATCTTAAACACAAAATAAAAATAAAATATAGTTAGGTTATAACTTTTATAATAAATATTTCCTAAATACATTACTTCATTCATAGTTGATCTAAGATAAGTTTTAAAACTTTTTAAGGTTGAAAAAGATCTTTCCAAAGTAGCTGTAGATACTTGCAATGTACAAAAACTTTATGTTTGGAAAATTTGTAATCTGTCTTCGAACAGCTTATAAATGTGTTTAATTCACTTTTGGTATTGATACCTCCATTGTTTAATTTAATTTTCCAAATGTTTAATTCTACAAAAGAATTATCCCATTTAACTGGTTGTAAATAAAATTAATTAATTTTTATGACAGTAGAGCGTTTATTCAACAATCAATAACACGGTATTTTTCAACCATGTTTGGTATTAAATTGATAACAAAAAATATCACGATATAAAACATTTTGATGACTGAAGCGTCGAAAAAATTGTACAAAATACTTCGTATCACGTGATAAAATTTGATTTTCTTAATCATGTAGAAACACAAAATTTAATATGCACGAGTCAATGGGAGAGGTCCGGACCCCATTGACCCCTCCCGTAAATACGCCAGTGCTTGGCGCATACTTAAGCACTCCAAGAAATTAATAAATAAATATCGGAAATAGTGCTAATGAGTTTAACAAATATTTATGCAATATGTTATTAGTATTGAATTTAGTAATGTGAAAAAATGATTGAAAGAATGATAAAATACAAGGTTTATTTATATAACTAAATTTTATTTGTCCTTTAAAACATTTCTTCTGAAGTGGGTACAAAAAAATAAAATAAAATAAAGTAAGTCACTATATAAGATTAAATATTTTTGCATATACGTGATGATAATCTTTTGTTTGTGTTTAATTTTCAATGAACACAGGATAATAAATGCATAAAAACAATGGCCGAGTTATAGTAAATAACGGATATTATAAACGAATACGGTTTCGATACATTTGTCGTAAAATATTGGACACTACAAATCTAGACCGTATAAATCTGGATAGAACATATTCGTTTTAAAGGGGCACGGAAAAAGCAATGTAAATTAAAAATTCCTATTTAGGCAATTTTAAGGGGCACTGATGGGAAAAACGCAAAACTTGTAAACATGACGTGTACAATTAATAATATTACAAATTTGGTACCTACTCTATAGTGAAACATTTTACTGATACAAGTGATTGGATTATATTATAAATACTTCGAAAACTTGGGTACCTGCCTATTAAGCTATTTTATTAGAGTACCTATTCATAATATATACCAGATACTTAAATATTTATTTATTAACTATTAAATATGCACGCGGGCTGATAGTTTGGCACAAATTGTGGAAAACGTTACGTAAATAGCTTGAATATGATGATCCAGGGCTGTGCTCGGGGGGTGCGAGAGGTGCCCACGCACCGGGCGCTTTAACTACAGGGGCGCCATTGAAATTTTTAAAGTTCTGTAATTGACGTTTTTACAATAAACGCATGAGTAAACACCCCCAACGCAGTATTTTTTTCATTTTTCATTTTTTTTTCAATAATATTGATAATATTATACACCCCTCTCGTTTGCAAGTTTTGCGTTTTACCAATCAATGTCCTTCCTATAGATTAACTAATTGTCTAAATAGGGCATTTTAATTTATGTTACCTATCTATCTGTTTCACATAAATACTAAACGTACACATATAAATGTATACGTGTCATATTCACAAAAGTGATTTTCGGTGATATTTCAGTTTTCAGTTACTGTATAAATTAAATTTTTTCTTACGACTCCGCCGCCGATTCTTATAATATCCTATAACGTCCAATAACGTTGTTGTCCAAATTTTTTCAAATTTATTTCCGAACTTTTCGCATTAATAATTCCCATCATTTCCTTTCTTATAGTCGCAGTGCACAAACAGCAAATTCCATAGCCCAATTATCTCTACGTCATTAATTTGATCATCATTATGTTTCTTTCTTTTTTTTTTTTTTCAATCCTTAGATTGGTTAAATACCTTCGATGGCTCTCCACTTGTCTCTATTCATTACAGCTACTTTTAGTTCCTTATAATTGGTTTTCCCTATGTCTTCTATGATCTGTTTCATAAATGGTGTTCTTGGTCTACCTCTTTCAGCTTTTCCTTCTATTATTGTCGTTATTGTCGTAATTTATCCATTCATTGTTTCTCATAATATGTCCGATCCATTTTTTCCTCCTTTCTCTGATTATCGTCCATATTGTTTTTTGTTCGTTCATTCTTAGATATACTTCCTCATTTTTAATTTTCTTTGTTCAAGACATTTTTAGTGCTCTTCTCCAACACCGTGTTTCAAATGCTTCAATTTTTTTTCTTTCCGCTTTGAGTATCGTCCATGTTTCTGCCCCATAAAGGGCTATACTCCACACAAAACTCTTTATAAGAGTTTTCCTGGTATTTAAGCTAACAGTGTTTGTCGTAAATAGGTGCTTCTTTTTGTAAAATGCCTGTTTTGCTAGTGCTATTCTACTTTTTATGTCCATTTCGCTTCTTCCATCATGTGTTATTTTGCTTCCTAAATACGTAAAACATTGAACAGTTTCCAGCTTCTCGTTTTCAATTGTTATGTTCGAAAACAATTCCTGCTTTGCTGCATATTAATATTTTTGTTTTACTCTTATTTATTTTCATTTTGTACTCTTTACAGCTATCATTCATGTTTNTTATTTTTATTCCTCCAATTTCTTCTTCCCTTAATTGATTTAGAGTATTTTCAATGTACAGATTAAATAGTGTTGGTGATAAGTTACACCCTTGTCTAACTCCTTTTTCAATATTTGCTTCTTCCCATGATTTAATTCCTTTGCCTGTTATCACAGCCTTTTCATTTAAATATAACTTATGAATAATTCTTCTGTCTTTAATATCTATATTTATGGTTTTCATAATATTTAATAATATTTCCCAAGTGATTATTTTACCATCTATTCCTCTAAGTATAGTGGCTTTATCTTTGAGTTCTCTAAAAAATCGTTTAATGTTCTTGTACGCTTTATCACTCAAGCCTTTTGTTAGACAAGACTCGAAATCTTTGCATATATTGTTTAACCATTCTTCTTTGGCCTTCTTTGCTTCTCTATTGACCAAGTTTCTATACTTTTTGTATTCTGACCTTCCTTCTTCACTAACTGCGTTTTTTTATTTTCTTCGTTTTTCAATGAGATCTATAATTTTGTTATCTATCTATGGTTTTGTAGGAATTTCTTTAGTGAATTTGAGATGCTTTTCCGCTGCTTTTGTTATCGTATCCCTTAATTTTTCCCATTCGTCTTCGACATTATCCTGTTTCCTATTGCTATTTGCTTCTTGTAATAGTTTATTTAATTCTTCATTGAAATCACTTCTTATTTCTTCATTCTTTAGTTTATCCATGCACCATTTTCTTTTTGTACTCTCGTTATTTTCCTTTCTTTTCAGGCTTAAGTTTGTTTCCATTAACATTAGATTATGATCACTGTTAATGTCCGCTCCTGGGTAAGTTTTGCATTGTTCACTTGGTTTTTATATCTGTTTCTTACTAATATATAATCTATTTGATATCTTGCTCTTCCTCCTGGCATGGTCCATGTATATCTTCTCCTTTTTGTCTGTGAGAACATTGTATTCATAATGATTAGATTTCTTTATTTGCAGAAAATTTGTTTCTATTTATCGATTGTGATACCTGTTTATTCATTATGATTATTTTGTATTTAACTTAAACTATTTAATATTTAAGTATATTTAATCGCATGTTAATGACTTATATATTTCTATTTTTATGTTGTTTTATCTTTCTGTTATTTTAAGTACTGTAGTTGTTGAGCTATAATAGTTATTCGTTAGAAGCTATAAAAAAAAAAAATAATCTCTCAAGCAATTATTACAATAATGCCAAGTAGTAATAATAATAATGATAATAATAATAATAGTAATTTATTGGCTATCTAAAGATACATCCAAAGATAATTAAGTAAAAAATTTAATGCAGATTGTAGGTATAATGGCCCAACTAAATTAACCACTGAGGAAAACCTCATATCTGGTGAAATTGGAGTACTAATAAAAAAAAAAATGAGATAATCTAAACAGAAAACAATATATATATATACATATAATTAATAATATTGGAAACACAATTATTAATATCAAAGCAAATTAGGTTCACATCATAAACAGTATACTAATAAATTGATTGCGTTACATATGACTTAATCATGTTTATAAGTAAAAAATTTAATATTTTTTAAAGGATGTCCAACAGTCAAATGGTAATTTTCATAAGTTGCTTTAAATTGTTTAAATGGTTTACAGATTCAAGTGTAAACTGTATGAAAAAGTGTTTTATGCATCATTCATCATGTTCATTGTCAGGGTTGTGTAAAATATGATTCTCATTAAAGATTATTTATAAATACCCTATTTTTATGTTAAAAAAAATATTAAATAATATGAAAAAAAAAAGTGATTGGCTCATTAAATCTATGGTCTGAATTGGATATAGTGATGTATTGATTGGATACTAAATAATTATCGGTATCTACTTATAGGTAGAATAAAAAATTAATTAAAATTAGTTTATTATTACTTATATTAATTTCTTTTCCCACCACTTCTTTATTATGTGATATAACACTGTCGTATTGAATAAGAATAGGTAACCTACAGAAATATTTTTAAACTGTTTTTGGTAATTTGGTGTTTTGAAAAAACCGTTTATATTATCTCACTTAAATATACAGAATGACCAATAAAATGTAAATATAAAAACATCTCTAATGTACTACAGTGTCAAATGTTATATGGTTAAAATACACCTCGGTAGGTACTTATTAAGTTTAAAATACGAAGAGATTTAAAACAAATGTGGTTGTTGGGGAAGGATCGAATTTCCCCTACCCCCAAAGACTTATGTTACCGCAAGTCTACAAAACTGCAGGTGAATATATTTTGCACTCACTGAGCTAATATCCTCCGCGGGCGTCCCTTGTAATAATTTCTACAACAAAACAATGCTGTACAATTTATATTATAAGGTAGGTAGGTATAGTTATTGTAAAATGGAGAAATGACGTTACATAAGTTTACCTACGGTCATTGTTAACAATACGTTTTTTACTGTGCGTTTGCAGGCCATAAGGCAAATGTGATGTATAATATGTAATATACAAATTATTATATATTACAGTAGGTAGGTGCCAAAAGAAAATGTATCCTTAGTGATTACAATGGTCGCAAAGCTAATATTAGATAGTAACCAATAATGAATAATCAAAAACTTAAACCATTTATATTGTTATTCTTATTTAGCTCTTGGTACCTAACTTATAACTATTATTGTTATTCATACCAAGGTTTTATACGTTCGTTTAAAATGTAGTAACGCTTTCCCTATGACGTTAATTAGAAATTTTGACGTTTTGATGCAATGGTAGTCTGTAATTACCATAATCGTAGTTAAGACATGTAAATCTCGTACAAGATTAGATCTATGTTGTACAAGATCTGACAAAGGATTTACACAATAGCGGAAGATAAAAACGAGTACCTATATAATATAGTCCGGGTTACCAAGGTACCTAGGTATCGTCATAATAAGAACTCTACGGGCCCGTTTAACGCAGGGGTCACCGGGGCCACTTGCGCCGTTACTGCTGTGGACATACCTATGATTTCTTCAGATCTAGGAAAGTATGAATTCGGTTTGACGATTCATTTCTCCAGGTTTCTCGAATGTTAACTGCGCGAATATAAAACCAAATGGTTCTACTTAGATCACTTAGCTCTATGATGTACGAAGTAGGTGCCTGTATAGACTGTGTATATATTATAGCATTCATATATTGTAGAAACTAGACTGTTTTTCTGCCAACAGCAAATCGTATCAATTCGAAAAAGTTAAGTACCTAACTATCTACTGACTAGTGTTAAGAACCCCCGAGTATATTATATTGTTATAAAATATTATATGAATAGCCACCGTACGACAGGACGTTGTCAAGTCGACGTGGGTTTTGCTGCAACAGCATATATTGGACTGCGTCAGCTCGACACGGCCCCGTCACCCCGGGTAGGCTAGTTGATCTGGTTTGTAGCAGATCATTCAGAACAGAACTTCCGTGTATCAGATTTTATATTATGTAATTAACATTTGTTTTCTTATTAAAAATATAGTTGTATTATTATTTAAATTCGTGCGTGTTCACAAAATTATTTTGTTTGTTGTCGACTAGTAATAAGTTCATAACATTAGGTGAACAAAATCGCACAGTCCGTATAACCTGTAGCTGATGTCAAGGCCGTAGTAATTTTTATACCTTTAGAATTTGTGACCGATCTTGCACATCACTCTGTAGGCTATTAATTATAATAGGCTTGTTTGATGATGCGTCTGCAATTGGGCAACGTCATATACTATAGTAATAAGTAAAATCATTGACTAGGTATCTACTATAAAATATTACATTTTATTATATATTGTACCTACCTAATATTATAATGTAATAAGTAGCGAATATTTTAAAATCGATGAACGGTTAACGTGTGCTTATTTTTCCGTAAATAAATAAATACATATCCTTCTACATATTACATGCAATTTTACTCAAGGCCCGTCATTACCATTTTTCTGTAGGGACAAAAATTATTTTGTACATTTCACTGATGTCATAATATTTTGATAGGTACTTAAAAGATGAAGATATTTTTTTTTCTTTTTACATTTTTTACTGCAATTTACAAATGTGAGTATTTTAATTTTGTAAAATCTGACATTTTGCTACAAATATTTTTGCTTTACAATTTCTGTGTCCTTTAATTAAAATATTTTGTTTGTGTAACTATATAGTAAGGTGGTCCTTATTTTTGAATATATATTATTTTTGATGCTGGACCCCCCTATTTTTTTAATTACCGCGCGTGTAATAGTAATCTGTGTGAAATTTGGTTATGATAACTCACCCCCTTCCCGTGTTCCAAGACAGTTGACAATTGAGGAAATAGGGTAATTTTGTGTTTTTTCGCAAATAATTCAATAACTATATCACTGATCATAAAATGATAAAAGACCTTTTCGTAGCTCTTCTTAATATATATACAATTTATTTTAAAATCTGTTTTTCCCAAGAAAAATTATAAAATACAAAATATTTCACGTATTTAGTAAAACTAATGTTTTTAAGGTTATTTAATTATATTTATAAAATGGTTGAAGATTAAAACAATGTTTAATACAAAATGATACATAATTTAATTTTCTAAAAAGAAGGTTATTGATAAAAAATCAATAGGTTCAATTATTAAAATTTTACACATGGATTTATCTAATTTTATGGTAAGACTAAAATTATACTTATCTCCCTACCTCGTCACCACTCGGTCCACAGACGCGCTTTCTTGAGTCCACCTCCCGAACCTAGGTTAGAATACAAACGCCACTTGTTTGAGTGAGTCTGTTCCCATAGATACACGGAGGGGGATGTGGGGGCCTGAGTTATTAACGAATTGATCATAACAGACGATGAGCGATCTTATTGACATTATACTCGCTAAACTTAAAAACGTAAAATGTATTATTAAGGCTATTAGAAAATACTCCTGTAGATTGAGGAGAGTAAAGCTCAATGTTTATTCCCAATCAACGGTAGAAATTAATCTTACAAGCGTTTACTATTTGGACTAAACATCAGTGGAGCAGAATTCCAGAAAAGTATGGACGAGGAATTGGGTTCACTCACCCATGATTTTGTAACTATATGCATTGACGATAATATATTAATAACTTCAACGAACATAAAATATAAAGAGGTTTTAAATAGATTCAAGAATTAGGCACAATATAACGGTCAACCGCGAAAAATGTCAATTTTTCACCACGAAGGGACATTCTTGGAACATGTTATAATGATAAACGGGACAAAAATGAACACTGAATAGATTAAAACGATACAGGAGTTCAAAGCCCTAGGAAATAAAAAAACAATTACAAAGTTTATTAAATTTCTAGCGCAGGTTCATTGGTAATTTCACACATAAAATTGAACCAATGATTGAGCTGATGCGAAAATACCAGGAATGGAAATAGGAAAATCAACATCAAAAAACATTTGAAAGAGCAAACAAATTTTCTCGAAAGAATATTCATCGCATTCCCGGATTTCATACAACCATTAGACATCAACGTCAACGCATCGATCATGGTGATAGGTGTTGAACTTTTCCAAATATTAGACGGCAAAAGGTTGTTGACACTAGGATGTGCAAGCAGGACGTTAAAATCGACAGAAACGCTGTACACGACGAAAGAAATAGAGGCGCTGGTAGTGCTATATCGTTGCACTAAGTTTAGACAATATCTCATTGGTTATAATACAAGCATGAAGCAGACCACGCGTTAAATTTTATTTAACAATGTCGTCTGACGAGCGAAAGGCTCACCCGTTGGGCACTTGTACTACAGGAATACGACTTAGAGATAGAACACTTACTAGGAAAGCTAAACGTGGCCGCGGATACACATATCTGATGTCCGAGAATACACGACACAAGGGATGAAAAGAAAATCAGAATTAACGCTTTGAAAACAAGTAACCTTATTAACATTTAATAACATGTTTCCGATAATGCTTTACGTAATTCGTCGTCGTTATTCAAGACAAAATATCGTGGCATTGTAATTTTAAATTTCAATATTAGATCGCCTCTTTTATTATCACCGTCGCTGTTATTTTCTTGATGAAATGCAGGCATTCCTTCATTTCGTATCGTTTTCTCATATGTCGGCCTGTATAAATGTTGTAAAATATAATAGTTTTATTAGTACAATAAGACTACTGAAAATAACGCAATAATATAATGTGATATTAATTTTAGTAGTAATTTTCTTCCAAAAATGAAATAATATTTTTCTCCGCCGTCTATTTCCCTCTTTAACAAAATAAAAAATATATATGTATCAACCATTTTTAGACCATTTTTCTCTAATATAAAAAAAATAAATTGTTATCCTAGGTTCTAATTATAATTTGTATATCTTTATATTTCATATAATAACACATAAGCAGCAAAGCTTCGTTACACTAAAGTCAAATTGTCGCTATTACAATATTACATGTTTTAGATTCTGAGCGGAGCCGTCAAAAATGTTTTCCTTTTAAAGAATGTCATTTTTGCTATGATTCCGCATTAATGATAGACAGAGATAGTAAATACGGGCGTGCAGTCCTCTTAAGTAACTATTAGAAAGTATTCATATTCATCTAAACTGACGCATATTTATTATGTATAATCGGAAAATAATAATTTAGAACCAACCGAAATAATGATTGTAATATACAGTCGTGTAAAAGTTGTCGTAATTTCGTATATTATGGGTAAATTATTATTTTGTATAATAAATCAACACGAAGGACATACGCATACTTGTCTTCATCAAAACACGTTAAATAACAACGTATAAATATACCAATGTTAATATTTTGTTATTATTATCAAATAGGTAACAGAAAGGTATAAAATAGTTATAGGTATACCAATTTGAAATTATAATTATCAAAATGCTAATTATTAGGTACCTAATATGTATTTGCCACCTCTTGCGTGAGGTATATTTTTGAAAGGTATGAATTGGTTAACTTATAATAGATAGGCACCTACTTAAATTTAATATTAGTTCATTGTGATGGTGAAGAAATTACTAATATTTATAATATTACTATAGGTGTTATACGTTTTTGTTAGGTATGTGTTTAGAATTAGTTAATTTATCTTTTACAAGTGCTTTTTTTATCCGCTGTTATATTTTATCGTAAAATAATAATAATAGATACTACCAGGCTTTTTTCAATTAAACTAAGATGTGGATTTTAATAAAAAATTAATGTTTTTAGTAATGTATATATTACATACATATATATAGATACCATTTTATTAGTAGGTTAAACCTGCAATTATTTTTATATGGGAAACTGCAGATGAGTGTTATTTATAGCTTTATTTTTGCCTTTGGACGAATTTTTTTACGCCCATCTCCCATTCAAGACTATTTTGATATAAAAAGATAAAAAGTATTACAGGTATAGGAGGTACCTATAATACTTTTTATCGGCAATAAACATTTATTATTTAAATTTTTTACGTAATATGCATTACTATATTTTTAAACTTTTTATAAAACAAATACGTACGTTATTACTTGGGTGATATTAACCGTCAGTCGTTTGTTATCCAAAGTTTTTACCACACACCGAACACCGCATATCATTTCTTTGATCGTCACGATGTATGTGGTTATCAAATTGCGCCCGTTCCTTACAAATTGTTTATGCGGCAAATCATAGGTTATAAAAACTATAGTTACCAACAAATTGAAAATCGTATAAAACATAACATCGGTATGAAACTGGATTGTACATTTCTTTTGTAGACATTTTATATAATATATAGGTATCTACATATGATGCATTATTGTTATTTAACTTGCTTACCTACTGATCTTCCGTCGGGGAAATCCTTAACAATCTCACTGTTGACAGGTAAACCCTTCGATATTTTTACGTTTACAATGCGTTGTGTTCCGTCGCTATCAGGGACGTTGATTTTTTTCAACGTTCCGAAAAATATCTACGCAATTTATAATTATACTAAATAATATGTAAGTATATTCGGTCAATAAAAACACAAGACGTTTTCACTCACTTCGTTTAATGTCAAATATACTGGAATCTTTTTGACGATCGGTTTATCTAAGTCAATCGGAGGACATGTATGTGAAAGCATGGCCATTATATGAGCGTATGGATTTGTAGATCCATAGACGGATCTTAATAAAAAAAAAAAATAGTATAAATGAGCTGTTATACAATCTACGATTTTAGTGATTTATAATGATATTTTATAAAAAAAAAAAAAAATGCATAGAAATTAATTTTAAATTGTAACATTTCATGTCTGTTATAACTTATAAATACTTAAGTAAAAAGTTTAATGGTATTCAATATTTATACCTGTAGGATAAGGGCAGATCCAGTATTCTATCTTTTTACGGTTAGAGCACTTCACATGTGCACAATTATGGGACTAGACGATAATTTTCAATTTTTTTTTTCGAACTGTGTGGTTTTTGATTCCGCATTTAAAGGTCAAGTTAGGAAATTGCTCAATTTTGGTTGCGAAATCCACAAAGATTTTGATAAAATTAACAAAATAAGGACGCAATTTGAATAAAATAACAAACGTTAAAAGACAAGTTTTGTAGAAAAAACATGAAAAATGTGAATTAGTTCCAAACTGAATTTGTTCCTACCATTTACATTTTATTTTATCCTTTTCAGCAATCAAAAATGTCGTTTATACAAAATGTATATATATATTTCAACGTTGGTATTGTACCGAACATTGATGATATTATAATATACATGATATGTGATACACGATATACCTGTTATAAAATCATTGTAAATAAAGTACTTTTTTTTTTGGTAATGTTGGTGGCACTTTTCCCAAGTGTTACCCAATGGATCCACCCTTGTTAGTAAGTACTAAGCTAAGAATTTTCAAATAGGATTATTTTGGGTATAGGAATGGTGGTAACTTGTGCTCACTTGTACGTTAAAAATATATCACCATGGTACGAATATTGTTTCATTTCTTGTTTATGTTTACTCGTGCTATCGACAAACACACCCATTTTAATCGCGATATCACCGTATCTGTCGTACAATTCACGCCAAAACGGATTGCTTATAACGTCATATGCCTCGAATGCAATAAGTCTACGTTCGTTGTCTTCGTCGTTTAATTTTTCATCCATACCGAATTTGTGAACAATTTCTTGAAATCTGTATATATTTATTAAAAAAAAAAAATCGATTTAAATCTCACTATGTGTTTTAATTAATATGAAATTAGAGGACAAAAATTAAAAAATTGAAAAATTCCACGGGAAAAGAATTAAGACATGTTAAAACAACCACAAACATATATGGTTAAGGTTCAAGATGTTAATATTTTTAAGATATTTACATATTTTGATTTAAAACACTTTGTAACGTACACATTATACATTATTGTAATCGCTTACTTACGCTTTTATTACATCAAATTTCGAACAAGTTCTTTTCAATCCTAATACATGGTAATAATTAATACTCATCATGATTTGTATGATGTTATTTTAAATATCAACTCAACGTGCAAATAAAAATATTTCGTTTAAACTATTAGTAAATAAGTAAAAAAAAAATAGATAAAAATGTTTGTTGATTTTTTACTGGGAAATATTCTCCCTAGTAAATTGCAAAAGAAAAAAAAATATTATCTATATGACTGGGAATTAGGTATATGTAAACAGATATCTTTATTAAAATATGATAAATTAATTATGGCTAGTGATAAATTCTTTTTAGGTGATTTGCAATAAAATAAGATGTATTTTATGTAACATATTTTAGATCCTGAGCGGAACGATGAATGCATTGGTTTGGTCTTGCAATGATGTTTATTTTTTTTTCTGTTGACAACTTTTACACCATCAATTTTGCTCCGATTTTCAAATATAGCACTTTTTCTGAAAGGAAATTTGATTGGGGTGGTAGGTAATTTCTCGATTTTCTCAGGAGTTTTCCCGATAAAAGAGAAAAACCGGGATAAAACGTAGGAAAATCGGGACAATGTGCGAAATGTATTATTTTCAAATCGTAAATATTTCGTCCTTTTAAACATGTCTAACCGAACTCCGCTCAGAATCATTTTTCGTTAGCAAAGATTATTCGTTGCGTACAGATATATATATTAAATTCTCCTCTATATCCAACCTTTCCAACTACTCACCTACAACAGTGGCTCACCCATCGTGTGAAATATTTTGGTCTTTTACATATTTAGTCATAAATACACATTTTTAAATTATTTGTAAAATGTCCGGTTTATTTTACATATTTTTTTAAATTTCATTCATAATACTAAAAATTAAAACAATTTGTCAATTTACATCATCAAAATTTATGGTTTAGTAGTATCATACTTCGATAATAGTATTCGTAAAAATTCTAAGTGTGTGGGTATAGCATTTTTTGATATTTAGGGCTGGCCATTTCTATCACAAAAGTTATTAATAATGGAAGTCTTAGTTAAATATCAATAACAGATTTAGTTTACAACTTTAGTTGTTTATTTTATCTGTTTCTGTTCGATAACCATACCTTTACGACATTGGATTATAATTTATTATATTCAACAATTATTTGACAAAAATGTACAATAATATCAGTACAGTTAAAAAAAAAAAAAAAATAAGTATCATTGTAAAACAAATATATTTTTCTATACCATAAAATATAAATATACCTAATGAATATATAACGTATAAATCATATTAACCTTTTGGGTTTACCAATTAAGTCATCGCAAACGATATGCTGTATTATCTATATATGTATATTTTTTAATGAAAATTTACAAAATATAAATATCAAATTAATAACAATTATAGAAAACTGGAAATTGGGAATTGCCCAGTAAAAAATTGTCATTTAATTAACAGAAAAATCTAATTTTGAAAAAGCTGACATACTCCGCATCATGTAGAAAGTTAAATAGCTAAATAGGTATGGATAGTATATAGGCAGGATGTACGACGTAGATAATAATAATATTCTTAAAACTTCTGTTTAACTAAAAATACTAATTTCTAATTGAACCGATCATTTGAGAAACAACATAAGTTACCATTCTTATTAAAACTAGATTATGGCGGATTTCAATTCTTTGATGATTGATAGATACGTGCACGCATTCCACTTAGAAATGGCATAGGTAAGTTACTATAATTTTGGTTTAAGATACTGTAAAGGAGACACGTTTTCGGTAACTGTGTTCCATTTTATGAGAACTCTATGTATTAATTAAACCGCACAATCGATAACAATTTGAAAACACGCTTTTTAATATATACCTGATACGGAAAAATGACAATTCATGTACTCAGGTCGCTTTGAACGTTCCTTGGTTTTATGTTTACGGTTAAAAAATTAATGGCCCCCGGTACACAATTTTCAATTATAAAATAATTATTATACAAATTTAAAAAAGAAAGATCATACAAATTATCAAAACAATTTTAGCGATACTATTAATATTTTAAATACTAACACAATAATGGTTTATACAGATACAATGTTTTTAACCAAAACGGTATCATTTTTGGTTTATTTTTGTTCAATACGTGACTGAGTGAATGCTGAAGTATTAACGTTTTTTTTTTATTCTTCAATGGGTAGTCTAATAATAACACCATTGTCTCTAGAATTCATGTACGCGAACTAAATAATCATAAACAGACTTTATTTTATTGTAATAACAAAATATTATGACACTATATTATTAATAGTATCTGTATGAGTTTTAAATAATATTCTGCGTTTATCCTTAATATATTGTTTGACATTAAAAACGTTAAGTTATTATAATAATTTATAATACAATAATTGTACTATATAGGCATAAAAAATCTAATTATTTTGAATTGTATAATGTAGACTAATGTTGTAAAATAAGCGTATTATGTTATGAGTTATGACAAAACGCACGTGTTGGCGATTATAATGATGTTAAAAAGAATAATATAGTCAAATAATAAGTAAACATGGTTAATTTATTAGTATACTAACTACTAACTAGTCTTCCTATTACTAAATTGTATATACATATAATATATATATTATATTTTTAGATTCTGAGTGAAGCGAGGAATGTATTGGTTTTATATAATGATATTTTTTATTTTTAATCTGTAAACAAGTTTCTACCCAAAATCTTGTTCTAATCTTCAAGTGTAGAACTTCTTCTGAAAAGAAATTTTATCTGGGTGGTACTTTTTATAGATAATTTTTTTGATTTTTCAAGCAGTTTTCATAATAATTGGGAAAAAAAATTTATGAAAATGGTAATGCTTTTATTATTTTTAATCTTGTTCTCTTGTTGAAATTTAGTAAAAAATATTCGCAGAAACTTTAAATTCAGACAGAGCATTTATATATGTTTTATTTTTTAGATATGGTCAAATATTCAAAACATTTTAGTTATTTTTGAGCTAAATAGCTCAAAAAATAAGCTCTATAAATATAGACATTTCAAATTTGCGATTTTTTTACGTCATTAGGTAGGTATTTTGTGAATAAAATTGTTCGACCAAACAGAAATGATTAAAAATTCAACAGAAGGTTCATTATAAGCCGTACTTAGTGGTAAAAAAGACAAATTGATTTTAATGTAGAATTTTTTTATAAGAATTTTAGTAATTTAAAACATGTATAGCCGAACTCCGCTCATAATCGTTTTTCATTAGCAATGTTCAATCGTTGCGTACAAATAAATTCTCCTATATATCCTACCTTATTAACTTTTTACCTACAAAAATGGTCCACCAATCGCGCGAAGCGTATTCGTTTTTTTGAAATGATATGTTAAAAACATACATTTATTATTCATACATCTAGTTATAATTTACTAATATTATTCTGATTCTTTTTTTTATATAACCTGCAATTATTAAATCGTAAATTGTTTTTTACTTCCGTGCATGTATACATCAGTTTTTTCGGCTTTTTTTATGTAAAAATGTTTATATGTTCAACAACTTATACCTAAGTATACTTAATACTTATACGCTTAGTACGGTGGAGAACCCATTAGCTAATATTGGCATCGTTTGAACCGGTCAATAGCATAATATAGAATTATTATTATTTAAATCAGGTGGGGAGGTGGTGGAGGAGAAGGAGAAGGAGGGGAGGAGAAGGGAAGAGGACGCAGGAGATTCGTATTGCAATAATAATTTAATAGTTAGTAGTATTAGTCCTGTGCAACAATCCGTACACCATCACAGTTAACACACGAGCACTTTCGAGAAACATTCGAAAACAGGTTAGTAATTTTATTTTTGTTAATTTTAGTCACGTGTTAGTAGTGTTTTTGATCTTCTTACGAGTGTAAGAAAAACACTTCCTTATGTATGTATTTTTAAGTATTTAAATCCGTGTTTTTTTTTTTTTTTTTTTGTCGTAAATTTTCCTAAAAGGAACCATAAATCTACAATTCTACACATTAAGTTTATAGAACGAATACATAATACTTCTATAGACTCATAAATTAAACAAAATATTGTATGGACAGGTATGTTTGTGTTTATTAGGTATTGTCTATCAAGAGAATTTTTTTTCCATTCAGTAATGTTATGTAGCATATATTTTCGATTTTGTATGAGAAACGTAAAATATTCCTACCGAGATTTTAATAATCGAATATTCGGAAAATAAATTATATTCGAAATTTCGAATGTGTAATCGATAAATAGGAACAGTCATGATAATAAAAAGTTCGAATAAAATTCATTGTTTATACTTCACAATTTATAAGTATAAGAATAAATATAATTCAAGAATATTGATGCGATGTTTAAAGATTTAATGTGAATCGTCTGTATACACGTCCCACTACGGGTACACTATTAAATTAATCAACGTGATCGTTTTCTTTTCCGCATTGAATTCATAATCGCGATTGAAGAGTTTATTTATTTCGGACACACGACGATGAAATATAATTTCTTTGCCATGTTTGGAGAAGAATTGTAAACAAACGGTGTGATAAAAAAACAAATGTTATTGTTGTCTATAGGAAAACAAGAATAATTTAAGTCAAATCATTTTAAGGTATTTAACGAAAATCGTAAACACATGCTTATAGTTGTATTTCAATAATATTGCGGTATGCATATATTTTAATATATAATATTACGCTTGGTTATAGTATTATTTTTAATTTCATAATTTCAGATACTGTAGTTTAATAAACGTTTTATAAACACGTGTTTTTTTTTAGAAATCATTTTTTCGGTTAGTAAAAAATGCTCAGAGTTTTTTCATGGCGTGACACGGATTTTCACTTAATGGTACTTTATTAGAAAAACGTTGAGATTCCAATACTATTTCTTAAAAATTCCGTTTTTTTTAACACTTATTGGTGAGTAAAATACTCTTAGTTTTTTCACACAGTACCTATCTTAAAAAATGCGCAATTTTTGGGTGGCAGTATTTTATTTGAAACATAGTATTCAAATAATAATCAAAATGTACAACAGTTCACCTCCTTGGTTCTATATTTGATTTTGATTTTTGTTTATTTCTGGGTTACCTTAAAAAAAAAATATAAAAAAATACCCGGAACACCAATCTACAGTCTGATACTGGGGATGGGTGTGCCATTGTTGTAGGTGGGAAGTTCAGAAGGTAGGATACATAAATTTATTTAATTTATATCTGCAAGCAACAATAAAACATTACCAACGATAAACGATTCTGAGTGAAATTCGTTTGTACATAATTTGAAAGGCCGTAATATTTAAGATTTTCACCAACATTTAATCTTAAAAATGTTATAAAAAACATTTACTACATTACACGATTAATACTACTACACTCAGGATCGTTTTTCATTTGCAATGATTAATTATCTTTCATTTTGTATATAAAACAAAATTACCCTTTACATTATAATTTCCCAACCTAACCTTATTGGTGCAAAATTTGTCCCGTTTTTTTTTAAACATTATAATAATTAACGATTGTTAGGTTATTGGAACGATTAATGAATAACTTGTTATAGTTTTCAGCCAAACAAATTCGCTTAAGAAACGCCAAGGACAATATAGCAAAATTACATTATTTGAACTAAATTGTGGCGGTAACTTTGAAATTAGAGTTTGTGTACAAATAACGAAATTTAAAGAAGAGAATATTTTTGAGAGTATTTATTTAAATAACTACCATACAGAAGACTTGTTAGTTTTTGTATGTTTTTTTTTAAAATAGCTGAAACTTTTTTACATGGCAATTTTTTAGCAAAAATTTACATATACATGACCAACATACTCATACTATAAGTTCACAATAAATTATAATAGGGTTCATTTATTGTTTTTAGTAAACCTTTATTTGAGATCGATTAAACATTTACTTGTGTATAATAACAGAAACTTGTAAACAAATAGTAAAGTTGTTTCTAACATTTGAAACATTGGGCTTTTTTATATATCCCGGGTTTATGAATACAATATTATGTAAACATTAAACAAATGTGTTGTTCGTATCAAGGACAGTGCACACGACTACGATTAATAGAGTATTCTTTGATAGCATATAATAATATAAACAACTATAGTAAAAAGTATACAAAATTTATACACGAAATTTAGTGATGGTTTACAGTATTATAGTTATGGATGATTTTATAATAAGATGCAAAAATGAAAGATAATGTGTATTATAAGTACAATACAAATACTTTGGTGCCATGTATTTTGTAAAATGTCCATGCACAAAAGAAACTAAATTATTATTTGTTTATTTATTTTTGTTTTATATAGAAAATTTATTATATTATCAACTCGAATTAACCAAAGGAAATTACAAAAAAACTACACTTATTGAATTGCTGCAATAATGATTTTGCAACTTACCGACGATCAGTTGAAAACGATCCGGAATACTTGTCCGAGGTCACAGGCCGAAATAGATCAGGATATAGCCATCGTAAGACATTGGTTAGATAAACAACCACATCTACCCAAAACTAGTAAGTATACTATATAATAGATTAGATTAGTTTAGATTGGATTTGACGATCACTTAAAGTATTTATTTTTAAAGCAAATAAAATAAGCATTATCTTATTATAACGTGGATAAATGCTGAAGTTGTGTCTGATGGTAAAAATAAAAGATGAACGTATAATGTCGTAATTTGTAAGTGTTTAAATTCAAATCTATGAACAAATTCGTTAAAAATATACTTATTTATTTTGAAATTGAATTTTTCAAAAAAAGTTTAACCGAAATCTGCTCAGAATTGTATAGTTTTTTGTTTTCAATAATTTAACGTTAATTATCCACCTATTATTTTATGTATTTTTAGTTTTTGAGCATAGTGATAAATGTAATTGTTTTATATGATACATTCTGTATTTATTTTTTATTTTGCGTATCTGCAGAGTACATTTTTTTCTTGTACCTTTTCGATATATTATTTTGAAACGATTTCAATGTAGAATAATATAAATAATTAAAATTATATTCCGAACTAATGAAATATAAATTGGATGATTATTAAGCATTAATATTATTATTAATCCATATGTTCCGGCATATTTATAAAGCAACTTTATACGTTAAAAAATATCTGTTTTTATTTATTTGCACGCAAGGAACTATACGATTTCAGTACCTATATAATTTAATACTTACGCAATAATAATAAATATTTATAAGTCAAGGATAAGAGAATTTATAAATTATTATAATATTATCGTATTATAATCACGTGCAGAGGTATTCATATTGAAATTGATATAATTTCCAGGCGATGAAATTATCTATAAAATGTTGTTCAGTTTGAAATTCCGTACGGAAAAAGTAAAACTCGTGTTGGAAAATTACTATACGATAAAAGATGTATTCCCCGGAATCTACGGAAACTTAGACCCAACAACGGATACGTTTAGAAAACACGTGGACGCAGTGTAAGTATATACCTATAGAATGTCTGTTATATGTGTCGAAATATTTAATATACGGGTAACATAATGTAACACCAATTATTCGTATCGTTATAATAATAAATTACAGTAAAACTAGATAGACACGTGACCTACGCCGATGACCTAAAAATATTCTATTGGATTTTAATAAAAAAAAAAAAAAAACAAAAAAAAAACAAAAAATAAAATATTAATATAATAGTAAATCAAAATATAGGTTTTCATATTATGAATTAGGTACATAATATTATTAATTTTTGTTTCAATAACAAAATGGTCGGCTTTGGTTTAACGAACTCGAATGTTATGTTTTTGTTTCAATTTTCGAATACATCTGAAGTCACGATTTAAATGAGTTTACTGTGCAAACAAAACGTATACAGAATATGAGACGTTGAAGGTACGAAGTCTCTAAGGTTAAAAAATAAATATTGGACTATACATTTAAGGGCCGTACTTACAATGTCCGGTTAAGTGGCGGTAAAAGTGCCGGGTTACGGCGAACCGTTCTTACAACCTTCGATTAACGATCGTATAACTAACCGGCCGTTTTATCGACAGTGATTCCCAAAACAACCGCCCATGATCAAATTTTTTTGTTCTATGCATGCGCATTTCTTGAGTTATCATGTATTATTGTTACTCTCATCTATACAGTCAGATAATTCGTTATAAATAATACAAATGTTATAATGTTTATTTGTTTGTTTACAAAACTAAATCCGCTGTTATAATATTCATGTTGATTATTGACATATGCTTCGTTACTTATTTAACGTCTTAACTATTTAAAACATGTCGATAAATAATAAGATACTGTAGCAGTCATTTTTCTACAGCGGAAGAGACTACGTTGGTCGAGTTGGCTGCAAAACCAACAATTGTCTAATAATTCGAGGTAGTTCTTGCTGTTGTCGCCGCAACACAAAAAGTTGTAGGTACTTATTGTCACGGCCAGAACAGCTGGCCTCATACTGTAATCACTAAGTGTTTTATTTATATTATTGTTATTGTTAAATTTGTTTAAATGTGTCTTGTGAGTTATATAATATGTAGATTACCTAGCGCGTTATTGCAAGCCACCGCATCGACTGTACAAATATTTTTTCACGGCCACCGCAAATTTAGTCAAATCGTTGGTCGCCAGTCGTACGAAATACGGTACCTATGAAAATCGTGTGCTCGAATAAACACTTTTTTTTTGTGATAATATCGGCTTGAATAGCGCAATAGATTGATGAAAAAAGGGTTTGTACAAAATCGCATGCGCAAATCGCCGTGAACATTATTATTTTATGTCAAAATCGCGAGCGCTAATCGTCACCACCGTTACCATTTTGTTTATAGTTTTTAAGTGTGTATGTAACTAAATTATTTAGGTATAGGTGCAGAACAGCTGGCCAGTCTACTCTCCACACAAATCGTATTTTTATTTATTATTATTGTTTGTTGAGCCAGAAGGGCTAATTATCATTTTTTACTTTTTATTTATTACCATGTTTGTGTTACTGTGAATTGTTCTGATTAATTATTTATTTTATTTTAATTTCCAGCAATACAGATCTTAATACCATATCTACAATCTGAATTTACCATTTATTTATTTACTCCTTTTTTTTCTCATAGTTTTTAAGTTATATATTACACACCCACACGCATACACATTTAAACACAAAAACACATTTTGCAGAACACGCAGTACCTAGCTCGACAGTATTTGTCTGACGTTCCCGACCACTGCTGTTTGAGCTAGCACACCACTATACATCCAGCTGTTCTTTCATATTTTTATGACCTAGGTGTTAGTGGTGCAACTGAGACTTAGGTGTCCGGGTGCACGTCATATTATTTTAAGTTCTCAGCCCGTCTATTTTTAGTGACCTCGACGTGATATTTTTTTTTTTGTTTTTCTTTTCTTTTCTATTTCTTTTTCTTGTTGGTCTTCTCGTGTGTTATTATTTTATAAAACACAAGGATGCCTGGCTAGCAACAATTATCCTAAGAAAAATAGACCAGAAAACAAATTAAGAATGGATGTTGCGGCGAGCTGACACAAATTTGCCAAAATATATCGAGCTTCGAGATTTCATTTTAAGTTACTGTATTTTTTTTGAGAGTTCCAAAACTTTAGATACCAACGCGAAAGAAGAAGGGTCAGGATATCCAACGAGCGATTCGAATTTGAAGAAGTCTAATCATGTAGTTTCAAAGAAACACTCACAGCTTTAATTGTTAATGAAGCTAAATGTAGTTGCTGTTTAGAAATACATAAGCTATATTCATGTAATAAGTTTAAGAATTTGTCTATAGGAGAATGTGTTATAGTGATTCGAGATTCGAAGTTATGTTTCAACTGTTTTTCTTCGAGGCATATGGCAAGTATATGCAAATATATTTATGGTTGTCGTGTATGCAACCGTAAACACAACTCATTGTTATATTTCAACAAACCTGCAGATTATAAGCCAGTCATCCAAGGGCAACAGACTACAACAGATAAACCAGACGTTTCAGCTGCTGCATCCATACTTGGTGGGTTGGATCAGAACTATACATTTTTGGCTACTGCTGTTGTTCTAGTCACTGATAGGCGAAGGAATCAGTGTAACTGTAGAGCTTTATAGTGGCTCACAGGTCAACTTTATAATTTTTTTTAATTTTGCCAAGGTACTGTGATTATAACGTAAAAAATCTAATTTATCGTTCAGTAGCATTGTTACCAACCAAGTTAAATCGGTATCCTATGTTGAAATCTTAATTCAATCAAGGTAAAGTGGTTACGGTGTTAATTTGATGTGCCACGTGCTGCCAACAATCGTAAATAATTTGCCATCGTGTGAAATTCCATGGGAAGGTGGGCAAATTCCAGGTGAGTTGGTGCCACGTCTAGCTGATCCATCCTTTCATAGTACAGGCATAGTCGATCTGTTAATCAGTGGGAAGCTTTCTTTGATGTGATTTTACTTCTGTACCTCGGATATCATTGAATGTCAAGAACGCGTTTTTGAATGACAATCAGTTTGGATAGATTGTAACAGGGGAGCTAGCAATCTTCACTTGTCTCACAGGAGTAAATTAATTTGGTAGGTTATTGAAGGATGACTGGAAGGTGATTCTAGCAGATAAAAATGCTTATGGTCAAGGATTGAAGGACAATCAGACGAACAGAGAACACTTCAAAAATTCCGTGATACGTTTCAGTGTGGCCAGCAAGGGAAATTTGTTTTACTTTTGCCAATTAAAGAAAAGCACAGACATTTGGGAAGTAGTTTAGTAATGGCAACCTCGAGATTTTTCAGCATTGAAAGAAGACTGCAGCATGATGAGTACTTGCGAAAAAAGTACAACTTCATGAATGAGTATATAGAAATGGGCCAGTTGGGGTCAGGACGAGATGAATCCCAAGAATGAAGCCATGCAGTATGCTTTTTACTTGCCGCATTACCCAGTAATAAAATCGTCAAGTCTAACAACTAAAACAAGAATTGTTTTTGATGGTTCAGCTAGACCATCGATGGGTATCTTACTCAATAATTTGTTGAAGCGCGGTCAAACGGTACAAGAAGTACTCACCTCCATGAAGCACTTCGAACATACGCTCTAGTCACTGTAAAGTATGGCACAACATCTGCATCCTTCATGATTTCTTAATGTCTTGTGGTTCTTGGAGAAGAAATAGCAAAAAGAAATACCAAGGCCGCGGAGGCCATCTTACGAGATTTTTACATGGACGACTTAATAATGGCCTGTGAAACGGAACATGAATGTATACGGTTACATGAAGACAAAAATAATGTTCCAATTCAACTTCAGTTGTTCAGTTGTAAAATCGAAACGATGCTTTTTTTTTACATTAGATCTAGGGGATCTCGCTTGACAGTATTTACCCGGCTTTTTTTCTGTTTTCTAATTGCAATATTCAATTCTAGACATTTAATTTTCGTAGTTTAAATAATCACTTTCAATTAAACCGTAGTTATATATTGCTTTTTTATAATTCTAAAAATAAAGTAAAAACAAAACAAAATGTATATACTATACAGATAAACTCATAAAATACAAAATTAGTAGTACAGAATAAATTATTACTAGTAACAATAATCGTAAAATGTATTGATAAGTATTGATTGGTAACACAATCGGAGAGACTTTAGCTTAACCGGAGGATAACCAGCAGAATTTCGTCGGTTAAAAATCCGACCGTAAAATCTCCAATAATCGAAGACTTTTTCCTTAACCGACATATGTAAGAACCAACTGTTGGTTAGATTTAAATATAACTGCCAGTAAACGCTAACTGACACTTAACCGGACATTGTCAGAACAGACAACTTATATTTGTATTTATTTTTCCCATCATATCGGTTAAGGTTTATACACAACATCAATTTAAAATGAAATGTTTACAGTTTGTATGATGAAAAATCACATTGTTCTAATTTTTCGCGGTATATGCGACCAACTCAGATTATCCCAACCAGCGTATGATCTTCTCCAATCTTCTTTGTTTACCACAGCCATTTACCAATCATCTTCGTTTTTCATTGTCTTTTTAAACTTGATTGTTATATAGTTACATGTTTCCGCTGCCTAAACTCACGCCGGACTTGAGCAGAGTGCTGTGTTACCGGATGGCTACAACAGATGCGAAAGCTTTTTGCATGGACAGTCAACTAAAACGCAACGAAATGATTTGGAATTGGTGTTTTGAAAAAGACCCTTTGACTCTAAGCAATGTATGGATATTCGATTTGACAAACATGGACACGATGGCTCAATGGGCGCATTTTAATATAAGCTTTATGAAAAGAGTACTCAAAATAAATTTGGTAATTAATCGATTTGTATTACTGACTGTAAAATACCTATAGATAAATTTAACAATAATATTGTCATTGATTATAATGTTAAACATTTTTAAAAATCTATGATTATCAACTAACCATAATTTTATTTTATAAACGTACAATTTTTCGATTTCAGGAATCGAAACCAGTAAGAATCAAAAAAGTTCATTTTGTAAATGTATCGCCGATAGCCGAAACTACACTTAATTTTATTAAACATTTTGCCCCGCAAAAATTTAGAGACAGGGTGAGTACCTATCACTTATATTGAGTAAACATATAAGTTAATCTAGCAATTTATTGTTGTACAATTTGTATAATTATATAATTGTATGTATTTATTTCGTAGCTCATATTTAGCTCGAGTTTCAATGGACTACAAGAATATTATCCAACAGAAATGTTCCCTAACGAATGGGGAGGCAAAGCTGGTCATATAGAGGAACTAAATCGTAAGTGTTCGTCATCTGCAACTGTATAAGTTTATAAATAATCACTTGGGTACATAATTTTATATTTAAAAGTTTTTTTTTTTTAAGTGCTCATGGACACATGTTGTAATAATATAAGTTCCATTTTTTGTCAAATTTATCCCGAAAATAGAGACTATTTCATTGTATTGTATTATATATTACCTACTATATCAATATTTTTTTACTGAATCTCTTAGAAATTTTTAATGGATATTTCTGGATTAAATGAGCTCAAACACGGTGATTAGATTTGTTTTGTAGGCGTAATTTCAATAGGAATTTAACTATGTTGTTTCGGGTGGAAGGTGGTTTTTGTCTAGCATACCTCTGTAGATTTATAAAATGAAGGCATAGAGAGGAAATTGTGTATATTATGCATTGTAGAATCAACGATTTATCTTTTGGGGGTTTTAACTTTACGGGGGTATTATTATTATTTTTAAACTTTATTATGATTACAGAGAGAATGCAAGAAAACTTAATCAAAAGCAAAAATTGGTGCATTGAAATGGAACACAAGAAAGTGGATTCTAGTAAACGGATTGGTGAATCCAAAATTACTGACCAATCAATAATGGGCATTGAAGGGAATTTCAAGAAAATTAATTTTGATTAAACGACGTGAAACGAAAAAATAACAAGGAGGGTTAAAAGATCTTTACTTATAGTTAGAGCTTGGGACTTTATACATTAAAAATCCACAGAAAAGAACTTAAAATCATCAAAAGAGTCCTGAAAAAATATTTTAAAAGCAAAAATTACAGATGATTTATACATATACAAGTCCCTAAGTGGGGTTTAAAATCCTCTACCCTCCTTAACGGCTTCTAACACTACAAAAACGATTAACACAAGATATTTTATTAAAATACTTACAATTTTATTTTAAAACTTGTGTTAATCATTTTTATAATATTCAAAAATTATTTTATTTTATAAGTTAGAACCGTTAGTTGGGGGACTTTTAAAAACATTCTACCATTCTGGTTTTTTTAAGTACCTATGTTTTCAAGTTTTTTTTACGTTTTTGATCGTTGTTTTTTTTTGTGAATTAAAGTGCATAAAGTCCTGCGCCCTGCTTATATATTATATAATAATATTATTATCTTATATTTAAAATCCGTAAAAATGTACCAATGGATTACAGTTAAAAAATCCTATTGGTATTTGTTTTTTGACGAGATACTCAGTATTATTATTTTCGTCCTAAATATTATAAATTAGTTATTATCACTAGTTTGTACCTATTTTTGTAATATATATATATATATATATTAATATAGATATGTATAATAGTGAAGTATGTGATACAAAATATTAATTGATTATTAATTAATAAGTGGATTTTAGTATACATTTTATATTTTTTCGATTTAGCTATCTTATTATATACACTATTAATTATTAATTTTATTTAGAAAAGTTTGTTTATTGAAAATAAATAAGAAAAAAAAGTAAACATCTTCACAAATAGGTTCGGTTATTTTGGTTCATTAGGATTCAACTAAAATATAATGTACCTAACTTGCAGGGCCGTATAATGAAAATATTTGTAATTCAGTAGATTAAAAGTAGAAGTATAAGTCAGTAGATACTTATAGAGTATTTTAGGTGTCTATAATAAGATAATATTATGTTGTTTTAATATAAATTATATTTAATATACCATGATCTAACTTAAATAAAATTATTTCCCTTTAAAATCGTGTAATATTCTATTTGAATCCAAATATTGTAAAATTGTATAATATTTGCGATAATAATATTTTGTACATTTCAGTTTTAGGTTTTAGTTAATTCAATTATATTTAGTCAGTAAAAGATACTTGTTTGTATTACATTTTTAAATTAAAGTTAAGTTATTTATACTAAATTTAAAAAACTCACATCTGCAGGCCAATGTTGTGCAATTATGCAGTTGAAAATTTAAAAAAATAAATCTAAATAACTGCTTCCAAATTAGTTCTTTTTATTGTTGTTGAAAATAAAAAAAATTTGAATTGTGCCGTTTGGAATGAAATTAAAATTTAAACACAGGAAAATTTTAAGAGGATAATATAAAACCATGTTAGGTTGGTTTGTATATTTTTTTTAAACTTAGCTGTATAACTTTTTTATTTGATAATATTCCAGATAAAAAACTACCTGATGGTCTTGAAAATATTCTTCTATTTAAATTTCATTCTATTTAAACTCCAATCAAGTAACGTATTATTTTGTTATGTTACCACTTGCGGCAGATATAGTAAGACTGAGAATTATTTTCGTCCAGTTCGTAATATTCACAATTATCGTCATAGGTAATAAGAACATACGATTAGGTCATCAGTTGTTTTCGGCGTTATTAAGAATTAACACTGTATATTCTTTTTGTTTAGTCCTCCTCTTTGTGACTTATAAAATTGTTATTTTCATTTTCATTTTTGGTTATTAACTTTTTATAAATTATCACAGTTAATAATTTGCATACATTTTTTAACCACAAAACCCAACGGTGTAGCCGGTGAAGGTTGAGGGAAAAGCAACTGCGGTACAAAGAAAAATGTATGAAGTGCACTTTTTTTTATACAATTTAGGCCAAACAAATTCAAAACTGTCATCAAACATTAAGATTTTATAATTACCTGTATTTTTTTTCGAGGTTGAAGTTTGGAATACATAAGAGTTTTGACTCTAAGATAAGAAACATCCACGAATTTCGAAACAAACGACCTTTTACATCAAATTGAGAATTGTAACATTATGTTTGTACTGTAAATGATAAAACCTATTTTAACAGAAATTTGTATAGTTAGTTCTAAACGGAAGACATTAGATTTGAATCTATTGGAGTCTCTATGTCTGTCTATAATACATGCCTAAAAAAAAAAAAAAAAATCTCTTAACGACCTAAGAACTGATGATAATCAATATGAATCTCTGTATGAAAAAGTCTTTGGTATGTGAAAAAGTATGTGACTCGTTGAAATTCCATATATAAATAAAAGAAAAATATCTTATAAAATTGAAAATGATAAAAACCAGCATTTCAGCTATAACAAAGAAATAAAATAAAATAATTTGTGTTTCATACAGTTTAAGTTGATCTAATAAATGATCTTCAGGTTAAGATTCTAGATTTCATGAGTTAATATCTTAAAGTTATTAGGTAGTTTTAATCAATCAATAATGATAATTTACGTTGATTAACAATATTGTTATGATTGAAAAGAAAATTAATCAAATTTTCAAAAAATCATAGAAAATAAAAGATCATATATTAATAAAAGTTTTAGCCATCAAAATTTTTTCTAAAATTCAATTTTACAAAATGGTTATTCTGAATTTTTAAAAAAAATTATAGTTAAATTTTAAAGTTTTTATTTTAGGTCTCCCTCACCCTAAAAAAAATGTTCATACATAAACTGTAGCACTGAAGCATACTTATTATTTAAAATGTATATCAAAAATATTGAATAGGAATAAGTTATTGCATTTGTCGAATCCACGTGGGACACCCTGCATAGTGTACCTAAATTGCATACGTGCATTAGATTTTAAGTCGCTATACGCCTTGTTTTTAAGGAGTCGAACAATCGTTGAAAGGTTTTTTTTGATTTTCCGATCGATTGTAACCACGATACTCTTGACTCTCCACATGTATTGGTCCAAAAAATGTGTTTAACCACAGGAAAAAAAAATGTTATTTTAACCGCTTTACAACCTGTAATTATTATTGCTCGACCAAATAAGCATTCCAACAGTTACAGGATTTAAAATTCTGCCTTTCTTTTAATAATGAAACTATTATTATTATCTTATGGCTATATCGTTATTGTTATAGTCTAATAATTATTATTTCAGTTGCAGCGGTATTAACAACAGCATTCGTGTTACTTATACGTAAAATTCGAATGTTTCGTCACCATGTCGTGGCCGTGCAGCGTTCGTTATCATCGTACTTACCTAATTATATTGAACACTGAGAGTAACAGCGGGCAGCAGAAGCTAATAGTAAAACACATAAAAAGATAAGAATCTCCTACGAACTGAACCAGCGGGGCATAACCAATTATTATTTGTCGGTAAATCGTTAAGCCATTATTATTTTTCATCACCAAAAATGAACGTCGATGACGACGACAACGTTTACTTTTCACTCAAATCTGTTATAGAAATCAGCCTAGCTTAAAAATAATAATAACCAAAGGGTTAAAATAAATATGAAATGTTTCTTGAAATGTCCCCCCAAAATATTCAAAGCACCCCTAAAATTTGTATTTTATATACAAGCCAGTCTTAATATAATATTTTATTTAAAATGATATTTGTGGTCATTGTCTTTTGAAGTGAGATTTTCTGCTTAATCTGTTTGTTCTAAAACACAGAAGCCAGATCGAGTGATTTGGCTTTGCGTAAATCTATTTCTGTTTTGTGGATAGGTAACAGGGTTATGATTGTTTTGATAACATCATTGCCTAATTAATACAGGAAATGATAACAAGTAAGTAGTAGATATTACAAGACAATAAGCAACAGACATATATGTAGGTTATCATATCGTTTCCTAATCTTATTAGAAATCGCCATCAATATTAAATTATCAACATTTCTGGTAACGTAGGAATTAATATTCCTATTTAATAATGAAATAATATGAGTTAGTGGGGCTTAAAATAATATAATTTTTAACGTTCTTATAGTTGGTATTCAAATATTATTGTAAATATCGTTGATAAAAAGAATATGATTTAAAATATAATTATCCAACATACATTCTCTTATTTAAGTCGAATTATTTAACTATGGAGATTATGTCTCGAATATTACAGAGAAACTGATTATTACACCGGTGTAGTGTTTTTACACAGACAGAAATTGACAGTGGGTATAGGTAGGTTATATAAAAAGATAGACTGCTATTAAATATGAATTACTATTTTTATGAAATGCAATTTTTTTACTATTTTGCTTATGATTAGGTTTATTTTTTATAAAAAGTAATAATTTAAGGAACAAATTCGAGTTTATTATAATGCCATCAAATGTTATTCAACGTTAGACTTGATAATATATAATGGCTTTTGAATTACTGTTTTGTTAATAAATGACGTTAAAACAAGCAAATCTATTTTTACAGCCATCGTACAACAAAATAATTTATGAAATGATAATTTGTCTACATATTTTTATATTATCTAACTATAATATACATTGTTATTATCTATGGAATAAGGAATAAGAACTTAAAAATATATAATTGGTTATCCACGTTATGTATACAAATATTTACATTTTAAAATATTTAGATAAAGATAATAGTTAAATGTTAGAATAATTACCTAAATAAAGATAAAAGATAAATAAAAATATTTAACTATCTAGATATAGATAAATAATCGACAACGTTTTAGTTAGATCAAAAACAAAATAATTATGTTAGCTACAGTACCCATCATAAAACTAAGTGCTAACTACTTAAGTAGTAAAAGTGTACCAGATTTGGTATATAAGTATATACCAAAGTATACTGAGTATATGTATTTAATTAATAAACTAAACAAAATAATGAAATAATAATAAAAATTGAATTAGCAGCGCAATTTGTTTTTACATTATCTTTTAGGATATTGCAGAATGCTTGAATACTATAAAAAAACATTTGAGATTTATTAAACATTAAAAAAATAATTTGTGATCAAATAAAAAGTATAAACTATAGGTTAACTAGATACCTAATTAGATCTAAATAAGGAGGGCTACAAGATATAGGCAGTTTTGTTCTTATACCCGTAGAATGTAAATATTATTATTATTATTTATATAAAAAAATAAACCAAATATAACACTAAAATTACAAATAAACGCAAATTTGTTATGTCATACGTTTGTATAAGGATGTCATATTTTTTGTCTTGAACATCAAATACTTGAATGTTGAACCAGCAATTACTAGAAAATCGAACTATATAAAAAAAAATCGTGAACATTAAGAACAAACAAATGACTGAATTGCTAAATTTTGAAAATCAATAATTTGAAATGAATCATAGTCATTATTTGGAACACCGAAAAGGCATTCAATAGAATGGAAAAATTTGAACGTCATAATTTTGAACTTGCTTCGAAACATTCAAAATTTTGAATGCGTATAATTACACCAATATCTTGAATGACAAATATAAAACGGCAACTATAGGCAACCACAAGGTTTTCTCGTGTTTACAATCATTCGCAATGATTTGATTGATTGTTTAGGAGAGGAGTAAATGCTACTCAATAAAAATGTGTCTGCTGTATGAATATTAAAAAAAATATGACTTTATTTGTTTGCCTAAAATATTACAAAGCCGAGCGCGTACGTGCCTAACATTGCCACATAACGAATGCGATTCGCCGATTAAACTCGTCTCGTTCGGAACTTAGGTATTACGCTGACTCCTAACTAATCGCTGAGTCGTTATCGATCCGATTAATAAATTTAACTCCAAAATCAGACACCTTGTATTTAAGATGTGGCTGTTAAAGGTTTTCACATTCAAGATTTTGACATTCAGAACATTTAAAGGACAATAGTTTGTGGTGTTAGTTTGAATATTATAGTAAATCGACGTATTATTCAATTTAAAGATATCTAATAACATTATCTGGTTATTGTTGGTGCAATTTTTTAAATATTATAATTAGAAAGGTCGAACATTCCGCAATATCCTGAACAATTTTTTAAAAATATTGCAACATTCTTTTGTTTTCAGTTTATTAACTAAATTCCTATACTCAGTATATCATACGTATTAAAGTGTAGGTTTATAATATGTTTATAGTATATTTTTAATATAAGAAAATGTCTAAACAGATTAAATATTTGTATTTTTTTTTAGCGAACTACGGTTTTTAAATGTATTTAATCTTCGACGGACATATTTTTTGCCTCTAAAATTATATTTTTATTCCGCCTACCGACATTTTACTACTGGATAGATAAACCGTTACACAATGTTGCATATGACTGAATAAAAAATTAAAAAATAAAATTTATACTAATAACTAATAATTGTGCAGGTTCACAATTCACAGAACATTCGTGCCCATTAAGGCAACAGGTTGTAAATTCATGAACTGTAGAAATACGAATTTTACGAGTATATATAGTTATCGTACTGTTTATATAAAATATAAAGTATAAAGTAAATAATAATTAAAGAATTTTTTTTTTAATTAGCTATCCTGATTTCTGCTACAAATATATGAACGCTTGGAAAACATCTTTTGTTCAAAATAATGATGTATACAGTTGTCCTCCATTTTAGTAATACAGTTATTGAGTTACAACCGCTAGCCAATCTACAAAGGTTCGGTAATACATAATTTGAAGTGCCGTAATTGTTTTTGCAATTTTCGTTTAAATTTGACTTTAAAACGTTTATTAAAAAAAAAAAGTCGTCTGATGATTTTGGAAATATTACCACGTCTATGTAAGTTTAATATAAGTATTATTACCAAGTTTCAAGTCTCTACATGTATTTATAAACGAATTACAGCAAACAATATTCCCAAAAATTAAAATTCCTTAAAAGCTCAACATTTTTGGCAATGATACCGTAAAAGAGTAAATCAAAAATGCAACAAAAAAGGTATCTTGTGATTTTTCGATAAAAAACGTGGTCTATATTTTTATAAAATAATGAAATTGTACGTTACCCTATGTTTTTTCGCACTTAAGTGATTTTATTTCAAATATGGCGTCAAAAATTAAGAAAGACCTTCTTAGTAAAACCAATAGCTCCTTCGTTATGCTCGTAATCTAAAATGAATTATTTAATATTGCAATATTAGTCAGTAGTATGACTTAATAAAACACAGAATGAAATCGAATCAATAAACAGATATTTAACGAGAAACAATAATGTGTTTTATAATACTCCGTTAAATATTTCAAGCAGTGTGAAATTTCACGTTTGAAATATTTCATAATCATAATAATGATAATTAAAAAATAATATTATTGTATACGGTGGGTATTTTTAGTAATTTATAAATAAATTTAATAGATAGCTATCAAACGTAATGTATTGTTGCAGCGAAAATGATTTTACGCTGAAAAAGTAATTGTCCATTTTCTATGGATTCGGCATAAAAAGTGGTAAAGTTCTAAAAGTAGTAAAGTTTATAATTGTGTTAATTGACATACGTCATACTGTATCAAAAAACCTACCATATTATAACTATTAGGATTCGTATACTTTTACGCGTGTTTTTTAGGCGCATTTATATTTATGATATTGTTTTTTTACATATATATATATATATATATAGGTTATTTCTCTATATTAATGTATTAGTTTCCTACTGAATATCTATTCGATTTGACATTAATGCGGTTACGATTTGTATATTCAAATTTAAAGGATACAGTCACAGCGTATAAAGAGTTTTAAGTAATTATCCTCCTCACTGTCTAATATATAATAATGGTGTTGGATTTTTGCTTTATTTATCTTTTTGAAACAATGATCGTTAATTTGAAATTAATTATTTATTATACGATGTGATTCAACTGATTCGATCCAGCGCTGTTTTTTTTAGTGGACGGTAATAATATTCTGACCGCGTACAGTCCGCCTCGGTGGCGTTTATATTTTACGCGCTACACGCTTTGATGGATCAGCTAAATGCATGATCATTTTTAATGCAAGTAGAATGGTAGAGAATTTCCCTAACTAAAAAAATTGCGTGATAAAGTAAAAACGAATACTAAAAAAACCGTTATTTTCAATTAGTGTAGAAACAAAAAAAAACAAAAAAGTAATATTATAATGTCAAAGACCCCCCTCGTATACGGACCTAAAAATTAGTAAAAATATAAACTATGAAATAATTTTTTTTAACCTCCGATCGAAGTGTTATTAAATTATTAATTTTCCACTTATCACATTCAGTGTATGGAATTTCCTAATAGTCAGATCTCCTGAAATGCAACCAAAATCGCATTCATTAAAATGTCTTCATTCTCGACATATTATTAAACTCGAAGATTCCTTTAATTTTAAATTATTGACGAAATATTATATTATAATGCCTGAAACCGTCATAGAAAAGAGTTTTAAAATATTTTAGAAATAAAAATAAATACATTTGACTTTGGACTTGTTTTAAAAAATACGAACATATACTAATATATGATACATACTTTTATGGAGATTATTTTATATACTCTGCCCTTTGCGCCTTTGTTGATCGATATCTATTTTTCCATTTGATACTAACTCGCATAAATTATCAATCCCGCTTGTATCAGTAAAGATATTATATTTGTGGTCTTAGGGAGACCAGGCTTAAGTCAATTCTGTATAGTTTTCAATTTAAAATTTAAATAAATTAAATATCGAGGGTTGTTAAATGACTAATCTAAATTACGGTTCTAAATGAGTTTAAGTTATATAATTATATGGCATATGCCTTTTTGGCCGAACAAAAAGTACTTCATATTTACTTAAGATATTTTAATTTTCGGTATAACATGTGCTAGCATATTTATGCATTTATGCCATTTAGACAGATCCGTCTCCCTGGCACCCATAAATCGTCCTATCGACTTCGGACCCACACAATTTGTATGTACCCGATTTGTATCTATTTGTATCTCTTAAAAAAAAAAAAAAATGTGTATCCTCTTTATTTAGGCATAAAACGAGATCGTCTCCTCACTGGCACCCGCAAGCGTTAAAAATCGTTAGACGTTCATATGTTTATGCAAGGGCTGTTATGTATGCCCTTTATGAAATTCCATTAATGAAAGACATTAATATTGATGGACAAAAATATTATCTACGTGACATAGTTGCATTTATTGGACCAGCAATAAATGTATAAATTAATAGTAATACAACTGGACATTATATTACATATTGTTATAGGTCAAACGGTGTATGGGAATGTTACGACGGCACAAAAGAAAAGTAAAATTATGTTTATATAAACAAAAGATAAATGTTGACACATCATTTTATACGATTTAAATTTAATAGTGTTTAAATAACCAATAAATTGTTTTATTTAATTCTTAAACAAATAAATCAAATAAAGTATAATGAAAGAAAATTAAGTGTTGTACTTTTCATAAGTGAGAATGTGTGATGCTATTCATTTCTTTCTAAAATCCAACTATTTTTAAACCGTTTTTGCCTTATATTTGCAAATAACCAGCATGTCTCACAGTACACACGGTTTAATAACATTATAGAATACCATGATAAGAATATAATATGATATAATATAATTTTTAATGTTTGCGGTTGACAGGGAGACGGTCTTCTCAGCACCTGCGTTTAAAATTTCGTTTTATACCAAAATGAAGGGGATACACATTTTTTTTTTAAAGGGATACAAACGGCGTTGGTCCGAATTTGATAAGACGATTTACGAGTGCCAAGGAGACGGATTTCATTTAGACCAAAACTAATGGGAAACAAAATTAAAAAAAGTAAAATTATCATAAAAAAAATTCCAAAAATGAACCGAAGCCCCTTTCTATGGGATCAATTATATATTGTATAGTTGTTGAATTTTCTATTTCTACCTGTACAGGTAAAACTATATATACGACTATATCGTGTTTTGGTCTGTTGATCTATTGTTACGGTTTTGATTTTTGAGGTTCGTTATTAGTAACGTGCACTAGTTGTTGAAAATCGAATCTTTGGACATTTGTTGCGGTCTGTTTTTCTATATCGTTCATATCAGATGAAAATGATATTGCTGTGCCAATTGTAATATAATGTCTAAATATTACGTTCTTTACGATGCATTCGTGACTGAAATTATGGAAAAAAAAAATAGCGCAATGATTATTATAACGCGTATAGTATATAAGTATAGTTGGTACACATCGTTGCTCCTAAAAAAAAAAGATTAACTAATGTACTCATGTGCTCGTATTGTGTTTAGCAATAATATCATCTATATAACTTATATAACTTTTATCATAAAATCTGAAAAAAAAATAATATTAATATCAACGTATATTATATTGTTATAGTTTTAGTAGACTATTACCACACGTTTAAGAAGAAAAAAAAAAAGAAAAACAATAAGTTTCTTTTTTCGTATCTGTGTGCAATTAGGAATTAAATCTAATCGGATAATGTTATTATACAAGTACATACTTATAATACGTGGCGTACAAACAATAGATACGGATCGTTAAAGTCACTATAGAGATTACAGGTACCCGCAGACAATTATTTTACATTTTTATATTAAGTACATTAAGACGGAAAATTATAAGACATGTCTGAATTTACGAACCGTTGCTCGCGTTTACTTTTCGTGTACATATTTCGAAATGAACCGATCCGTTTAGAATGTAGAAGGTCCCAGAAATTTTGGGATTTCCGAATTTAGATTGTTTGTATTTGTTGTATTTGTGTGTAGTTGGTGTGCCAAATCGATATGAATGCTTCTGAGGTTAGACCCACTCTTTAAGTATAGGAGTAAAAGAGGTTTAAAAAAAAATCATGTAAACGTGTAAGTCATTAATTTGAAATTTGATAAATTTTGGATCCAAAAACTCTAAAAAAAAACCCCAAAATACTCTAAAAATTTTTAAAAATGACAAAAATAAAATGTTTCAAATTTTGTATTCTCATTAAAAAGTACACGAAACAAATTTGTAGCATCGCATAGAAAGCTTTGGGAAACAATACAATGTGCACGGAAATCCCAGCCCTGTGATTATACTATAGTAATAATTATAATGAACCTTTAATCAAACTTTTTTCGCACTTGTCGTTCACTCGGAAGTTGCTAGCCTACAGTAGATACACATAAAATAATACAAAATTCAATAAAATTTACGTCTACAGGTCTGCAAATCCGATAAAGTTTTTCCGTTATAAAGTTACCCAGCGTTATTAGTTTTATAAAGTAAAATAAGATCTTACAATGATTGTACTATTTATTTGTTTTATATTATTTCGTTAGCTCATGTATGATAAATTTTAACATATTCCCAATAGCCGATGTTACTATACTGGCTAAAAAAAAAAATTCCCAGTAAACTACTAATAATTTGTTTGTACAGCTTTGGATCACGGATTTTTCTCGGTAGTACACTGTTAATATAAGTAAACAAGTCCAGATGTTTATTCCCACTCTATCATTTTAAAATAACATATATACTATACATTTAAAACAAAAAAATAACATAACTATTATAAACTACTACTATGAACTAATAAAACTAATAAAAATGCATGAGAGGTTATTATGTACTGAAAACGATAAATGTGCATAATAATTAAGAATGTAATAGTTCATTTTTTTTTTAAATACGTAAAAAATTATTTAAACATTAATACCTTAATTTTTATAGTAATCTTATAGTAAAAGTAATATAACTTTAATAAGTCGATGGCCAGTATGATCTTGCTGGATTTCGAAAAATCAATTTTCTTCGCTTTAGAAACACGAAATTAAATCGAAATTTCTACTAAAATAGTCATTGAACGATTGACTAAGAAAATGTGTAATATATTGTATTCAAATTTAAAAAAAAAAACCTTAAATTTAAAGGAAATATATATCAGGAATTATATCAGCATATGAAAGTGCATCAAATTCACATCTTAAATGGTAAGTGCCGTCTTCGAGAAAATTTATTTGCTTTTCTTTTACACCAATTTTATTTATTTTATTATTACCTATTTATTCGTTTAAATTTTGAGCGCTCCGAAGAGTACATTGGAAACACATTAATTTGTTTTTATTGTTTTTTCCGTTTGTTAATAAATTTTTACTAAACGTATAGCTCAAGTGTAATTTTTTTTTCGACGTAGTAAAATGAGCGTTTATAGTATAGTATAGTAGTTTATTTTTATGAGCGTTCCAGTTTGTAACGAAAATTGTACGAATGACGGCATTTCAAAACATGTTTAACCGAACTTCGCTCAGAATTGTTTTACGTTAGAAATGATTCATCGTTAAGTATAGATATAATATAAATTACTTTATATATCTATCATATCTTCCCAACTTATAAGTTATAATAGTTAATATTCAAAACACTTTACATTTGGTAACGTCTTACGTGGAATAATTTTACTTTAATAATATAACACACAACATGAAGATTTTATTCACAAAATCATTTCATTCGGTATATACATATTTTTTATAATTTTTGTTTTTTTTTAAAACGTCACACAAATTCGTGAATAGGTATACTTAAATGCTATTTGTTGTTGGGTTATATCTATATTATGCGAGTATTAAGTCAAGAGAAAAAATGATAATTCTCTGCGTACAAGGACGTTGAAATATTTAGGAAACTTTGAAATAAATCGCCTAACGTCTGAAGTAGGAGGCCATGAAGATTAAAAATCATGATTTTATAATTATGTTTATGACTTTAATATAACATTGAACAATCAACATTAAATTAACGTAACGATGGTGAAGTATTTCCTTTACGTAGAACTCATCAACTCGTCACTTGTGTTTTGTCTTTTTCACATTATAAGCGCGTTTTAATGGCGTTTTGGTACCCAATTAGATAGGTGTTGTAAATGCAATAAACACACAAAACCGTACAAACATTAAACTATAATGTAACTATGTTATTATAATTATTATAAATAATAATAGTTTAAACTCTCGGATACTAAATTTGCTGAGGTTTAAAATGTAGGCTGCAAAATGATAAACCATTCGAATACTATCGTTTATTATGATACTCATTATAATAATATTATGAATTCTAATATTATATGGGTACTGTCACTGGAGAATATTTGTGTATTTTATTGTGATTTTAAATTGAATTTCATTATATTCATTTGGAACCAAACAATTATTTATAATGCAATTTCGATTCATGTTAGTTCGGGTATTTGTTTTAAGTGTTTCGACCAAAATACTGCATATCGATACAAATTTTAAATACCTTGCTCATGCAGTTAACTTTCAATTACTATTATCGTAATGGTAGTCTATCGATTGAACATCGATAAAAAAAATATGTTTTAAAATGATTTAATTTAAAAAAATATGTATTTGTTTTTTTTTCTTATCGCTTTCATCTCAGTTTTTACCGACACAAAATTATATATAGGTATATAGGATATAGTCAATACATTAATACATTAATGTACATCAATACACTGTACACTAATTTAAACTTTAACTGCACTAAAGTAGCCTTTTACGATATTAACTTAAGAATTTAAAAAAAAAATAATAATAATAATAATAAATAAATGTAACATTAAATAATAGACAACACGAAAATAATATGCTCAATATAAATAATAAAAAACTGATACTGTTGATGGGTATGCCACTGTTGTAGATAGTAAATTGGAAAGTCGTGTTAGATAGAGTAGTTTTATTTATATTTGTACGCGACATACCATATAATTATGTTTATTCTTTTTTTTGTGGATAATTTTTCTACCAGTAATTTTGCTCGAACATTTAACATTAGCAATTTTTCTAAAAGGAAACTTTACTGAGGAGATACTTCAGAAAGGTCGTTTTTCAATTGTCTCAGCAAATGTGAAAAACTGGGAAAAAACATAGGAAATTCGGAAAAAAAGTAAGAAACCGGGGAAATCGGTACAACATTAAATAAATATTATTAATGAAAATATATAGAGTCTATTTAATTATTTTACTATAATATGGCATATTATGTAGACAAAGCATTACTATCAACTGAACTCCGCTCAGAATAGTTTTTTCGTAAGCAATGGTTTATCGTTGCTTACAGTTATACATTAATGTACCAATAACAGTGGCTACACCCATCCTCATTATCATAGAACGTCTTTTTTTCAAGTGCTTTTTTCAGAGCTTTGTTGACGTTTTTATGTGGTTTTTTGTGGATTTTAAGTGCAATAAGTTCCGAACCCTATACATATTATAAACTCATTTCCCCTAATTAGTTTATTAATTTTCTACTAAATACCTATACGATTTTACGTTGATGTGGTTGTAAATATTCAAATTCGATGGGTACTGCCCCAGCATATATTACAGAATTTAAAGTCATTTAAAGTCATTATCGAAAAACGACTTCTTTATTACTCACCAAATAAATTCAAAATCATCACATCGTAGTAAACCAAGGCAAAAAATATAATACGAGTAATATAATAATATTTACAACTTTAAAAAACAAAAAAAGGCTGATACAGCTTGTAGGTATGTTATTATTTTAGGAGGAAAGTTGTAAGGGAGGATATAAAATATAGATTAAATTTTAATCTGTACGACGCAATGATAAACCATTGTTAAAGTAAAACAATTTTGAGTAGTGTGTTATTAGTCGTATTATTTCTTTGTTGCACGGTAACTCAGAAATCAAAAAAAAACGTATACAAAACATTGCTAGTTTTTCTTCATTTATTAAGAAAAATACGGGGAAAATAAAAAAAAAAGTTACCTTCTTATTTTACCAATTAAATCGACGATTCTACAAAACAGTACCAAAAAAATTTCAGAGCAAGACTTCTGGTAGAAAAAATGTGAACAGACAGGAAAAAAAAAACACAAACACACACACACACACGCCATAATAAAACTAATAAATTCATTTAATTGCTACGTTTAGAATTAAAATTTATGATTTAGATCACGCACATATGTAATATGCTGAACCGGATTTTTTTTGTACTCTGAGCTATTTGTTTGACTATCAGTAAAAAAAAAAAGCACGACGTTAACAGTAATCAAAATAAACGCTTAGAACGAACACGATTTTAAGTTTTTGCGGCCATGTTCATAATAATATTCACCTATAGGCTATAGGCTAAGAATAATAATAATATTATAATGGGTCAAGTTTATCGAGAGGACTGGATTATCGCCGCGCCGGTGGTGGTCGCAGGCCCGAATCGAGCAGAATTTCGCAGTCCCGCGAATCGCTGGAGAGTCCGGGCCTCGGGGATCTATAGAACCTCGGTTATTGTACCTAATATTATATATTATATCATTTCCATACAATCGATTGTATGTATTTCGGTTTTCGTCCTCGGCTAAAATCTGTATTGTTATTCAATTTATCACTTCGTATACAGGGTGTCCAATCGTGTTTTCCCGATGCTAATATATTCTCTTTGTTAGTTTTTCATTTTTTTTTTTTAAATTTTCGTTTTGTTCAATCGGATTTCGTGTTGGGGGAAAATATTTAATAACTGTCAAAACAGCCGCTTTGTAACACGTACGGACATTGTTCTAAACGTAATGTTTTTAACGGATCACACACCGCTGGCGCATGTCGGGCAAACAGTTTCTCGTGGCGGTATTATCTGTTACGACGCGGCTGTTTTGAAAACGTTTAAAAGCAAACGATAAAAACGGAAAAAGTGATTTTTTTTTTTTTGTCCCACCCTTGTCCAGCGATTAAGGGCGTTCGGAAACGAAAACCGTTCTCCGTGCGTTCGTTAAAAACTTTCGGTGCCGTCCGTCAGGGACACCGGGGCACCGGGAAAAGCACGGCGGAACGCCCCGTACGCAGACGCGGGCACGGCCGCGTAGGTATACCGTATTCCGGCGGACCGCGGGCCGTACCGTGTGCGGCGGAATCCGCGCGATCCCGTGGCAAAACGTCTTCGGCGGCCGCGGTCGCTCGCCCGGGGCAATAGTGAAAGTACGCCGGCCACGATATTAGCATAGCGTCGTTATTATTACGTCCGCCGCTTTCCTACCACTCCGCCGATATTCTTGCGACCGCCGCGTACACCGCACCTGTTGTCGGGCCGTCGTTCGTGCGGCAAGCACATTGAAACGCCGTCAGCGGACCAGCGCGCACACGACTCCTACTGCTACCGTACACGCCGCATTCGCAGACGCACGAAGACGAAACCAAAAAGGTAAATTGCTTACGGTCATTACAACGTTCGGGCTATTGTTAATATGCACGCGCGCGGATTCGGTTTTTTCGTTCCGGCGGTACCCGACGAAATAATATAACGACGGCAGTCGCGTCGCGCACGCGCCCGGAATCGTTTTGAGGGACGGGGTGTTCGAGTGTATTCCGATCGCCACGTTCGAACAACGGTCGGTCGGCGGCCGGTTCGTTTCGGTTCGACGATACACTGCGATATTTTTAGCGAATGATCGTCCCGTCGGAATGCATGCGGCCGCAGAGGGACCGTTTCGGCCGTCGAACGGTTTCGGTGTTTTTATTTTTGCTACCGAACGTTTCGGATGTCGTTCGGCGAACGCCGAATTCGACCTGCTGTCGCAGCGGTACACGCACGCAGCTGTTCGCGCAGCCGACCGTTTGCTGTTTTGCTCGTTATATCGCCGTCGTTTCGTTCGTATGAAAAATGTTTGTTTGCGTAGCAGATAAACGGCGTACCGTCATAGTACCTACACCCATTTTTACGCATCGGCGCGAGTTTATCGGCGGAATTCGAATTCCGCATAGGTACGCGGATGGAAAGTTTTTTTCGAATAGAAATCGCCGTCACCGTCGTACGTTTCGCCGCGAGTTTCCGTGTACTGGCTGAAATAGAATGTGAAAAATATTCCAAAACTCGTACGCGTCGTGTATGACGCATACAAAACACCCGCGATATCGTTTATGGTAGGCGTTTTTACGAAAACGGGCGATGGAACGAATATTCGGTTTGCGCATTAAACTATTAATTCGGCAATTTCGTCACGGTTATTATGACGTATGATCGTCTAAAAATGCGAAAAAGACATGGTGTTTGTTATATAATTATACTAATCGAGCCATTTAGAAAGCCCGCATTTAGGTTAGGCCGTTTCGAGTGATTTAGCCGTTTGGCAACCGCGCCGTTTTCATAATGCCATTAAGCATTGTTTCCAGAATTTAATTCGCTTGCATTGAAAACCACACGGAATCGACTCGAGCCGTTCTTCTTCCCCGGGACCAAAGATAGTGTATAGTGACGTTCGTAATAATAATTTGCCAATTTTGCGTCGTCCGTTTACTGCGTTGTATTATTACTATCTTTCTGTATTTTTTCGCCTCTCTCGTTTTCACGCTCCAGTTTTATATTTCAACGAAACAAATATTATTACTCGTGATCGGTACCTGTATAGGAACACACCGTACTCGTTTTTCGCTAATCATCTGCACCGTGCGACATGCGCGCAATTATTATTAACTATGTATACATATATATATATTGTATATTTAGGTAACGCGGCGACACGTTATATTCGAACAAAAATTATTATTTGACTCGTATTTCCGGTTGTTACGTCGTATAAAATAATATATAACGATTTTACTTATACCTATGTGTATAACATGACGTTTCTCGCTTTCTGACGACCGTGTGCGCAATGTTATCGTTAAAATCGAGTGTATTATATTGTTATAATGTTATTACGCGTAGGTAAAATAATAATAATAATAATAAAAAAAGCGTAGAAATTATATAGAAAGTATATGTTTTGTCGACGTTGTATTTTAACGCGCGATGACTAATATTATTAATTATTATCGTAGCTGATGCGCACAACTTTTCATTTTCAAGGTTATTTGTCTACATAATAATCTTCGGCGGACCTATAATTGGTACAGTGTCCGTTTTCTGTCGGTTAAAAAATGATTCTCGTGCAGCGTGTATGCCTACACGTCAGTCGACGATTACAAACAATATGTTTTCGAAGGCGCATAATATACTAACCTATTAAATCATACGGCCCCGATAAACATAATGCAAGACACTTGTTATTTCCGGAAAGTATTACACATTTTGTTCGGGATTTGTTAACAATCGGCTTTTAAATGTTACATTACCGTAATTTTTTTTTCACTGTCCACTTTTGATTTCAAAACAGCAAGCAATATTAAAAATGTCATAAATAAATGGAATTTCGTTTTAAATAAAACATTTACTGTTGGAAATTTTCAATTTCCGTCAACCCGTTTGCCGAGATATTCCCCTTTTAAATTTACGCTTTTGCTGGTCGGTGGGGATTAGCGGAGCACTATTCAAACGCGGCGAGCCGCGCTCACACACAAATGATACTCCACTAGCCAAATTTAAAAGTGTTATATCTCGTTAATATCAACATTTATTCAAACCAAACTCCATCTTTTTATAAAATGTTTTATATAGTCCGCTATTTAAAAACATAAAAACTTGGTAGAGATTTCACCTCGTAAAACAAGGGTAATCAAAAATAACGATAATTTATTTAATTCTTACGGACGTAAAGTCTATAACAGCAATATAATTTGTATACGATGATATTACATGGCACTTAATGACTAAATTTAAATTGCTCTTAAATTCAATAAGTTGGTCGTTGCTAAAGAAAAATAAAATAACCCTACACATTATTTACATAAATACACCTTAATATTAATCATGGCCAATAATTCAGGGCTATTTATCGGATTATTGAGTATTTTGTGCAAACAATTAAAGTGAACATTTTTTTCTTCTCGCTTCTAAAGTATCTGAATGTGAACAATTAAGAATCTACATACCTATATACGGTGAATGTGATTATGTATACGACACAAATGTTACATTGTACAATAATAGTATTTAATATTGCATTTTAAAGCTACTTATTTCTTAAACGGTCTAAAAAACAAACTTCGAATTACGTTTCCGATATAACGAGTGTCTTACACTATGTTGATCACTCAGTATTCTATTGTAGTATTATTATAGTGTTATATATATGCTACCAAGTGGATAATTTTTATTTTAATTCTCAATATATACTTGCAGTGTTTGAAATGAAATAATATTTTATTCCGACAAAGCCATCGTGGTAAACGTTGATAACAGTTGGCGATTTATCTTCCGCCTCCTCCATAAATCTATTTTTCACACGTCTGTATTAAAACTTGCGCCATCATTGCCGATGCACACGTATACATGTTACGATATTATAACCAATTTGTATGTTCGATTTCGCGGATCATCGTGAAAATTATCTCCTCGCTATAATAATATGACTATCGTAAAACTGAGTTTATTTTTGGTTTATCGAAGGACGTGCGTAGTGTTTCGTCATTTTGGAGTCTGCATCATGAACGGCTCGATGGTGAACGTCGCAAGGACTCGCCGGCGGGCTTCCGTTTATGACCACAACAAAAGGCTACCCACCATAATTGTAAAATATTTCCGATTAACACCTAATGTAACTTTATCGAACATTAGTGCAGTAGATTTATAATTTTAACACAGATGAAAAGTGTGCTCACCGAAGCTGATTTCATCGTGTTTACTCATGGGGTCGACATTGATATTATTATTATATTCTGCAGTGATATAATTTTAAAACTAAATAAATACTAAATTTAATTATCTAGTTAAATTTCAAAAATGTGTTTAATAGATATATCCTTACCAGTATGGGTGCGATGATTTTTACCTAGAAATACCGATTTAATTTTCCACCCACTACAAACCGAAAATACCCCCACCCTATCACAAATGTATTTAAATTTGTTAAATTTCAATAAAATTCGTCAAATTTATCAAAATCTAAAATTCTTTTAATGACTTTTGGTTTATAAAAATATCATAATTTTTTGTTATATTTCTGAATATTTAGGCACCCACGTCCAACCCACCCGTTTTTTTTTTATGAATTACTTGATTCAAATATACTTGAATATTCGAGCCGCCACTGATCCCTACAGTCTTACGCGAATTCAAGTGGATTGTTATGTAAAACGCAATTTAAGACGGTCGCACTCACGATTGACAAATCTAGAGCGTTTTTCGATGAGAAAACTTAAAAAATAAAAAAAAAACATATTTTATCGGTTCTACTGACACCTTTGAGATACGAAGGTATTTTTATTTTTTTGAAGGTTAGGTCAGACACATTGCCCAACTTTAATGGGTCCGGCCGGTAATAATAATATTTCGTCCGACGACGGTTTCGTGCGGTCGGCCGTACACATAATAGTTATGCAACGGCCGATTATTTTGATCGCGCACATACAACGGGTAAGGTAGCCAAACGCACTTTCTCTTTCGCCAACGACACTCGAAGACGTTTACGGATACATACCTATGTGTACAATACGCGCGAGCACCGTCAGTAATACGACCGCGGAAACGACCGGGTTTTCGTAAACGAAAATTAATCCACACATTTTGCGAATACTTATGTTATATTATTATACACCGGGTACGCGAAGGTACACATTTTGAAAAAAAACGTTTCCGTTTTTTCCTCAGCCGACAAAATGACTCTCGTACAACCAACCGTCGAGATGCAACAGCATATTCGTTCCGAGCTCAACGAGGACCTGACCACCCGTGAAAAAGATCTGGAACACATCAAGGAATGGTTACAGATGCAACCGCACTTGCCCCAGTTTCAAGGTAAGCTATAGACTTTATGGCACCTGACACCTATTAAAGAGAGGAGGGCGGTGTTTTTTTACACAATTTAATTCCCGTGAGTTTATTATCACCTACGAATAAAAATATACATTATACCCAGGTAAAATAAAATGTGCACTGTATCGATAAGAATTTTTCAACGTTTAGACGTTTTGTGGCGACACTGATTAAATAATTTTTATTTATAATAGATGGTTTATGATTTGATAAATGATGACTTTTTAAATTGTATTATTAGTATTTAGTATTTTGTAGAACGCACACACGGGCCAAGAGGGGATGCAGTCTACATGTCGCTCCCCTCTAAAATCCCCAGTGACAATTGGAAGGTACTTTTAAATATTTCAACTGTTCTCGTCACTTCAAAACTATAATCGCTATTGTGTAGTAACAGTAGAAACAGTATAGGTACTAGTATCTAGTATTCTAGTAGAAATTTCCTAATCCACATGCTGTGGTAAAAGTTACATAATATCACAGACTAAACATAATTTGCGTCCGTCATTATTGTGTTTGTATAAGTATACCTACGCCAAAAAGACTGTACACTTATACAAACGGTAATTTATTTGCTGGAAAAAAAATAATATAATAACAAGACGAATTGTAATATAAAACGCATCACATAATTGAAAAAATCACGTTACGTAAAGTCCGATAGAGTACATCGTGTAAAATATAAAATAAGTTGTACGGTAATACTATTACTATGCTGTACGCTTACAGTATGGATACTCATCGTAACGTTTACGATTTCATTAAAAATTGCACGTGGAAATTAATCGACTTTCATACATATATAAATATATAAGATGTTGTCTATCGAATCATCACAACTACTACGCCCGCCCTTATGGTGATACCTCCCCCACCCCTAACTGCTGGCTCCATAACTCTCTTTAGTACTCCTCACTATTTATCCCAACATCCTTCTATCAATAATATCACATTTACTTGTATTACTATACAATTATACTTGCGCGTATCTTATCTTACGTTGTTTTTTCCGGAAAAATTTCTAAAACTTCCGATTTTAATTAAAAAATAAAATATATATTTACAAGGTGATCCATTTAGCATCCTCACCCCATTTGTATAGTAAAATTTTGTATACATTCAAATTATGATTGATAGAATTTTTAAGTGTAGTTAAAGCCGATATTTTCGAATACTTAGGTTTTTCACAATATTTCAGAAGTATCTTGTAACAATATCAACTTTGTTTTTTCAAACGAGAACCTACATGTTTTAATGCAAATTGTATATTAGATGATTTTTTTAAAAACTTTCGAATCTTTATCATTGGAATTTGAACAAAAAGTTTCTGAGTTATTCTACTTTAAAATACTAAAGACTTTAAATATTCCACTATTCTCCCCCTACCCAAACTTAAAAGTAGAATAACTCGTCAACGGATTTACGGAAAGCAAAAATATTAGCATTAAAATTTGTTTAAATTAATACTTCAACTATTTATGGAATTTTTAATATAGGTTCTCATTTTAAAAACCAAAGTCGGTATCGAATCTCCTTAAATATTGTGAAAAGTATACGTAAATGTCAACTTTAACTATAGACTTAAAAATTATAAAAATAAAAATGTTAATACATGCAAAATTAAACCATAAAAATTAGTTTAGCATGCTTAATGGATCACTCTGTATAAATATTTTTTTATGAGCTATTTAAATTTAACATATTCGTTTAGTCTTCTGTATTGTTGCCGGTGTAATTACCTACGATATATATTAAATCAAATGTTAATTGTGTCTCCTTTCAGATGATGTCCGTCTCATGACGTTCCTCCGAGGATGCAAATTCTCACTAGAAAAGACCAAGAGGAAACTGGACATGTATTTTACAATGCGAGCAGCGGTACCCGAATTCTTCGCCAACCGAGACCCAACATTACCAGAAATCAAAGAAGTGATGAAAACTGTGTACGTAATGTTATCATCCCATTCGCAATTATATTCTTTAATTGGCTTATACAAAAATAGAATAGTTTAGTCTTACTTAGCAGACATATTATGCATAGAATAATTTCATATTTATTTTTTTTTTTTGTAGTTTTTTAACCTTCTTAAGCATACATTTTGTATGAGCTGTGGGAAAACGTACAATTTCAAGATTTCATTATTTTATAAAAACATGGACGGCGTTTTCTATAGAAAAAATGATTTAATCGAAAAATCGCAGGACACCTTTTTTTATTACCTTTTTGATTTAATTTCTTATGGTATCATCGCCAAAACTTTTGAACCACGTCTAAGCTTTTAAGAAATTTTAATTTTTGAGAGTTTTTGCTATAATTCGGTTATAAATACACGTAGAGACTTGAAATTTGTAATAATACTTATATTGAACTTACTTAGACGTCGTAAAATTTCCAAAATTATCGGACGACTCTTCTTTTTTTTTTTTAATAAGCGTTTTGAAATTAAATATAAACGAAAATCGCACAAAAAATTACGGCATTTCCAATTATGTACACTAGGTACTACGAACTCCGCTCAAAATCGTCTTTTGTTAGTAATGGTTTATCGTTGCTTAAATGTAAAAGTTAAATAAATGTATGTATCCTATCTTCCCAACTACCAACCTACAACAGTGGCCGCACCCATCTTCAGTATCAGCTCTTTTTTTATTAATTTTTCATGTACCTATTTCATTCTACAGAAATGTACCGCCACTTCCCGGTCTGACACCAAACGGACGTCGTGTAGTCATGTTGCATGGACTGGATGTAGACCAGATCTCTGCAACCGTGGTCGACGGTATGAAAGTAGTATTGATGATCGGTGACATAAGATTGAAGGAGGAACATATCGGCGTGGCCGGAGACGTGTACATTTTGGATGCTTGCGTGGCTACACCACAAAATTTTGCCGCCCACTTTGCCAAGTTCACGCCAACTTTGCTCAGAAAGTTCCTCACCTGTGTACAGGTATACTTATATTAAATATTTGTATAAAACTTACAACGGAACACACAATTACGGGGTAGTAAGATTTTGACACCTTAAAAGGCTGATCTAACTTGTGTAATAATTCCTTTTTGCTATAAGAAACTATAGTAGTTTAAATAGCAAATTCCTTACATACATTAAACCTAACTACCATAACGCAGTTGCTAAAATTTATTTACTTGTCCAGCTTTTCGTTAATGCCTACCGAATATTTAACACCAAACTTAGTTTTCGGATAAGCATGTTTTTTTTTTCAAATTCAATATTACATTTTATAAAATACGTATATAACATGTATATTTTTGTATTTAATAAAAGTTTTAAAATTATGGATTATTAGCTTGAGTACAATATTTATGTTACTTCTTATTAGCTAAGGTATTTAATTTTTACAGTGTTAGAAATTCATTATAGGTTTAGTTTTTGTTAATAATTTCATGATTTTGTTTTCTTTGAGGGCTTTTTTTATGTTCAGTGATATAGAGAAATTGATTCTTGTGTCGCGGTACTTCGTACAACCTTAAAAATTTGATGGACGGACAGAACAAGTGGGCATTTATCGCATATAGATGGTGGGTTTTTTTTGAAAATAATGTGTTGCGAAGGAGTATTCTATTCTGGTTCTTGTAATGACATCTACTTATCGTTTGTTAAAGTGATGAGAAAGAGCAATTTTTTAGTATTTTTCTTAATAGTTTTAAGTTTAGTGAATGGGACGGAGTTTCAATAATTTTGTCATATCGTGTATATTTTTAGTTTGATGGTTGATTTGATTTTATTTGTTGGCATAATAATATTGTTTTATATTTTTTTTGCATTTTACCATTTATAAAGATTAAATAAATTCATAATATTACGATAGTAAGCTTGAATAAACATAATGCGTAGGCACAGAGAATGCGTAGTAAATAGTAATAACTAATAATAATAAATAAAAAAAAATAGTTGACATTTTTTTCCTTGTTAATCGTTTTTCATCCTATTTCAGGAAGCCTATCCAGTTAAATTGAAGGAAGTACACGTAATAAACGCTTCATCTCTTGTTGACACAATAATCAACTTTGTGAAGCCTTTCCTTAAAGAAAAAATTCGCAACAGGGTAAGTGATTAAAGTTTTGCTCTTCACCAAAAAATGTATTATGTTCCGATTCTGAATTCACTACTGATTTGAATCCGGTCGAATGTATAATGTATAATATAATTAATACGAACTAAATGTTTCGTTAAATTTTTTTCTCGCACAGATCCACGTACATTCGAATGTAGAAACGCTATACGAATACGTGCCAAAAGACATGTTACCAGAGGAGTACGGAGGTCAAGCCGGACCGATAGCTGAAATAAACCGTAAATACTTGACGAAATAGTATATTATTTTCGTACTTACGGATAATTTAATTTTTTTCCCCGTGTGCACATAGGCCAGTGGTATGAGAAATTAGTGACCTACAAGGATTGGTTTAAGGATCAGGAGAAAATCAAAACCGACGAGTCCAGGCGTCCCGGAAAACCCAAGACCAACGACGATCTTTTCGGGATGGAAGGTTCCTTCAAACAGCTCTCTATCGATTGAGCGCGTTAACATCGTTATTTTTTTATATATATAAAAGTATTTTACGTATTCGTATTTTTTTATATTGTTATACAATTTAGTGGATACTTCACAAAAACTGGGTGGTAGCGCATGTTTACATAATATTATTATTTTATCGTATAAATCTCACACCACAGTTCCGAATATATTGTATACATTTTTTATTATATTACTACCTATGATCGCATTAACGGCGATTCAAATATTTTGTGTATACAACAAAAGATAGGACCCTATAATAATACTATTATTACTTATATTGTCCTATACACGAGCATTAATTTTCTTACATATACTCTTATAATATAATATATTATATCTGTAAAACCATGCGGCACCTACGATAGTAGGTACTATCACGTTGACTTTTAGAATAGTTTATTTTTCAATAAATACCTATACTTTATTTTATATTCGATTTTAAACACGATAAGATATTAAGATATCATCTATAATCTCTAGATTGTATTTTTATTTTTATTATTATTTTACCTCTTTTATACCAAATTAAAACTTTGCAACTACAATATTACGTATATCTACGATTTGTTCATTTTTTTAGGGACAATTATTTTATATCTGGCCATCTGGATTTACACGGAACGTAATTTATGGTCGTATTTCGTAAATTACTTATTTATGATTCACGAACATGATTTCAAAAAACATCACACAAATTGTGAAATTGTTTACACGTGAACACTATTTTTGATAAAAAATGTAATCGTAATAGTAACGAAATCATCATGTGTTTTATCTACTGTACCATGCCCCGCGAATAGAGTATACAATCCCGAGATTTCAAGATTTATTGAAACTAATCCCGAAATCACATGTTTACATATGAAAATTTGAACAGTTTGTTAACAATTTAATATTAATGAATAATAAATAATCTACATAAAAGTACAAAAAATGAATAAAAAAAAAAAAAAACAGGAATTTTATTTTAATTCAAAAGCGTATGAACAAAAAAAAAGGTTGATTAGTGTATGATTATTAAGGAATGAAATTGGAAGAGGGGATGTATAGAGTAATTTTATTTATATCTGTTCGCAACGATATTAGTTAAAGTGGAAACAGAACCCTTCTTTTTATTTTTAAATTATTATTCTCATTTATCTACTTTTCTGACTATCCTGAAAATTTCAGGATAAGTTATACAGTAATCCCGGGATTGTATTCTCTATCCATGATTGAACTCAACTTGATACTCAAGTTCGTGGTTGTGTCTTTTTCACGATTCATTACTTTGATCATTTATGCGTAGTCTTAAAATCATAATAAGGATTTTCCTCTCAAATATTTCCATTTTAATTTTCTCCGTCTTCCTGAGCATCACGTTTCCAAACCGTACATGAGGAGGAGTATCAAAGAAGGTTTTCAAAAATGTATAATAATTACATTTTTTAAGCCTGATTTTAACAGTACCCTGTTAAGGGAAGGGGCTAAGGGAGCAACTGCCCTAGAGCGCCAGAGGTACCACAAGTGTGTGGCGTCAAATGTTAGATTAGGTACTAAACACGATGATCGTCCTAGAGATTGCCAATGATAATTAGCACGGTACTAGTTATTAAATCTCGCCTTTAATTCCGTAGTTAATATTAACCCAAAGTATTTAAATTGAGATATTCCTTAAAAATGTTGACCTTATACTTCCATAAAAGTATCCAGTATTATCTATACCTACGTTTATAAAATAGTTTATGAAATAATGTAAATAATGTACGTTCGTACATTATCCTTGACTAAGACGCGAGGATACATTAAACGTATAAAAATATTACCTTTAACAATATGTCATAATTGACAATATTATTATCGGTGTAAATAAGCAGTTGGCGTATATTGATTGAGGCGCGTTGAATTTCACGTTTTACACGGCATGATATCGATCACAGACAATATTTTAATGACCAGGGAACGTTTTGGAAATGAAGTTCGTATAATACTATACATAGGTACTTAATTATATATATATGTATAGTATAATACATAGGTATTATACTTAATATAGAAATATAAACCCGATCATCCAATAGTATGACTGAAAATCTGGCGTTCCGAAATTAATGAGGTTTAAAGCAAACTAATTGGCGAAAAATTCTAAGTAGCTATGTGTGTGACCGCTTGGTCGGGTATAAAATATAATTATTTTTCGATCAAGAATATGTTTGAAAAATATTTTCAGGTTTAGTGAATATCTATTCATTTAATTTAAGCTCCGGAAAGATAATTGCCTTTAAACCGTGTCTTATTATTAGTCTTAATCTAAAAATTTCTCAACATCAGAGAGAGAGAGAAACATGTTATGAAGATAAATATTATAAATATTTGTATACGTCTCGAGTGTTAATATTATAATGGATAGGGAAAAAAAGCATGTACACAGGATATATTGATTGGAACATTTTACTTGGATTTTTAACTGGATTTCATACTTTTAGATTCTAAGCGTAGCCGAGAAATGTATTGATTTGACAATGTGTTTTTATTTCTGGCTACGAACAATTTTCCTACAAAATATCTTCCTCCGATCATTATAAATGGTTTTTGGTAACAAATTTTACCTAGTTGGTACATTGTGGGAGTACATTTTTAATTTTCCTTAGAGTTATCTTAATAATTGAGAAAAAACGGGAAAATGTACGTAATAATAATGACTTTTAATATTATTTTGCTCAGAATCGTTTTTAACTTGCAATAATTTATTTTTTTTATACCACTTATAAACTTAATTGCTCTGTTATATCCTATCTTCCTGACTGCCCATCTACAACAGTGGCCAATCTGAAAAAAGTATTAATTTTTCTGTCATTTTTAATATATTTTAATACTAACTTTTTTTATATTTTATTTTAATATATTTTAGTGTAATAATACAATTGTTTGGAAACCTAGCTATTTTACAGTTGTTTTTTGTTAGTAGATTTTTCGTGCTTGGAAACCGTTACTCTAGTAATATAAAAATTAGGTATTTTTAGGGTTCTGTGTTACTCTACGGAAAATACCTACTTCATATTAGTAATAATTGTAATTCTATGTTTGCCAATGTGTTAATAATTACGAGCAAAACAAATGATTGTTTCAAATTTAATAATACCTATGTATTTTTATTGAAATATTAATTCCTACGGCTATGAAAACCGGACCATTTTCAAATAGACTGAAACGATTATTCACGCCCGAACAAATATTAACTAAAACGTGGAAAAGAATAATTATTTATGTCAAACGGTTATTCCTCTCTTCCCCTCTTTTACGTATGCGTGATAAAAAGTCCAATTCACCTAGACTACTCTGTACTGCATTATTAATTTGGACGATATTTTCGATCAGCAAATAAAATACTGTAATATTCATTCAATGCCAAAGGATTCTACAGGGTTCCGAAATTTTTTTAAACCGTGATATAAACCGTAACGAGGCATGCATTGTTTTTCTTACAATATGTGCTTATTTTATTATAAAAATATATTTTTTTTATTCTATAAACAACTTTTTTAATGAAAATCTGTTGCTTAGAAATGTATAGTCTTCTTGATAGCACTAAAACACGTGTACACAGAAATCGATCAAATATTAGTGCCGTGAAAAATATTTAAACCAAACAAGTAAATATGCAACTAAACTTTAGGAACATTATCATAATATATGCGTTATTTTTGTGAAACGAAAATCATTTTACCTAATTATTTTAATAGTAAAATAAAAATTACTATTTTTTAGATTCTTCCTCCAATCAAAATATTTATAGGAACTAATATTAATAGAATTAATATTAATGTTTATCTTGTAGAATTTCGGATCTAGTTTCTGTACGGTTTTCTTAAAAATTAGAAAAATCCGGGAAACTAAACTGTAGTATAGTATATACTGGTAATAATGCAGTTTTTCATAAAAAAACTATTTCGACGGGTTCAAGGTGACGAACGCGTTATCTCGTCTAGTAGGTTAGTCTAATACATATTATTACCTATCATAGATACTCGTTGTCCGCGCGATATCTAAAGAATAGTATTAATATTATTCATCGTTTTTCCAATAAAAATAAAAAAAATAGCTCGTTCGTGACATAATAATAACGATAATATAGTAATAACACGTTTCGGAGTTCTCGGTATTCTCGGTAGGTGTAGGTACCTACACCTATCTATACGACACACTTATGTACCTTATACTATTGTTATGTTCAAATTCTCGACTTTGACGTTGTCCACGCGTAAGCTCGGCTCGCCACGTCGTCAACAGTCAGTCGCCGCCCCGTCATTTGTCTACACGGGAATTATTCGGTTCGTTTGTGAAAGTCAAAACGATATATTTTATCAAAATTCACATTCGACGTCCCGGATAATTTATTCGAATATCTACACATGGGTATTAAATAGTTAACTAATAACGATAATACTACCGGAATCCGATGTCGCGACCACTGCGATTTTCACACTCGCTCGCCCCGAATCGGTTTGAATAATAATTATTATAATTGCGCGGATTCGCTAAAAATAATTTCGCCAAACGGTGACTACAGTGCTGAGACTTATCTAGATAAAGTCATCAAATCGAATTATTCTGTACAGACGTACTTTTTTCCAAGGCTAGGCGTTTACGACGCGAAAACTTAAAATCAAGATAAACAATTAGGTTACTAATCACTGAGTTATATGTACTGGTTACAAGGCTGGTTTTCCTATACGATTTTATTGTGATCATAAAAAAAAAAAATCTAAACAATTCTAGTTGTACTTTTATAATATGTAAGTACTAACTAGTAATGCCTAGTGTCTTTCTGGTAATAGATCCGCCCCGTGATGTTTTGTTTATGTACATATATTATTATTAATATTTATTAATAAAACAAAACAAAATTATTAAAATGTTTAACACTTGTAAATGTACGTGTTTTATATTTTGACTGTGATGTACCCAATGATGAATATTTAAATCGAAATCGGTCGCATAATACACTTATCGTAATACTCCAGGCGACGCATTTATTAATTTTTTTATTTTTATATATACATTTTTTTTATTTATACATTTGTTTACTATAATTAGTATTTATTAATATATTAATTGATAATAATTTAGAATTGAAAAAAAAACAAATATTCCGTGGTTCTATAATCGTGATAATAGTGATAATCAGTGATACACACACCGGAGGGGAAACGTAGTCTCCCATGGGGCTGCAATTGAAATTAATTGTATCTATCCTCAGAAAAAATGTTAAATACACCAGTGACCAGGTTACTATACAATATTATAGAACTTTTCACTCAGAATCTAAAAACAAATTGTTCAAATAAATTAAGAAACTGAAATTCATAACAGATATAAGATATTGCACATTAAATTGATAATTTATAAACTTTTGTTAATATCTAATAAGATTTTTAAATGTATTTACTGTGTGATTAAAAATGTATCTATTTTTTGTCTAGTTCAGTACACGTCTTATATTTGTTTCTAAATAAAATCGCCTAGTCAGATATAGTGACCGGTTATCTTTTAACAGCGAAGGGTTTTTCAGTTTCTGAGCTTAGCGATGCACCTATGTTTTTTTCTGTCTGCAAACAACTTTTCTACCAGAAATATGACTCAGTTTTCCAAATGTACAGCTTTTTCTGAAAACAAATTATACCTAGTTAGTGTATTCAAAGGCTATTTTTCGATTTCCCTAGAAGTTTACATAATAATGAAAACTTTTCTCGGAAAAATCAGGAAAACCCGTAGAGAAAACGGAAATATGTTCGGACAATAATTGCTGAATTATTGAATTAATAAATAGTAAATTATTGGTAATCATTATTTTTAAACTTGTATTTTTGTTGTAATTAGGCTAAAAATAATGGTAAGGACTTGATATTTTCACAGAATACTTGCGAAGTACGCGAGTATAAAGTCTTACATTAGTCTTTTTTAGATGTGGTATAACATTTTCAAATCAATCTGACGATTGTTGAGCTATATATAGGAATTTTCTAAGTTCATCAGTTTTTATTTGGTTTAAGGCGGATCAAATTATTATTTCTGCCAAGATTTAACACGAGATTCATCATAAGTTGCACCGAGAAGTCAGAAAAAAAAAGTTGAGCGTAATTTTGTAATTTTAGATTCCAAGCGTAGTGAGGGAGCTATTGGTTTTACCAAGATGTTTATTTTTTTTCTTTCTTTCATTTTTTGTTCTAGTCTGTGGACACGTTTTTTTTTTTGTAGTAAACTTGCTCCAATTTTTGCGCGTAGCATTTTTTCTAAAAGCTGTAATTGTCTAGATTGTACATAGAGGTCATTTTTGATTTTTGACGCCATTTTTTAACTAAAAGCACTTAAGTGGGAAAAACTTAAAAAAAACGTACAATTTCATTATTTTATAAAAACACGGACGACGTTTTTTACCGGAAAAAATGATTTTATCGAAAAATCACAAGATACATTTTTTGTAACCTTTTTGATTTACTTTATTATGGTATCGTCGCCAAAACTTTTGAGCTTTTATGGAATTTTAATTTTTGAGAGTTATTTGCTGCTTTCGGATATAAATACACGTAGGGACTTGAAACTTGGTAACAATACTTATATGGGACTTCCTTAGACGTGGTAAAATTTCCAAAATCATCGGACGACTTTGTTATTTCAATAAGCGTTTTGAAATCAAATTTAAACGAAAATCGTAAAAAGTTAAAAATTACTGTACTTCAATCTATGTATTACCCGAACTGCGCTCGAAATCTTCTTTCGTCAGCAATGGTGTATCGTTGCTCGCATATATAAACGAAATAACCCCATGTATCCTACATTCCCAACTTCTCACCTACAACAGTGGCCGCTCCCATCCCCTGTATCAACTTTTTTATTTTTTTTCTTATTAGACCGTTTTAGATTTAAATTTTGACGAAAATCGTATGAAAAAAAAAAAAAAAAAAAAAAACCCCTTGGCGCGTCGGGCCCAGAACTGTCACTTCGTTAGCGACGATTTTCGATATCCGACGACGGCGATCGGAGTCGCAGAACCGATGCCACCCGCCGCCGCCGCCGCCGCCTCCGTTTGTTGGCCGATGCTGCTGCGATTTGCCGCACCACCGTTCTAGTTAAATACCGTTCGGCGGCGCGCGGTTGGCTTTGTTTGACAGTTCCGCCGCCGCCGTCGCCACCGCCGGAGTCTTTTATATTTTCTTCTCCTGTTGCCGCCGCGCCGCCGTAATACCTCGTCCGACTGTACGCTGTCTATTCTCTACTCCTCTCTTATTTTACACGCTCGTCATTATTTGGCCGTCGTCGTCGTCGGTGTATATAATACCACGGTTATATTACATATATATATATACATTTTTTTTTTTTTTTTACCCGTTCGGTTTTCATCGCGGTGAACTCGCCGTCGGATCGTCGTACCGTATGAACACCACCGCTTGAACCGACCGAACTGTCGATAGAAAAAAATCAAAAAAAAAAAAAAATCTATACGCACATAATCGTAAATAAATACAACTTCGGGGTTTATCGTACAGGTATAATATAAGTGCACAAGTACAATTTACTTCAAGCGAATATCGTGGCGAGTGGCGGACATACGAGACACGAGCGCGGGAAAGGTAAGACGCTATTTTTGTTGATTTTTTTGTTCAGTTTTGTTTTTTTTTCTCTCGTTCATACCGGATTCCCGTTATAGCCCACACTCGGACCGTTATATTATGTGTCTACCTATTACTTATTTATTTTTTTCTAGTATGAAAACAACAAACCGAAAAAAAACTCGAAAAAGACACATTTATAGTCTACTCAGTAAAACTTCATAAGTCAACATTTTTATTTTTTTTCGTATACTTTGGTAGATGTTGAAGTCACAGTTTGTCGTTACTCCTGTAGTATATTTTCCTAAAATCGACTTACTAAGGTTTTACCGAGCAAGTAGCCGACGATATGACTAGTGCTTCACTTTGGTGACCTATAGCACTCGCATTTCATAATGTAACTCACTAAAACCCTATACTATTACAATATTGTGCTAATTTGAATTATTTTATTAATAATTAATTATTTATTTTAATTGTAAAAATTAATATAATCACATTTGAGCCGGTTTGGTAATTTTTTCGCACTACGGGTGCTAGTTGAACGTCACACCCATTACTTCAAAATCTTTTTTTCAGGGTTTCGGGTGGTTTGCAGATTTGAAAAACGTCATTTATAATTTTGTAAATTTTGACGAAATTATTACTCTGTATAATATTATAAATTTAGGGCTCGGATATTTTTGAAATTGTACAATAAAATATAATGAAAATCATTGTTTTATAATAATACTATGCAGATATAAACTTGATTCGTAATCTAGTAGTAAAAGGAATGATACCGTTTTTGCATATTATTGCATATTCTCGGATTGCGGACAATGCGAAAATGCATAATACAGAATCTTTTTGTAAGTTTTTACCGGTCATTAAAAAGGCGTAATAGATGTCCGTCTATTCTATATCGTGTTTGTTCCAATTTATTTAGATTTAACACGATAACATAGATAACGTATATAGTCGCAGTGGAATTGAAGTGTATATATAAATCTATAAATTTCGATTTTATAATCGGTTCACTTTATAAATTAGCATTGGTTTTTATTAAGTATGCTATAATATTAATATATTTTTTTTTTTCTAGTAAAAATCACGATTATAATATATCATATCTTATTATAATCTTGGTAAAAGCTCAAACTTTATGATTTTTTTATACATATGTGGTAATTTATAAGTCTTTATGAATAAACATACAATGTAGTCGAATCGTTTCAAGTGCATAAAACTCCAAGCCCAGAATTTATAAATTTCGCGATATATTCTTAAAATATTTTTATAATTTTTCAAGTTTCGATCGTAAATTTTATATTTATTTTTTCTAAACGTTACAAACCAATTTTTTTCTCGTCCGATACATATTAACGTTTTCTATTTAAAACGAGCCACATATGCAAATGGAATCCTTTGATTAGCCAGATATAGCGTTATTCATTTTAAGTAGTTGGATACCTTATTCAACTCAATACAACTCGATACAACTCAATCAATAGTGTATTTGAGGGTGTGGGCGATAGGGGCCATCACCTCCTAGAGATATATTTCAAAATCACATTTTATGTTTGTTAAAATTATAAGCGTTTATAAATTTAAATCAATAAATAAATACATTTTTTTTTTTTCATAAGAAATTTTCGTTATTCTTTTATAAAGATATTCGTATCAATAATAGATAATATAACAGCTCGCGGGTGATAATATCACCTCCGTTTTTCAGCACCTTCACACTTGGAAGGTTTGAATAATTGAATGCACTTATTAAGTAAAAAATATTAATATTTAGGTATTTGTAATGACAATATTGAAACAAATGTCTTTATTATTCGGAATATGGTAAATGCTTTAAATGATTGATTACTTTTGATTTATTTTTTAGTAATAATAGTTAAATTCTCTCCTTTTTCTTCTTGCTTACTATACTCTCCTAAAATCCACTTTTTGACTTGACACTTTCTTATTATTTATATCTCTACATTAGTTATATAACTGCTGCTTTTATTATTTTGTTAATAGGTTAAAAATTCGACTGAGAAAATTGCTTAACGGGTATGGCACTGCTTAATATTCATAAATCAGTTGCATTAAATATTATTGATGCTATATCATTGACAGATCTGCAAATATTAAAAACATTTTGTTTTGGAAATAAAAATGTGCTAACAAATGTTTACAATTTTTTTTAAGTAGGAGGTTGTTCTCTTTTAATATCGCCTCCCTCCCTACCCCGCCCTGAGGTGAAGACTTAAAGACGCCACTGAACTAAACGTTTGTTCTGATAGCGTCTCAATGGATTATTATGTCCGAATCCGACGATCATAGAACAAATGTCTAGTTGCTTTATCAGCAAAGTCTATGGTGATTTTTTATCGACTAAGTTTTAACTATTTCACTGAAGACAATTAATGACCTCTGAGCAGTATCAGGTTTGGACCAATAGTAAAAAAAAAAAACAGACATCATATATTAACGGTATAAAAAAATTGTGATATGCAATCAAAAAGTCAATATGAGAATTCCATTTGTGTCTGTAGCTCATTTCAAGTAGGGAACGTTGACGCGCTCCCTGGGTATACAATTATGCATTCACTTCGTACACATGCACAACGGACGTTACTCATCAATACGCAAATATCGTACGATCGAGTCCCGCTAGTAAAATATCGATTATTAGGTAGGTACCAATCTATTTGAAATTAATATAGGTGTATGAAATCAATGAAAACCTAATAATTTGTCATGATATTGTATCAGTAAAACGTCAATAATATACGTAATAATATTCGTGTACTATTTCAAACTCGCGTTTATAATATTATTATTTCCACACGCTGAACCGAATAACGAGTTTCTGGCTATCCGAAGTACATTTATTACCTACTACGTAAAATGTAAATGCAATAACGATACGCGACGGTGATAAATAATTAGGTAATATTGCAACAACGACATACATCACGAATTTACGAACGATCGTATCGTTAAATTAAATTATTATTGCGTTTAATATCGAACGCAAAGGTACTTAAACATCTCCATTATTAAAAATATATCGTAGCGAATTGGCGTTCAACAGAATCGATTGTGTGCCGTTATTTTTAATATTAGAATGAAATGACCTGTTATTGTAAAACATAAAGGGAAGAACGCCTCGCCATTGTCTATGTTGGTTTTTTTTTCCGTAACTTCAATATTTAAACGGCGAAAACCCAAAAGCGATGTTTTTCCATTTAAGTTTGACAATGGGTCAATTCACTCTAACATTGAAACTAACAGCATAAATCATATTGACTTTGCTGTACGCAAATTTGTAAGACAGAGTCTTAAAATGCATGTTAATATGATTATCTGACGAGCACAAAAAAGTGAATACATTCGGTCGCTCATTTCACTCCGAAAGCGATAAAAATAAGTGAATTATCAAAAAGAAACCTTTCTGATAAGTATGTAAAATGTGTGGCTTTCACTGTCAGATGTAATTGAGTACGTGTAAAGAAATATTTTTTTATTATTTTATTTTTATACTTTTTATTTATTATTAAAATTTAGAAACTTTCAAATAAAGAATACAACTCATTATAAACCGTAGCGAGTTGTAAGTATTCTTCGACGTCGGGATGTCCATAACTTGCCCAATGCTTAAAAAATAAAGTAAATATAATTCGTATTTTCCAATCAGTGGTAGTTTAATTGATATGCATTTATCTATTGTATCTACTATCTATAGTATCCTCGAAGTCTTAAAAACATTCAAAATTCCAGAAGCAAAAATGACTATATGTCGGTCTTGGACACAATCTACATAATATAAGAAACGCACAAAAATTTTAATAAGTTTGAACTTAGGTGGATTTCCTTTTCTACAAGAAAAAAATGTCTTTCATTTTTTTTTTTTTTTTGGTAATAATCTATCTTCACTTTGAGTATAATATATTATGTATGTATTAAATTTCCCTAATTTCTTATAAATACTTACCAATTTCCTACTTGCAATAGTGGCCTACCCGCGGTGCTGCTTTTTTCAACAGAATTTTTTCGTACGCACGAATGCTTTCACCGTGGTCTTGCATAATTTTACCGTTTTTAAAAATGACCTATACTTATGCTGTTATTATATCTGAGATTAATAAAATAGAAATCTTTAACAATCCAAAAACGGTGTAAACGACCTGTATGTCTTTAGCAGAACAATACGATGACAGGAAATGTAGGTTTTTTTTTTCGATGTATTATTATAATGTGTGACATGTTCATCAGCCGATGTTCTGGACTCTGGAGATAAGTACACAGTACAATGATTACTCATTGGCACGGAGAATAACTGAAACTTATTTTGTTTTTTTTATTAAAGTACCTAACAATGAAATAGGTATATTCTGTGTATTGGACTTTATATATATATATATTGATTCCGGTAAAGATAATTATTGAGAAAATGAGTAATCTCGTTGATTTATACATATTTCGACGGTGGAATATTGGTCATGTTTTGTTATTGTTACATCCAAAAAAGGAATAATAATGTGAGTATTTTATGTTATTCGGGTTAAAAGACGATCGTAAACGTGTTTTTCGAGAACGCGATTAAATAAAATGATTACTTATACTATTTATTATAGTAAATAGATGTACCTACCAGATGCGTTTAAACATAATTTATATAATGATCTGGTAGAATGGAAATTAGACATGCGTTTATTGACATGTTCTGTAGCAGTAGAACTATTACATATATTATCTCGTATTGAAATAGCATCGGCTGCTGTCAAAAAATGTTTGAGTCAAGAAAAATGTTTATTTATATCTTATATAGTATAGTCATTAGTCAGTAAATGATAGTGTGGGCAGTGGCACAGGTAATACACATTTTTTTTTCTGTTTATTAAAATATAAATTCGAAAACGATACATTTTCAATTTATGTTATAACTACTCGTACTAGTATATTATTTGTTTTTCTAATATGACTTTATATACAAGAATCTTACGAATCTTCTTTTAAAACTCGTTTTTATGACGTTTAAACGATAGAACTATTATATAACTATGGTTATTTTTAGTTTTGGTAAAAATTTCAAATTAATATTATTTCTCAAAAAAATTAACAACACGGTTTATTTATAACTAATTTTGAAAACTAAATTATTATTCACTTCATAATGCACTATTATGTATTAGATTTTATTAAAATAACGAAAATCTTCATCAAATATAGAAGTAATGTATAGAAATACTGTATTTATAAACACTAAACAGTAAACACTATATATCTTTAACTTTTAAGTTCGTAAGTAATAAACAAGACGTGTTATAAAAAAAAATTATCTGTTAACTTTTAACTTTTTCTCATTAATACATATTAACTTAACTGAATTAATACAAATCATTAACTTGCCGAGCGTTGCTGTTCCGTATAGATAGTAATAAACTAAGAAATATTTAAAGACAAACATTAAAATATATGCACATAACAGTATTGCAATTAGCGCAAATTAGACTAATTAGTATTAGTAGGTAGGAGGTATGTTACATACAAAATAATGAAATTTAATTAATAAATTTGATATATTAGGTTAGATTAGATTCTCATATTATAATAATCCATAAATCATGAGCTACAAAAACCAACCTCCTACGCACTGAAAAAAAATTAGACACCTTTCAAAAAAATCCTTTTAATAAGCCACTGAAGGTAGGTAAGTAGGTAGTGGATGACTAAAGCACGTTTAGATAAAAATAGATTATGTATTTCCAACATTATATTTTATGAAACTATTAGGTTTTTTTTCTATACAGAAGACATATTCGTCTTTTTACTCGACAATGTAAATTACCTAAAAAATTCAAGTTAAATTACTAATATTTTTTTATATCAGATATGAATATTGTGTAAATTTACAATTTGTGCATATTTCACACATCACTATAACTACTTATAGTATAATAAAGAACGATTTTAGAAAGAGCCTAAGTAATAATTTATTATATAAATTATCTTTATCATTTACTTTTTATGGTTAAATTTACTCTCTGATATTATATCGAAATGTACTGACATAAAAGTCCTCTATCAAATAATAATACAAAATTCACATAAGAATTGTTATTTATTATCAAACGTGTATATAAACTACAGTGGTACAATTAAACGTGGTTTAAAATTTCACATTGAATTGAATAATAGGTGTGTAATCCGAAAACAATCGAAATTGAACCGTCCAATAATACATTTTCATCATTAGATTATACAGTTTTCTTGGGAAACGATGACAAATTCAAACATCACAGTTTGTATGTGAATAAATTACAAATCATTGAATAGTACCTACCTATATAAAAAGAAAACCGAAGTAGGCAAAAAAAAAAAATGTTTTATTTATTTTAAAATGTTGTAATACTATAGGTACAAGTTTAAAACACGTCGCAGGACTAGTTTGTAATACAGCGAATTTCACTTACATCTCGATACGTGTGAAATGATGAACTTTGTATAAATTTTACGTAATGTATAAAAAATGTGCGACATAAATGTTGAATTTTATGTGACTTGAGATCGAGAGTACTCTTTTGTTTATTTAACATACGTTTAGACTGCGTTTTTACGCAGCTCTGACTTGAAATAAACGCGCAGTTGTAGAAGTTACAACTGCGCATTTCTAAATTTTAATTTATACAACAATAGTTTAATAATCCATAAGTTCCTATATAAGTGTATGTAAGATATGATTAAAATAATACAATTACAGTAAATCTGAACTATGTACATTGTACAACAGTATAGTGAATATAGTTTATAAGTTATAACTTATAATAAAAACCAGGAAACTATAAAAATAAAATTTATTTGGCCTTTTTTTGAGCTTGCTACTTCAGATATAATATAATAATTATAACATAATACCAATCATTATAAAATCCACTATTGCGTCAGCCATGATGATTTCTAAAACAATCCTTAAAATAAGGTCTGCACTTTTGAATTTACGATTTGTTCGTTTAAGCAAAAAGTATACACTTTTTACATAGAATTCACACTACAATATAGATTAGATAACTACATATTCGATGGCGTGACTGGTATGAATAATTTATTCCTTAGATATCAAAAATAGGTCAAAAGGGGTTTTTCTTAAGCTAACGTAATTTATAAACTTTTACAAATGGTACATGTTCTTTACATCACTAATGTATCTTTAACAATAAGAGTACATCTCAACATTTTTTTTTTTTTTTTTGAAAATATATAATTTCAATTTGAAAACTTGTGATCAAACTTACATGTTAAGTATAGCGATCGTGTAGTTTTCTTTATTTTTTTGCGGCGGCCCTGATTAATTAATTTTGGGGATTTTGAATGTCATAAAAGACTCCCCCTATTAAATATAGTCCGGCTTGTATTGTGCAAATATCCATATTCGAATTTTTTTAAATATTTACACGGAAAAGTTGAATTTCATTTTTAACCTTTTCATATACTTTATGAGTAGAAAAATATAAATACACGCACATGTAGATACCTACAACTGGTTCCGGAAAAGAACAAAATAATATACATTGGTACAACATAATTTGTAACGTTATTTTTATAAATTTACCGCCAACGCTCAACGCAAAATACGGGGAATTATTTTAACCACAACCACGGTTTAAAATTTTTTCTTTGTTGTACTGACGTATAAGGTTTTCTTCACATATATTATAATATTGTGTTGCGGTAAACCGCCTCACTATAGTATACGTGGAGAGAGAATTTGATTGTAAAATAATAATAATAATAATAAGAATAATGAAAATAATAATAATAACAATATCTTCAGTGTCATTTATCATCGTACGGTACGTTTGTCGGCAGTCACGTTCTCCCGATCGCTGACAGCAGGTTGTTTCTTTGCGGTTTGGATTAGGTGTTCGAAAACTATGCGCTTTCGGAGCAAGCCCAAGTATATCTACTCTAAAAAATGTTAACATTTCCTGCTTAAAACGAATCATATATATAAATGGAATCTCCTGATGGTTTTTTAATTGTTTATTACAAATTTATAATATCGATGTAACATGATACTTGAGACGTATTTTTCACCGTTGGTCCGAACCTAATACTGCTCCGAGAACCTTAGTGCGTTAAGTGTAAACCTAAAACACCGCCGATGAAAAACCACGAGATTTTTTAATATAGTATTAAAAAATTTGGTATGATCGTCAGATTAGAATCTAACCCAGTATTAATTATATGCACGTTAATCTATTTTGACGCCATTGGTACAGATATTGGGATAGCTAACCAACCTGGGAAGTATATACTGGTTTGATTTCCAATCGCCTTTTTGTATTGCCTTAAATATAGTAAAAGTTATATTTCTACAGCAGGAAAATATTATACTTTTTAGTATAATTATGTTTTTGGTTTTGTTTGAAAACATTAATAAAAATTAAAATATATAATTATTACAAAAAAAAGGAAGAACTTCCAAAATATCGGGGGGGGGGCGAGAGAATAAAGATAATTTGACATCCTTGGATGGGAGGGGCTACAGATCCACCTCTTCTCCCTTTTGTTCTCTATTTCAAAAATCGTAAACCTGACAAACTTAACTTAAAACGAATAAACGCCATATGTCTGGCTGATCAAAAGATTCCATTTACTTCATCGACTCGTTTCAGGTAGGGGATGTTAATACGCCTTCGGGAACGCGCAATTTCGATAGTTTTCGAACGACTACGGATATAATAAGGTGCCGGTGGAAATTTGTGGACTTCATATGTCATAATAATATTTTATTATATGAATTACACCCATTCGATATTATGCGTGAGCGATAATTAGCCGTACCGAACCTGTTCTCGGAGGTCGCTGCGATCCTTTTGTCGCGCAGACGACGGAATAATTACGATAATAATTCATGTGTATATATATATATAGTTGCACATAAATAGGTACCTACTGTTTAATTCGTAGAACAGTCCTCCCCTCCCCCCATCTCGACATCCTTCGTACATATACCCGATCCTCTTAATCATATACTTCGACGAGGTAGTAAGTACATTGTAGAAAGTTTTTTTTTTTTTTTTTTATCCTAGACTATATTACATTAAATAGGTGCACTCGGTGAAAGGATATAATATTCGATTAGTATATATAGATATAGATATAAATATAACTTGCGTAAAGACCTGCGGCCACACACTGCCAAATATGGATATCGACAGCTAGTTCGTTTTGACGATAAACAAGCCGTTACCGCGGCAAGATTCGTAAATATGAGAAAATGTCAAGTTGATCTTTTTATGGTATACAGATGGTCAGTATAGTTATATTATTATCAAAAGATTGATACAATGTTTGATGGCAAATATAATCATAGTGGGACGTCGTTAAACAAAAACAGTGCTCGCGAACTTTTAATTTATACAGGTATTGGAAGATCGTGTATACGGAAAATTAACGATTAACCATTAGTGAACATTTGTAATACCAAACGTTTTGTTCCAAAATAATTTTATCAAATGGTTATCTTGAAATTAGTAAATAATTTAAATTCTATATTTGCATTATTGTTATTTTTTAAATTTTTATCTAGGGATAAACACCGTCTATACGAAAAAAAAAAAATGGATAATAAGAATATTTTATAAAATAACATGCATAAGCGTGAGAAAGAAGTCGATGAAAGAAGTCACCCATTAGTCGACTTCAATTTTGGTTATTTATAATAGGTACAGTAGTTATTCGGGTACAGTATTATAGGAGGTCACGACACCATGTTCTTTTTAGCCTGCGACAAAAATTTCCGGAAAGGGTTGGTATGTTTGAATTTTTTATAAACGGGTTTTAGTGAGAGGCAAGTTTATTAAAGAATCGGCTTTAGTACATTTTGGCATCTTCATCAATTGTTTTGATATGAAATATATCGTGGTGGAGAGTATGATTAGAAACAAAGAAGGTAGCGTTAATAACTTTACGGAGCAAGATGATTTGAAACGTTTGTATTTTATTCGTATTCGGTTTGTTGGCCTAGTCCCAAAGTTGAAGTTCGTGTGTCCAAGTAGGTTTTAGAAGTGATTAATAGATTATTAATTTGGTTTTCAAGTTATTGAACTAATTGTTTTTAGAATACGTGAGCGTGCGTTTATGTAATTAATCTTTTAGTTTTTAAATGTTTATTCCAGGTAAGTCGTATCAAAATGGAGTTTTAAATATTTAACCGTGTCCGAAGTAAGAATTACAATATTTGTTTATAAAAAACTTTGGGTGTTTCAGTGCTTGAGTCTTAATGTGAAGGTAGTGTGTATTGATTAAGAGTAATTTATTTTGACTTTCCATTTATTAAACCAGTCAGCTATTAGGTTCAGATGGCGTTGTAGATTTTAAATATAAATCATAAGAATCATAGCATAAGGCTGTAATAATTATTACAGGCAAAAAAAAACTTAAACATGTTGAACAGAACAAAAATTATTGCATTTATCAAACCTCTGAGTACATAGGGCCACCATGTATGTTGTTAAAGCGCATATAAATAAGAAAATTAAAAGATAATTAATCATTGCTATATTTTTTACAAAATATTAGTTTTTTTTTTTTTTTTTTTTTTATAAATTATGATTAGTAAACCAATATTGCTAATACTAGTAGGTACATTAATCACGTTAATCCCGCGTTATTATTTTTCGTTTAAAAACTTATTATTGATTCAATTAATAATATAATGGTAATTCAATTCATTAAATAATATTATTGTGTAATTTAAATAGGTATCAACTAGATTCCCAATCGATTTACTTTTTAAACTATTTTAAAATATATTTATTTTCGAGTTAAAATTATCTTACATACTTATAGCTGTAATTGTTATTAGAGAAAATGTGAAAGTTGATTTCGACATTTTCAAAACACAAACAGTAGTAGTTTAAAATAATTAAATCAATTAATTAAGAAAAAAAATAGTTGATACTGGAGACGGATGCTGCCGTTATTGTGGGCGAGTAGATGAAAAGGTGGGATACATAAAATGATTTAACTTATATCTGCAATGAACGATAAACCATCGCTAACGAAAAAGGATTCAGAACGATGTTCGATTATACATTTTTGAAAGGCCATACTATTTGCGATCTTAATCAAAATTTAATTTTAAAACTTATCAAAAAAAAAATAAATAAATAAAAATACAATACTACATTAAACTGAATTTTTTTTTCACTACTAAGTAAGGCTTATGAATCTCCTGTCAAATTTTCAAGCATTTATGTTTAGTCTAACAATTTTTTATCTAAAGAATATTTACATAAATACAAATAACGTAAAAAACTGGCAAAATTAAAATATCTATAAACAGCTCAAAACTGGCTCAAATATTTTGAAAATGTTACCACGTCTTAAAAAAATCAAATACAAATTTTCTACAAATATAACTGAATTATATTAAAAAAACAAAATTTGAAATAATAAACAAATTATTTTCGTAAATTTTCCCATTCTTTCTAAACGTAATTTTCGGTTTTTCTCAATTATTACAAAAACTACCAGAAATATCGGTAATGCTGCCATAAATATTTGCCATTTTACCTATAATTTTCTTTCGATTTTTTTCCCTCTATTTCGAAAAACTCCTCGAAAAATTAAAAAGTGACCTCTCCAATTTATACTAACTAGATAAAATTTCCTTTCAGCAAAGCTGCACATTGGAGCAACATTTTTTGAAAAAAAAAATAATAAAAAATTGACTACCATGTACTATAGCAATACTATAGTATTTTATAAGAGTTTTAAAATTGAATATTGACGAAAATCGTGTCAGAATAACTTCTGCTTGTTTATTATGAAATACATGGATAAATTAATATTTAACCGATTTTTAAAAAAAAGCGTATTGAGTATTTTATTATATTTACGTATGTTCCAGATGAAACACGTTATTTTGGCAGTATTCTTTTTGGCGAGTGCGGCGAGATGTTACGATTACGATAAGGTGTTGCGGTTGTCACTTTTATTTTACGAAGCACAGAGGTCGGGTCATTTGCCCGCCGACAACCGAATTCCGTGGCGGGGCGACTCTGCGACTACGGACAAAGGGCAAAATGGCGAAGACCTATCCGGAGGATATTACGACGGTAATTTTACCAAATACAATAAAAATCTGTATAAAATGTTAAATATAAATTTAAAATAAATACTTCAAATGTTTAGATATTTAAACGATTCGATATACATGATATTTTATAATATTATATTGCTATATTGTATAAAACAAATGTTGAAAATCAGGAAATTTTTACAATTTTCATACTCAGTAAGAACATAGTATCATATTACCTAGAGATACGACTAAGACATGATTCCCAATTTCCTAGTTTCCGGTTGTCTACAAGTAACATACGAATTGGTTCTGATGAGCTTTCATAATATTAATAAAACTATATTATGTTAAATTAGCTTTTTTTTAAATTAATTTTTTTTTCAAATTATTATCATTTATTATATATTCAACTAACAAAAATTTCCTTTCCGTTTTACACAGACTTCAGGGTCTAGAATACCCTGGTGTTGTAGTGAAATTTGGTAGTCATTCAATTTTTTTAATCAAAAACTTTTAGTATTTTTGAGTTTTATAGAACATTTAAACTTTTTATATATTTTTGGAAAATTAATACAATTTTTTAAACGAATCTAAGCTGAGCTCGGTTATTAGTATTGCTTTTTCAACAATATGCGTTTTCACGACAACAACGATTATTTAAAAAAGATTAAAATAATAAAAACAAAAACGGTTGCCAATGACAAATTTCCTTATTTAACCTTCAGAACCAATTTTTCTTTATTTTCTCGGATGTTAATAAAAATTTAAAAGTACTAACTAGAGTTAAAATGCAACAAAAAGGTCTCTTGTCATGTTTTAGTTGGAGCAAGATTTCTAAGAGAAAAGTTGTTTACAGACAGAAAAAATGTTTGAAAAATAAATAAAAAGGACGGACATACTTTGTACGTGGGGGCAGCCATTCAGTGACAGATCCAGGGGGAGGGAACAGGGGCACGTGCCTCCCGTCAACTTAATCCAAGTTTTTATTTATATATTTTATATTAATTTTATATATAGTTTATAATACATTTACTGAAAATATAAATAACGTGCCTCCCTTTAAACAATTTCTGGATCCGCTGATTTAAGCCACTGTTGTAGGTGGGAAGTTGGAAAGGTAGAATACAGAAGGGAATTTAATCGGTATCTGTAAGCAACGATAAACCATTGCTACCGAAAAAAACGATTCTTAGAAAAGTTCAGTTGATATTGTTGCTTTGTCAATAATATATGACATATTGTGGTAAAATGAGTGCGACAATGTGCGTTTCCATGACAAAAATAATTGTTTAAAAACTATTAAAATAATAAAAACTTAATAATAACAAAAAATAAATAAAAACGGTTGCTGATGACAACTGTATTTTAAATCGACCAATCTTTTTTTAATCTAAAGAACCAAGTTTTCTCATTATCTCGAATATTAATGAGAGTTTCAGAAATTACCTCTCTAAAGTACCACTCAGAGAAAATTTACTTTCAGAAAAGATGTTTGATAATCGGAGTTAGCTTTATGGTAGAAAAAGTGTTCACACAAAAAAAAAAAAATAAAGAAACATTGTAAACATTATAAAACATTGTAAAACTAATACATTCTTCGCTAAACTAAGAATCTAAAATACACACTATTGTGAAACCAATAGATCCTTCGCTTCACTCTGAATCTAAAGCAGAAATTAACTAAAATGTTTAGGTTGTCAGTGGTACGTGTTATAATTAAGTAAAGATACGTAAACAACCAAAAATAATCGAGAGAACTAAAAAAAGCGATTTGTCTAAAAACAATCGAAATAGGCTATGAAAGCACATTAAAATTTCATATTTGAGATCATTGTAAACATGGCATGGGTTTCCATAACATTCTGCTAAATTTTAAATTAAGCCAAAATAGTAAGTAAATGCTTGATGTTCCGAACCCTGGTTATAACACAGATATACCTACATGATATTATAGATATATTACTTGTTAACGGTCTACTTTAAAATCACAATAAATATTATTGAAATACTTCCTATAATCCTATAATTAAATAAATTGCACCTACTGGTTATATTGTATACATGCATATATTAGAATACTATGAAAACCACTGAAGAAATCGTTTACCAGGAAGAATGTCAAGGACTTATATGTAACTTGTATCTGCAAATTACAATAATAACACGTCGACACGTTTTCACATATTATAATTTTTTACATCGTGTTATTATCACATAATTATAGTCTTTAGTAAGTCCCTGTTACATGTACGAACTACAATGAATTATCGGAATACATTTTTTAATATAACAGTTCTTGTATTATTTGCGATGAAAATCATTTTTAAAAAGACTGATATTACTGATGGGTGTGCCGTTGTTTTAGGAGGAAAGTTAAAAGAAAGGATATCGAGAGCAATTTAAATTAAGTTTATCTATACGGTGTAGTTATACATTAATGTGTCCAGAGGAATAATATTTTTTTCACCTCTAAAATAGAAAACAGAAATTATACTCTTGTCATCAAAACAGTATTGTGATCTTTGCTTGGAAAATATGAACCCAACCACACTTTATCATATAAAAAATTAATTTAAACTTGAAATTGAGCAAATTTACATTTATAACATATATTATATAAGGTTGTTTTTTTTTGGGGGGGGGGGGTGGTAATTTTTAATTTTAGTGTACTAGCCTCTAGCATTTCCCAGATTGCACCAAAACATATAATATTACATAAACTGCACTAATTTATAAGTGCACTTACAATTCCCAATATATATTATCGAATTACATATGATATAGACGGGACATTGTACACAATACTCATGTTTATTTTGTATTTTATATTGTATCTATATTATTTGTTTTCACGACGCATCGGTGTTTAATCTGTCAGCAATAATTCCGTCTATTACCCACAAGTATATTATCACAGATAAATATTATATCGTTGGACTGTGCGTATATTACGCCCAGTCCAACGTATTGGCATAATAGTACAATTCCATAATATTATATTATATAGCTGTATTAAATAAGACGCGTTTCGTTTTGTCGAGACAAAAGTATATGCGTAAATATGGTATAATATTATACTGTATAAATATATATTATGTCGTATATTTACTTAACATTTTGTTTTATTTAATCCTTTATTTATTTATTTTTGTAAAAAGTAATATTCAGTCTTTATAATATTAGCAATTTATTATCAATTTGTACTAGGGCGATCCTTAAAACTGAACTTTGGAAATTTGTTAATTATAAAAATCTAAATTTGTTTGAATACATTTAAAAGTAAAGTATACAAATTTTAGGACAGTCGGACAAAAAATTTAACCCATGTCACAAAAGGGTTCAACTTGTATATCCTTATATTTTTAGAAAATAACACAGTAACTATACGCTCAACTAAGTACTGAGCACGTAATCCGGATCATTCCGAACACCGGATTACTGATCTGCGGATTGAACAAAATGTGACAAAATATTATCCGGATTTCAATGACCAAATTCGTATTGATGTCGTCGATCCGGATTAATGTAAAATTCAGGTTAAATTCAATTTTAAATCGTCAATTAAATGACATTAGTGGTCGTGTCGTTAGACCATTTTAACCATTTAAAACACATTTCAAAATTGTTTTCATTAAGTTGATCAAGTTATTGTTATAATATATTTCATTTACTTATTTCTTTCCTGATTTATCCAGAATTCTAGATTAAATGTATAATAATGACTAGGTTGATATCCATATTACGAACTGAATCCGTTAAATCAGCTCAAACAAATTTTTTTTAATGTGTTCTACAAATTGTTCGAATGCAGATTGCGGATTGTTCAAACTTCTACTCTGCAATATAATACGTATAGATTTCGAATCCTATAGACGTAAATACTTATAGATATAGACGTATTAGTTGTAAAAGTACCAATTCGCGTTTTATAATATTATGCGATTATAATACAATATTGTATTCAAATGCATTACAGACAAACATATTATATGGTTAATATGAAAAAAAAAAAAAAAAATCGAATATTTGAATTTTTTTGTCAATCATACTAAGGAAAATATCTACACAATATAATAATTATTTCAGCTGGCGATTTTGTAAAATTCGGTTTTACAATGGCAAGTACAACAACTATTTTGGCATGGGGCTGTTTGAGTTATAAAGAAGCATACGAGAAGGCCAGTAAGTATGTCTTTTATATGTAGCACAGACGCGAGTTTCACACGAAATACAAATTTATACATCCATACCTATATTTTTTTTTTAATCTTAATTTATCAAATTAGTATAACAAAAATTCTATTATTAATCGTTAATAATATTTTTAATTTGTTTAAATACAAATTTATAATGTATTATTGTATTATAGACGAGTGGGAAAACGCATTGAGTGCAATCCGTTGGGCTGCTGAATACTTTATCAAATGTCATGTTAGTGATTACGAGTTGTACGGCCAGGTGGGAGACTTTAGTCTGGATCAAGGATTTTGGGGTCGGCCCGAAGACATGAATATGTCCAGACCAGCGTACAAAATCGATAAAAATCGACCAGGTAACAATTGCCACGAATATACAGATAGATACTCGAATCGCGTGGGATAACATACCTATATTATAGATAAACTTAAAGAGATTGGTAACGGTTTTCCAAACTTTCTCCAATTTTTTAAAATTTGAAATTTTTTGTTTACATTTGATGATAAAACATTCCTACTAATTTACTGCACGATACCAATTTAAGGGGCACGATCTTGTTTGCAGACGAATATGACGTTTTAGACCAAAAAATCAAACAAAACTGTAGGGATTGCGTTCACGGATTTCAATTTTTAAAATGTTTTATGGTAATTAAGATTCTTTACTGATCGTAACGACATTTGTACAGGTTCTGATCTCGCCGGAGAAACATCAGCTGCACTGTCTGCCGTGTCGATTTTATTCGCCAATATCGATTCGAACTTTTCGACGAATTGCCTGAATCATGCTAAACAATTGTACAAGTTTGGGACTCAGTACAGAGGTCTGTATCACGACGCCATCAAAGGAGCTGCGCAATATTACGAGTATAACCGTATACGACAAATTAAATTTCGTTTTATATTTATAATTTTTTTTTTATTCCGATACCTATATAAAGATCGACAGACTACGGTGATGAATTAACGTGGGCGGCATCGTGGTTGTATAAAGCTACAAACGAATCGAAATATCTGGAAGACGCCGAATACATGTACATGAAATATAGACTCAAAGAACGGCCAAACGAATTTTACTACAACAAGAAAGTCGCAGGTATACAGGTAAACCGTGCGTCGATTGTGTCATAAACAAATAATTCAATCATCGATTTTCAACTTATTATTGGACATATTTTAGATTCTAAGCGAAGCGAAGAATGCATTGGTTTTACAATTATGTTAACTTGTTAATTTTTTTTTTTATACTGTCTACAAAATGTCTACCAGTAATTTTGTTATGATTTTCAAGTGTAACACTTTTCCAGAAGGAAATTTTATCTAGTCGGTTCATTTTTCGATTTTCCATATAGTTTTCATAATATTCGGGGGGAAATAGGAAAATTTAAGAAAATAATGCTTTAATTTTTTAAAAATTTTTTTCTTGTTGTGATTCAGTTAAAAATATTCGTAGACTTGAAATTCGGACAGAACACTTATAATTTAGTGATCAAATTATCAAAATTCATCATAAATATTACCTTTTAAAATATGTACAACCGAACTCCGCTCAGAATCGTTATTCGTTAATAAATAAATATACCAAACTCTTATACCAGCATAGTACGTATCTCAACCAATAAATCTGTAAAAAAATTTTAGAACTAAAAAAATTGATACGCATTATTGCAGTATGTGTGACGATATTATGAATAACTATTATTAATTGGCCGTATACAATAATACATTATTTCAGATGATATTGGCCCAACTGACGAATCAAGCGGAGTATATCGAAGCGATTCAAAATTTTTGCGATTTCAATTTAAACGTCCAAAAGAGAACGCCAAAAGGATTATTATACATTGACAAATCTGGTACGCTATGTTTCGCAGCGAATATAGTTTTCTTGTGTTTGCAGGTACTTCTATCTTTTTAATCGTACTCAATAAAATATATATTGTTGTTATTAATGCGTTGACATGTTGTTTCAAAAAAAAAACCTGTATAAATTTGAGTTACTTTTATAATTTTTCAGGCCGCTGATATCGGTGTAATGTCGACGCAATATCGAGAATTCGCCAGAGAACAGATAAATTACATGTTAGGAGATGGAGGACAAAGCTACGTCGTCGGGTTCGGTGAAAACTACCCTCAACAACCACACCACGCGGCAAGGTGATAATTTAAGTGTAAATTAGTACAGTATGCAATTACAAGACCAAAACAATTTCTATCGATTTTCGAAAATTTGTGTGTCGTGCCATTAATAGGTCATTCTTTACGTTAGGATGAAAATGGACGATTTTTAGCCATGAAAACGATATTTTTGAATGAGAAAACTATTGCCCCTTCAAATTTGTCGCTTTGTAATTTTATGTACACATGTGTTTGTGTAAACGCATCATCAGAATTCTTCGGCATCGCATAATTTGTATATTCCTGTTGTATATTTTATTAATGTAACCAGAGACGGAATGGCCCGTCGAATGATACCAAATCGGTTCTAGAGTTTATATCCCATATGCCGAATTGGTTTTGAAAAAAGTACTTTAAGAATGTAGGTGAATCAAATTTGTTCCTGTTTAGTACCTACATGTATACATTAAATATAATATCATATTAAAATATGTAGGACATTTTTAAACTTTTATCCAAAAATAATAAAATAATAATTGATTTTTTTAGTTTTTTTACAAAAACATAAAATTCAAGTATAAATATTTGTATTACTTATCTCTGCGAGTAATATAAAAAAAATACAGAATTCAATTAACTTTATTATCTCAGGAGATATTGCAATAAGTATATCTTCGCGGGACACCATGTTTACCGGAAATAAAATACTGAAGTGTAACTAGTATATAAAACCATTGATCGCTGATTAATCTCAAACAATACTTACATGTATCACAAATTCAAACGGGAACCAATCAGGCTACACCCAGCATATCAAGTTACCAAGAAAATCCCGGTAGCCTGACCATTGACCTGGGCATTTTCATCTATGCTATTAGCCTGAGTATCGTATTTATAATAAAATTATAAAATTGCTGAATGTTGAGTAGGCGAAATTCCATATTATTATTTAGGTGGTAGCGATTATATTAAATTAGATAAGTTAGGAAACCTGCGTAAAAGTGAACAAAAAAGATAGACATAAAATGAAACAGAAATATGAATGTGCTTCTCCCTTAACTTGAAATGGTCACGGTTTTCTGCCTTGAAGATGCTATATTGAAATCTAATAGAAAACGAATTCGCAACATCCGATCTAATCTGTATGATAATTTATTCCATATCCAGTCCACGACTGTATTTCCCCTAACCCTCTACATTTTCCCAGCTACCACTTTATAGACATTGAAAAAATGTGACATGGAAAAAAAAATGTCTCGGGTTGATTATATCTACCCCTAACTATGGAAATCAGGATTAAAATATACTTAATATTATTATCGTTTCACAGTTCTTGTGAGGATCGGCCGGCCCCCTGCAATTGGGACGCATACCGAAGTACCAAGGCCAATCCGCAGATACTGTACGGCGCACTGGTCAGCGGACCGGATATGAACGACAACTACAAGGACCTGAGGGAGGAGTACATCTACAACGAAGTGACGTTGGACTACAACGCGGGTTTCCAGTCAGCCGTGGCCGGACTCAGGCTGCTCGAACTGCAAGCGGAATCGGAAAAGTCACAGAGGTCATACGAAGGCGGTCTGTTCAACCGGAACTGGGCAAATATCTTCGAACCCAACGCGACTGCAGTCGTTTAAACGACGAGTTTTAACACAATTGCCCCTCCCCACTCCCCAGTCAATTGTCACATAATTTATTTATTCGTTTCATATTATAATATTTTATTTGAATCGGAGCCTAGAATTTCAAGAAACCTGTACAGGTATTTGTTTGTAGTGCACTGCCACCACCGTCGTTTGGTTGGGATAAATTTGGTCCTAACCAGCGCCAACCTTTTTTTTTTTATTATTTTTTTTTTACTTTATTTTAATTACATAATATACGAAATCGCGTTATTTTAAATGTGAATGTAAACTATAAATTTGTAGTGCGGTTAAGGGAGTAAACACGTTTTTTCGGGATGATGCGAAACTTGTAAATACGGTCACCGTCATTACCTAACTTAATCTAACCCCACTGGTTCGTGGTCATAAATATATATATATATGTATTAGTACGTACTTATGTATGCGCAAATGAGGAAAATGGGAAAGCCAAACGACTATATATTATAAATACACAAAATACGACTTATACCGATGCAAACCTTTCTGAAACTTTAGACTGTGATCTCGTGTACACTGTATAATAAAATACACTTGTACGTATCTATGTAACACGCTGAAGATTCTGGTGAGCAAAATAAACGGACGAAACCAAAAATGGCAAAAATCGTCTCTAATGTATAACAAAATGGCCTTTCATAAAAATATATATTCTCAATACTTTGCAATTTTTTATTCAGTAAAGTAAAGATAAAGAAACAAAGTTCCGATTTAAATATAGTATCAATCATATTCGTCCGTGTGCAGTTTTATAATATAAAATATGATCGAGCCGTGCATTCGATGGAAAGCGAGTCGGACACGTCGAACACTCGTCTGCGGTGTCAGACCATCGGAACCACGGTGCAAAAAGTACAACACTATCGATAATCTTATTAGTTAGAAATAGAGATCCCTTCTTCTGCAACCTCGAGTTACGTTTTTATATAATAGATATTTTATAATTTAAAATAATAAAATCTAAAAAAAACTTAAGTATTTTTACCGCATAAAAACGAAATAAATGTTACAATTTTATAACCTCTCCAAAATTTACTATCCTATAATATATTTATTTAAAAACAAAAATAATAAAAAATGTAAGTCTTTGGTAATTTCTTATTATAATAATTTGATAATTTAATTTTGTGTTATACTAAGGTACTATTATTTATGTTAGTATTAAATACTTGTAGTATGTTGTAGTTAAAATATACATAATTTATTTTATTTAAAATACCTATTTAGTTTTCTATTTTAACCAGACGCTTACCTACTTACCTAAATTATAAAATTATTTATAGTTAGCTATGATGTTATAATTTTGTTTATGTTGTTTTTTTTTCACTATACATCGATTTTAAATATTTGCACATTATTAAATGTTTTCTTGGGGCCGGTTTTTTTTAAATTGCTTTTAACTAACAGTTAATAGGACTTAAATGACGGTTAATACTATATTCAAATTAAAGTGTTTATCGACTCGCAACTAAATTAACTAGCAGTCTAAACTACCAGTTAATATAATCGTATACACAATCCTCCGGTTTTCCTGATTAACCTTCAGCTAAAGTCAAATGTATTAATAATAATTATCAATTTGAATATTTGTTCTTAAAATTTAAAGATTTTTTTTCATTATAATTAAATTGCTAAACTTCTGCACATTATTAAAAAAAATAATGTATATTTTTTTTTTTTCTTTATTGTGTTTTATTTTCGGTATTTAATGTACAATGAAAATTATTTATCCAAAGAAAGTAACATGAAATATTCCATGTTGATGAGAAAAAAAATATGTACAATTAGTTTTTAAATTTAAAACTATTAATTAAGTACGGCAGACTATCTACTTAATATACTGAACGGTCTAGCTAATAGATTTTGAAAATTTGGTAATAATGTATTGAAAACATCTACAGTCAACAATAATCTTAAAAAAAAAAATAGTGCAATCATTTAGTTTTTTTTTATTTTTTGAGATGTATATATTTTTATTTGTTATTACGGTACAAGGTCAATTTTAATAAAGAATATAGAAAATTTAAAGTTGAAATTAATTTAATATTACAGTATTTTTAGTGTATGAAACATAATGCAAAACCAAATCAATAAACTAAATAAAATTATATGTGATCATTCCGTATTTGCATCAAGATGCTTGGTGTCCAGACTAAATGTTCTAATTTTTTTATATATATTAGTAAAATGTTAACATGTTTAAGCATCGGGTATGTATAATGGTTCATACTTTATATATTTCAGATAATTATATGAACAGCAAATGTTAATTGTTTAATAAAATAAACACAATAATAATTACCATGCTTGAATAATGGTTATTTTTTGGGCGCAACAACAAAATAAGTCTATACGTATCTGGATATTGCACCAATTAATAGAAAATTTATTTCTTATCATTTTGATTAAGAAAATGTTGGACATATCTCAGTATTGTTCTAGTGCAATTATCGGCAACGTTTTCAACTGATATTTAACAAAAACACATTAAAAAATCCTTATGTATAATCCCATAAAAAAAAAAAACCTATATAAAAGTGGAAGATCCCTATATATTATATTATTATGTTTTCTTGGACTCCTGTTTGGGCAAGTGTATATAAGATCCGATGTTTTTACACATAATTTTTAAACATATTCGAAATTTCCACCATTAAAAATGTTTTTCCCTGACAAACTGTCGGGAACTAACATCTTCGATCTTCACTTTTATTTTGTCAGTTTTCAGAGTAAAGTTCAAAAGCAAGTCGGAGCAAAACACCGCACAAAAATTAAGTGTTCATTCACAGATCAATTTTGTCTACTATAATAGTAAGTTACAAATGTATCTAAATGTTTTTCACTTAAAAAAAGTTGCATGTTCTTCTAGTTTTAGTTAAAGTGATCAGAAGCATTTTTAGAAAAAAAATAAAACCAATGAACCTAGACAATATGCACCTACATAAAATTACTTAGAGAATCCATCGAGATTAATTTAATTAATACTAATTTAACTGTTTTCGTTTTTTTTTTTTAAATTTTCAATATTTTTAAAAAAAAATAAACGGACGCTTTAATTTAGTTTATATACAATGCATAATAATAATCTGATGAAATTTTAAATACCTATATCATTAAAAATATGAAATATAAAATATTACCTGGAGCCTTGTCCGTCATAGGTGAAGTTTTGTGAGTTGATCGAAGATACACGCAAATTATATTGACTTATAGTAATAATTTTTCCAATTTAACGAAAAAAAAGGAGTTAAACTTAAGGAAAAATAAAAAGGTGTTATAAAAAGTTATAACGGTCGAAAACACGCCAGACAAGGGCTGAACTTAATGAGTTGCGTACATCATTTTTCTTTAAAACAAAATAATAATTACAATTATCGAAATAACAAAGTAACATGGATACTGTTAATAAAATACAACGATGTTGTCGCCATAGATATTATTAAAGTACTGCCGCAGATATAAATAATAAACTAGATTTTGCTAGGATTTTTTTTTTCTCTGTTGACTACTTCAATAAAAAAAACCTTAGTAGAGCACGTGAATCAGTAGGGAGAATCACGCAAGGGCTCCTCTATTATTTTTATTTTATTTTGAACGACTCCTTACTAATTATTCCTACTAGGACAGAGAGTAAATAATGATATTTTCAAAAAATATTTATTGTCCTATCGTCAACTCAAATAATTTAAATATGTTTTAGATTCTGAATGGAGTAAAGGAGACTGTGGTTTTACAATGTTGTTTATTTTATTTTCTGTGGACAAATTTTCTACCAGAAATTTCCGATTTACTACAATGATAGTACTTTTTCCAAAATAAAATCTGACTGGGAAGGTTTTTTAGGGAAGTCAGTTTTGATTTTACCAGAAGTTTTCCTAATAAATGAGGAAAACGAAAAAATGTACGAATTGTATTGAAAATCGTAAATATTACGGCTTTTAAACCAAACACCGTTTAGAATCATTTTTTCGTTAGCAATGATTAATCATTGCGTACAGATATATTAAATTTCCCTTCTACCTTCCCAACTTCTCACCTACAACAGTGTTGCGCTCATTGAACGAAGTGTGTCCGTTTGTATTTTTTATACTGTGTAAAATATTTCTCCTAGAAATCTTGTTCCAATCAAAACATGACAATAGACCTTTTTGTTACAATTTGCCTCTAGTTGGTACTTTAGAAAGGTCATGTTTTGAAAATCTCATTAATATTCGAGATAATGAAGAAAAACTGGTTCTCTAGGTTGAAAAGATTAAAAAATGAAAAAATAAGGTTGTCAATGACAACCGTTTTATTTATTTTTTGTTACCTACCCACTGTGCAATATTATGTTGCAGAAACATTTCAGGGGAGTTTCAAATCAACATGTAACATTGCATTTATTGTTGCTTTTACGTTAAAGTAACGTAATCAGTACCGCTAATGTCTAAATTTTCTAACGTCACACTTATGTTTCATTAACGCAAATGTAACGCGTTTTTTAGCATCTCAATAACATCTTAACAACTGCTATCTGATGTTATAAATAACTTCCCAGTAACACGTATTTTACCAATACTAGATGTTATATAGGCGACATTTTCAACATAAATGTACAACAATCATAAAAAAAAATACAAGAAATAAAAAATGCAAAAAATGTACACATTTCAGATCTCGCCGCCGGTTTAGAACCTGCCACATTTTAAATTACTTACCCCATTATCTAACGCTCTAACCATTAGACTAACTAAAAACTGAAAGTAGTGATCGTTTCATTGGTATATAAGTTTTCAATTCAAGTGCATTAACTCCAACGGAGAGTACTTTGAAGGAGATTAAATGTTTTTTGTAAAAAAATTAAATAAATAACTTTGTTCAAAAATAGTTCGGTTTTTTTTGGGTACGCCCTCGTACATTGGTATTGCATCGAAAAAGTGTTTACCATTTTGTTATCTTGTGTTTTCTCTTAAACGAAAATATGATTATAATTCGATACCTAGATAGATATACAATTACTCGTATACATTTATTAAAATGTTCAAAATCTTTAATTGTTCTAAGTTCTATCTTTAGGAATCATCAACGTATACACAACTTCTCTATATATTATTATTAATGATTTAACGTGATGTCAGTAAAGCCAACGTGAATTTTAATTTATTACTTACGAAAATATTATTGTGATAATATTTCTGGATTTTTGCATAATTTTTGTTGAACGTCTAAAAGAATTTATGCATGTATAATCAAAATACCTGTGTATTTTATAGTCTTATACTCGTATATTCGTAAGACGTATTTATTATGTTACCTATAGTATATCTTTATTTTTATGGGCACATCCTGTTCACGCCGAATATAACAGTAATTTAAAGTATAGCCTATTTTAGCCAAAAAAAAAAAAAACCATCATTGATTTAAGAGTAGACTTTCGCACCAAATATGCCCGGATAATGAAGATATATCCATTGTAATAATATCTCCGTGGAGATAGTCGAATTCTGTGTTTTTTTTTTCAATATTACTCACAAGGCTAAAGGCCTACAAATATTTATATTTCAATTAATTTTTTATGTTTTGGTAAAAAACTTAAAAAAAAAATAACTCTTTATATTATTATTTTTTTAAAGTTTGAAGATAGCAATTTTACAGAGAGTAAAGTGTATAGTCAATTAGCCATAATAATAATCAATAAGTGAATGTGATTGTAGCTTATTGCATAATTATATGTACTTTTCTCTAAACTTTAAAAAATTACTAATTATCACGAATTTAATAAAATAAAAAGCTGTTATTTAGTTTCTTTACCAAAATATAACAATATTAATTTAAATATGAATAACTGTAGTCCTTATCCCTGCGAATAACATTTAAAAAAAAAAAAAAAAACAATTCATGTGGTGTAATATACATAGTATATTCGTGAGATACTCCGTATAGTTTAATAAAATAGTAAATTATATTCCTGAGATTTTTTTTTTTTTATTGGTACCTAAAAATGTTGGGTATTTAATTTTGGACTATTTACGATCGTCCGGGTCCGGCGTACGGCAAGCTTATTACAAATTAGTAATAACTACGAGTCATAGTGGCAAGACCGTAAACGACTATCCGAGTTCTAGTGATCACTCCTCCTCCGGTTCCCTCATAATGTAGCCATGTATTCGTGTATTCATATGTATTCTATGAGTAACTGCAGTTATGTATGTACTGCGGCACGCGCTATATTGATTTCTGATAACAAAATCAAAACTTGATAAAAGTAAAAATTTAACATTTCAATCGTCAACCAAGCACAGTCAGACATCTATAAATCGACATGGTAACTGCGTACGCGTTGCTACGATATAATGACTTTATATTATGTGACTAAATAAAAATAATCGATGGCGGATGCGCGGTGATTTTATTATACAATACCGATGCGCTTGCACTGTGCCAAGTAGTTACTTGTGTACTTGTATTAATTACCGAAGGAAAATAAGGGGCGGTAATTATGAACATTTTGTTACAGGTCTGAAATTAGCTTAGACATTTCGAATCGTGTGCATAGTATTTTGCCACCCGGAGCAAAAGACACTCCTCCCCTTAACTGTGGCTCTGCCTAAACTACATTTTATAGTACTCAATTATTAAATTTATATTCAAATACGTCTGCATGTTTAATATAGGCAAATAATATACCTAGTTAATATTAATTAAATTTGAAATGTAAATAGCTGCAATTACAAATGGTTTTTTATCGATTCCTCATTGGGCCTGCAGCACTGATGTTGATTTTACCAACATATTATTTATTATTACATTTTTTTGTTTGAAATATACGAAAAAAAAAAAAAACATAAAATCGATAATTATAAACACTTCTAGGGTTTTTCGAGAAGAACATAATATTGTGATTTCTGATATTACATTGTGTATACAAGTTATTGTCTATGTCAACTCTTGAAAAGTAGTCGAGTGTGTGTGTTCGCTTAAATATTTAATACTAAACCCGAAGAACACAGATTGTAGGCATAATTTATTATTTGGCTGCATAATAATAAATTATAATAATCGTATACGTAGGTATGTCACTGGAGAAACGGGCCAGGGTCGACAGTTGTCAACGCGCAATTATTGTGTTCGAATGCAATAATTTTACGCAAAAAAAAAAATAATAATAAAAAGGAAAAATAATAATAATAGTAATAATAATAATAACGACAAATTATACAACTCGGTGCGTTCAAAATGTTTACCTTCTCCATTACAGATAAGATATGTCGCAATTTTTTACTATCAACCAATTTTATGTTTTAAGTATAGGTATTTTGGTATTGAGTGCATTTGAGTATGTGTGTGTAGCCATCCCCGTGTTTCGTTTATTTACCCATCTAGATCATATTATTATGAAAAATCATAATATAAAATATTTCGGTTTATCTTATTGAGCGATTTCATTCATGGCACATTTAAACTGAGTCAATATCAAAACTGAAATACGTACGTAACTAACTAAACCTACCTATCTACGCAAATCATTCCAACGGTAAATATGTTGTGTTTTCTGCGTGAATAAACTCAATAATTTCGAAAACTGTAAACGCGATCAATGAATACCTCTTATTTTATAATTTGAATTAGTAATGATTCGTGGCAGTGCCCGCGAAACACTTTTATTTTTATTTTTTGTTGCAATTATTTTTATAAATATACGTCGTGTAAATTGAAAAAAATTGTTATCCTTAACACGAATGTTAGCAAATTATTGGTTGGTAAATAGAAATGAAAAAAAAAAAAAAACGATACGCTGAAGACGTAAAATAATATGTTAAAAAGTACACGTGAGAATTATAGTGGTCCGAACGAAGAAGAATCCTTGGCAGTTTATTTATGCAAATCCGGTTCTTTAACGTTTTTTTTTTTTCTTTCAAGCGATAATACCGGTTAAATTATTATACTTTTCTTTTAAAACGATAAAAAAAAATCATCCTTCGAATCGATTCGAGAAGAAAACAATTTAAATAAAATATTTACCTATAGAGCACAATTATATTGTACAGAAAAACATACAATATAATATAATAAAATAACAGGCGTTTTTTTTTTTATTTTTTGTAAAAGTACATAATTTTTATAAATATTATCGTGTTTAAGATGTAGGCGTGAAAAGAATATAGGTACGCAATATTTTAACAAACGTAATCATTGTTTTATAATAAACAGCGATGAGGTCGAATATTAAAGTGTTTCAATCGAGGCTCATAACTGCAGTCTGATACCTATCTACTTTGATCTTTGAAATTTGTATTTTGTAGAAGTGTTTGTAACCAAAAGTCAACCACTGCGAATATAAAATAAATAACGCGGGTACCGGTTTAACTTATACGATTGTGATAACATAATCACGCGAATAAATATCATGGGATTTAAATCAAAACAAAGCGTTCGGTAACTATTATTAAATCATACACAATGATATTATTAAAGTATACAGTACTTGCTTGTCTTCATAGAATGATTTTCTACGGTGACATTATATTATATTGTACCAAAGATTAACATCTGTGAAGAGTATGTCAATACATATTCTTATATCATTTATAAAGACAAAACGTGAGATATAAGTGTAGGTTTATCAGAAGCTGGATCGTTTAATATATTCGCAATCTAGATCAGTGGTATCTATTATAAGTGTATATAGAAAGGTAGACGGTGATGATGATGATGATGATGATGATGATGGAACAGTTTAAGGCTTAAGCGACTAGTGTAACGAATCATTATGCACTTTTGATTTTTTTTTTTTTATTTTTTCATATTCGACGTATAATGCACAATATTATTGAGACGACCTTGGTTTTAAATATATCGTGTCGTTAACTCCTTAGCGACGCGTTGGTCTTAAAACGAACAGATACAAATTTGAAATATTATTATGGTGTATACAGTAAATATTTTCTATCCTTGACATAAAGGTATCGCGAACTATTTAGTAAAACTATATAGCATACGAATATCAAGAATATAAAATTGTGTATGGTACCTACTACATTATTATTATTAGTGATGGCCTTTATTACAAACGTAAAATATAATTAGGTAATTCGCATTGTCAACATTTTAAAATGTATTATTTTCAAATGGATATGTACTTACATGTTATAAAAAACAAAAATAATAATATCAAGCGAGTTTTTGGCAAATACAGGTATAATAGAGAAAACTGTCACTACTTCATCGTGCAGAACATAATAAGAATAATAATATAACGTGTAGTGTACACTAAAGTAGGTCCTTGCACAATATTAAGGAGGAACCTGTGCAAATAATTATTATTACAGAAGGTAAAATTTAAACATTTTCAAAATGAAACCGATTAATAAAATATTTTTTTTATGATTTAAATATTATTTTTGTTATTATATTATGAATAGAAGAAATTTGTTTGAAAAAAAAACTTTATACATATATCTAACTCTATAAATTTCATTAAGATTATATTATCGAAAACGTTGTGTTATTATTATTCAGTTTATTTTTAATTTGAGTGATTTCCATTTAAAAGCGTTTGACATTTTTAGATGCCTATATAGTATAACGAAGAAGTTATTAGTTTTACAAAAAATAATTTTTTTTTTTTTTTTTTTCATTAATACTCCGATTGTTTCATACTTTATTCGTTATTTTCAATATTTCACACCCTAAATTTTTTTTTTTTTCTGATAATTCTTGTACTACCTATCATAACAAAGTAAAACCAACTAATACTGCTCCGCTCAGAATCATTTTTCATTTACAACAATTTATCGTTGCGCACACTATACCTATGTAAAACAAAATAGCCATTATTACTGACTACCGTTACGGACACAACTATTTATCCAAGATTTTGAACGGTATATAAACTGCTTCGTTAGGCAACTCACTCTAGTAAACGATTACACGTTTTCATTTTACATATTTAATATTCCAAACACTACATCTAGTTATTAATTTGATTCTGTTTAAATTATTCTAGACCGGGAGCTCGTAAAAAAAAAAAAAAGTATTATTAACACGCTTGGCAGATTTTACATTTTAAGGGAAAGAATATTATCATCAAACTTCTCAGTATTTGTTACCATCCGTGTTCGACAATTAAGTAATCTCATTAAATTATTATATTCTGCGAAACTTTCTGAAGCATATTATTTTATCCGTCTGAGTATTATAACGCATCGTTATAATGTGTGTAACCCAGTTTACTATAGAATCTATACCTAATATAATATTGAGATTTGTACCGATTAAATCATAATAATTGATGTTAATGTACTTTTCATGTTTCAAGTATGTTTTAGTAGTAAACTGTTTAGTAATTATTTAAATATTTATATAGGTCTATAAATAGACTGTAGACAGCGGAGAATGAGGGGGCAAAGCAGCCAACATTGTTAGAGCGTTAGACATTAGGCATTTATAGTGATAGAGAGACAGAAGTTTAACGATAACAAAAATGACAGCATTATAGAAAAACAAGAAAGACCAGTTCAGGTCCTACCGTGTAACCAGGTACTCGGTGTTGACCAGCTCTTTTTTGACAATGTTAAAAGTAGGGCGACGCGCAGTCCATATACTAATTTATATACGTAATACATATACATATAGTACTATGAATTTATAGAAATTACGAATAATTGTTCATAATATTAAATACATAGACTCGAAATATAGGACGACAACGATGCAGTTATAATTTTATTAAACTCATATAGATGATAAACGAAACTTATGGTTTCGAAGTCTCTGAGTCCATATCGCATGATATACTACAAAGGAAACACATAAGGAAATTATAATATGATGGGAAATAGTTTGATATTGAAAAAGGAGCTTTTTAAAACCTGCAGTGACAATTTATCGAGCAGCGCCGTTCTGGAGAGCGAAATCAGACCTTCTGTATTCCGGCTTGACTAATTGATCAATTACGGTCATTGATGATTATGCTGTTTCAAGTTAAGTACCTTGTCGTTCATTATACGCAGTGCTCCTTCCGGCAATACCCATGATTAAACGTGTTAAAAGTGTAAGTGCAGTCGAGGGTCAATACGAATTATATTTTCGTTAAAAGTAGAAAAAAAAATTAAAACAATAGTTGATAGGCTGCGGGTATACGTAAATTAAATATTTTGTCTAATTCATCGCCATTGATTAAATCGTGTCCAACTCAATGTCGTTTACCATAATGTAATTTTTAATCGAAATTCCACTCTGATCGGAATCTTATAAATAGGTGGAACTAGGTCTAAATCTTTGGGGAACGAATTTTTGTCATTGACGCTGATAAACAACGATTAACATTCAAATTAAAGATCATCTCTGAACAAAGCTAAACTCACCGGAACTGGTGGTTTAATAAACAGTGGATTAATTTCAGTTTTAACCAATGATATTTAATTGTAATACGATGTTTAAATTCTGGATCGAGTTTAAACTACTATTATGAAAAAGAGGCCAAAATAAAAAAAGTTTATTGTAGATTAGGTCTTATGGGTTAGGTAATAATTTATTTTTATAAGCATTTCAAAATATAAAAAGTTGACGAAAATTTTAAAAATTGTAGCATTTCAAATCAGGTTTAAAAATGAACCTCAAGAAATCAAGCTCAAATCAAAAAATTACAAAAGATCTTTGTTGTTGCATTTTGGATTTAGTTGTTATATTTAAGAGGCCATTCTTTGATTTTCCTTGTGGTTTTCCTAATAATTGGGAAAAACTAAAACACATACGCAGGAAAAACGGGAAAAGTACGGTCGTACTATTTAAAATTTTCTATTTTCGTCCTAGTTCTTTTCGTTAGCAATGATTGTACACTATCAGCAGTAACTCGCTTTTTTGGATTTTTTTTTTTTTTACATAGTTTATTAAAATACTTTGTTCAAACAAATATCGAATATTAATTCCGTGAACACGGTAGCTCGTCCCGACCGGAAAATTCGTAGGTTTGTTGTACATAAAAAACAAAACATCCGAAAAACCGTTTGAAGCTATTTTATAATTATTTTTCCGCGCATTTAGATTTATTATAATATTTTAATAACATGCAGTGAGCACGCGTACACAAACGACAGGTGTTAATATTATTATGACACTGCTCGTATGCATATTGTACTTGTGTATATATAGTTGTAGGTGTACGTATACCGCGGTGAGATAATAACATAATACAACCATAAGCGATACCGTGTTATACATTGTCTGATTTATTATTATAATTATTTTTTTTTTTTTTTTTACATAACATAAAATTATTATATACGAACGCGCGACACGAACGCGATCCTTACCGCGAGCGATAAAGAAAAATATGATACATATATATGTATATAAACATAAAAAAAAAAAAAAAGATAAAATTACGAAACGGTAATTTTTTTCGCCCGGGGCCGATCACGACCGGCCCGTTAATTTTTTCGGAACCCGGCGTGTAACGCGGCTTATTATTGCTCGTGTGCTTCACATTATTACACGTGCGGGCGGCTGCGGCGTGTGCGTTCCCCGGTCGCAATATTCCGCGCGCGCCCGAAACGGTTTTCCCGTCGTCGTCGCCGCCGCCGTACATGTCAAAACGTCGGGCTAAAGTTTAAGGTAATTTTTTCGAAATCTGATGTAAAAAAAAAAAAAAAAAAAAAAAAAATGTCACTTACACCGCGCTATACTACAGCTCCGATTGATTACCGCGCGTCGTCGTAGGGGTATAGGTATAACACAGCGTTATAAGCATATATCTGTACCTGACTACAATCATTTTCGCGTGTTCAATTGCGAAATAACAACATAGGTTTTTTTTTTTAAGACAACGTTACACACCCTCGTTCGCACCGTTTCGGTATGGCGGATGACATAGCAAAACAATCACCTTAAGGGTACTGCTCGTGGTTTTTTTTTTATACAAACTGTTATCATTTATATAATTTATTAAACCAAAAAGACGTCCTTGGATAGTGGAGACGGGAGTAACCACTGGTATAGGTAATTTAATGCATACCTATAAGCAACAATGCACAATTGCTTACGAGAGAACGGCTGCATCCGAATTGGGTCCCGGATCAAGTACACTAGTTGGGTCCCAATGAATTTTGGGTACTGTACTAGTTGGGTCCAAACGTTTACAAGCAATACAAACACTTATTATCCTTCTCATTTTTACAGATAAAACACAGGTTTTTTAAAAAATTATTTGTTTTGCCAGATAAATTAATATTTTGGAAAACATTCAGAAGGTGGTCTCCGGTCGTTCAATGAATACCTACTAATTTAATATACTTATAACAACAACAAAAAAAAAAAAAAAATGTAAAAGCATGTGTTTATTTAATTTAATTCAACACTAATGTACTAAATGTACTTTGGTAAAAATTAGTAAGTAAACGTTTTGACAAAATCAAGTTTTATTTTTCTAAACTTATTAGTTGTATTAGTTCATTACTAATAACTAATACGTTATTACGTTAATATGGTACTATTAATTCGGGACCTAACTAGTGTACGACCTATGGAAATCCGGGATTAAACTCGGATGCACTGGAAAAAACGATTCTGAGCGGAGTTCAGTTAATAGTAATGCTTTCTCAACAATATATATGCAATATTATAGTTAAATAACTGAATAGGGTCTATATATTTTCTTTGATAATATTTGTTTAATGTTGTACCGATTTCCCCGGTTTTCCTAAGTTTTCCTGGTTTTTCCATGTTTTTTTTTCGGTTTTTCACATTTGCAGAGAAAACTCTGGTAAAAATCGACCTCTTTTAAGTCACCACACCGATATCCTTTCAGAAAAGGTGCTACACGTAAAAATCGGAGCAAGTTCTTTGGTAGAAAAGTTATCTACAAAAAAAAAAATAAATAAATAAATAAACATCTTCAAACTTTAATAGCGTTTGGAAATATAATTTTCAAAACCCATGTCCAGTACATCTTATAAGCTAGAAGTATTCATTCATAAAAAAAAAAATTATCGAAATCGAACCAACAGTTAGTTAACTGTTAAGTTCACTATATGTAAAGCATGTTTTTGGGGAACAAAAAAGTCACACCCCGTCCTCTTAAAACGCAAATTATGGCATTTAGGTTGAAATTATAATTTAAATCAGTGATAGGATTTTTTGAACAGTCTTCCATAATTTAGATAGACATAACTATCGAATATTTCATTCAATTTATTTTTCCATGGCCTAAATCGGAAAACTATGCATATAATTTTCCTAATCACCAAATATAAACTATACTTTGAGTGTGATACAATTGTTACTTTTTTAAAAATATTATCAAACAAAAAAAATGTTGTTTTTGTTTTTATAAAACTAACGATATTTTTTTATATTCTAATCATTCCACAAATTTAGGTCGAACCTCGCGTTAAATTTTCAAACATTTCTTTTCAGCTAAAACAGTTTTATCTATATAAAACCGAAAAAACCTAAAAATTATACATTAAAATGTCTATAAATAGTTCGAAATTAACTGAATGTTTTTAAAAATTTACTAAGTCTAGAAAAATCAAATGTACCTTAGTATTCTGTTAAAATTGTAGGTCTCTAAAAATTATTTTTAAACAAATTACAACAATAAAACAATGAGATACTACCGTAAACTTTTTCGTTTTTCTCAATCGCTAAGAAAACTGCAAAGAAAATTGAAAAATAATTTACCAATGCAACAACAAAATACAATTTTCTCTCAAAAAATGTTGCTACTGTATTTAAACATCGGAGTAAATTTTTTGGTAAAAAGTTGTTAACAGAAACAAAAAAAAAAAATGTACAGTAATAATTAAAAAGCACGTATTATTTAAATTAATACCTACATGCCTCGCTGCGCAAGAATCTAAAAAAAAAAAAAATGGTATAAAAATATTAAATTAGTATTGCGTTTTCCTTATTCATCCATGAGAACGACTGTACCCCTTCCCATTAAATATGTGTAGTTGTGGAAAAGACGTATCATTAAAATGTTAAAAAATAATTTGTACACAATTGGAGATAATTTGAAAATTCAGCACCACACCTCTTAAGACGACTGTGTTATATGTATAACTAGTATATTTTATTATTTCATTTGGAATAATATACAAAATTGAATACATACCTAGTCAATTTTAATAATTTGCTTAAGTCGTTGTACTGTTTTTAGTTATTCTTATTCCTATCCGGAAGTTCTTTTGTTTTTTCTATTTTTTTTTTTTTAACATAATTTAATATTTATTAAAATAACTAAATATGGTTAACCTTCACGGAGGGATTTTTTTTTTAATTCCTTGGTCTGTGTAGAAAAATTATGCGATTCATGCAATTGTTGTTTGTTACCTGACCATTACAACGAGTACTGTTCCGTTTTTAATTACCATGAATTTTCAGTATATTCGCAGAATTCAATCGCGAATACGATAGGTGTACTCCCATAATAAATCTCAAGGTCTTTCGGAATTTTCTAATCAGTTTAAAACGGTAACACACAATAAAAACATGCCTATAATTTAAAAAAAAAAGAAGCAGAAATACCATGGGAAACGACTAACCACGCCACTGTAGCGGGTGCTTAGTTTATTTGTGAATCCTACTCGTATATTGATAATTTAATTTTTATATTGAAGGTAAAGGTAAATAGTTACAATCAAAAACCGATTCTTAGTGAAGCCCGATTAACTGGTAGGGCCATATTGAATAATAGTAGATATCAGTCGATTTTTTCCCCTCGTAACTTATGGTAACCCAGAAATCAACAAAATTAAAACCAATTTCAGCATTTATTGTCCGTATATTTAAACAGAACATTAATTTCAGTAATTTCAGACGAAAGGTTGTCATGTCTTAAATACTTAATAAACAAAAAAACAGTACAATTAAATAAAAAAAAATCATCTCGATGATGATGACGGGTGACGTTCGCTAATAAATAATTTACCTATTTTTATTTCTTATATCATTATATTTGCAATTGAAAATTTTAAGCATCACCGCGAAGATAATCAGTTGCTGTATGATTAATGTTAAATGTATGTTAATAAAGGTACAAATGTATTTCAAAATTTACTTTTATTTTGAACATTTTTTTGTTAATGGTGGATTTTGCCCCGAAATATACTGCTGAATTTTTAATTTATTTAAGTATTCTTCTTTTTGAAGTATAAATTAAATAAATCTGTTTGCACCTATAAATCTCCAAATTTATGGTACCCAGGTCACTTTTTGTATATTTAAAAGCCATTAGGTTAGGTTAAGTTAGTTAGGTTAACCTAACCTGGGTAATTTAATACAAAATAAAATGGGACGGATAAAATACTGGTAAATGTTAGTTGCATGAATGTTGTATGGTGTGTGTGCTGTGAATATTAGTATTACCTATTTACCTATTAATAGGGTTATGCGATAGTATTCTATCGCATAACCCATTAGATAATCCACATAAAGTTCGATAACGCAAAGTTATCGATACGATTTTAATTTAATATTGTCACTGACCGACTGACATACAAATCATATTCGAAAAATTTTCGCGCATCCGTCAAAAATAATCATAACAATTTGTGACAGTAGTGATCCGATAGCAGTGTTATTTACGAATCGCATTCGTGCATGAATATTTTCCATCATGATAATTTTTTTTTTTTTTTTTGTAATTTATGACTGATATTATTATGATATGATGATTATGATAACATAAAGAATAAAAAACTATACTGTCAACATTTTTACCCAACGAGGACGAAATTTTAATTGAAGCGGTAGAGAAGCAATAACACGTGATCTATGACAGTTCTCACGATAAATATAAAGATTACAGTTATATATGTACAGTTTGGAATGAAATTTCGTCTGTAGTTAGAAAATCATGTATAAGTATCTGTAATGTACACTTATATATTTTAGAAAGTTGCATTCTAATAATTAAGAACTAAGCCTCGGAATATATTCAGTGAATATAACGTTTAATCCGTATTATAGCTGAGGTTTGCAAAAATAGAGAATATACGTGATACTGACGAGATAGACTTTTTTTTAAAAAAGCTACCAGCCATAGGAAAAACTGAAGCTAAACTTAATACATATATTATCTTTAGCTGCATAACTCGAAGATAAATACTTCGATGCCATTGCAGCGCAACCCACTCAACCAATGTTTCAAACACTCATTCAAATGATATCCCAAACACCACATCTCAGTTCTTCGTTGGCTACTTCTCAAGGATTTGAGCAATATGGTATTACATACAATAACCAATAATTATAATTGTATACGACTACATGTTATAATAATTATTCAAATCGATTTTCAATTATAAATTAATAAGTTGTTTTTAATATTTTAATGGAATACAAGAATTTATATTACATAACCATTGGTTTAAATTTTAATACGTAAATTTGTTAAGGTTTTTTTTTATTTATTTGTTATTTCAGTTGAAATAAATTAAGCTAAATAATAATTTTTTAATATGAATAACCTATGGGTTATTTTGCCACGAAATAGCTTTTTCTTTATTAAAAAAAAATCTCTTTATGCTTCATTAATCATCTCTCTAATCATTATATGGGGGGGGGGTTCTCTTAAATCAAATTCTTCAAATACTCGTCCATTTTCTTCTAAACATGCATCTCGTAGCATGTTATGCAAACAGCAAGCTACTGTGGTTAGGTCGTCACATGTCGATGGTTCAATGCGTATAGGCTGGCAAAAGACTCGAAAAACCCGGCTTGATAAACGCATTTTCCGTCACTCGCCTAGTACGATTCAATCTATAATTAAATGTAGACATGTGATATTATTCAACTAGAATCATTTGATTATATTTTTTATGTTTTAAGTGCTTGTTTTAAAACTTATTTTGCACTACATTATATTATTCTGACAATTAAACTAAACGTATTCCTTAAATAATATAATTTATAATAATATTTTATTACATTTGTGTATGCATCAAAATGAATAAGTCAACGATTCAAGTATCCTAATATTTAATATTAAAATTGACTAATAACTAAATATATTATTTGTATGTCAATCTACTAAATTTATATCTATACAACATTTAATATAGCTAATTCAGCTTCCATTAAATGAAAAGATATCCACTTCATGGACTGCTTAAGTATTTCACTAAATGGAAAAAAAATTATCTCCATTTCATAAACTTAATGACTTTTAATGAAATGTCTCATTTCATTTATTTATTTATTTCGTATGGCATGGATAACAAACACATAATACACACTAATACAATATTTAGTATTTAGTACCATATTTCATTAAGTAGACGCGACACATAAACTGAAAAATAAAAGTGAGTGCAAATGACTATACAGTTATTATTTATATTATTTAAACTTAAATACCTAACCAGTTTACCAGCGGATAAAGTTTAAGTTAATAACCTAATATTAAGCTAATAGTCATAGGTACCTATATAAATCGAACCTCGTGACCTACTATAATTTGAAATATCTGCAAGTTTATTCTGATACATTATTTTATAAAATTTCAAATTACAGCTCTTCGTAGAGTTAGGTTGATATCCAAAATTAATTTTATATATTTAACATCTGGATTGAATTCATTTAAATACAATTTTGATAACATCTTAATAAGGCCAATTCGGCTGTTATTTAAATTACAAGAGAAAATTTACTTGCCGCTGTGTTTGACATTGAACACATTATTGTGGTTAAAACACCTGCATATTTCTATGGGAGATAAATTCTTCACTATACCTATACTCTATTCAGAATCAAAAATGAAATTATATTATTTACTTAATAATTTAACATCCACAAGTGTTTCTAATATAGTAATAGTATGCAATTTTATTCTCCTATTATCAAATGATACGACGTGGTTTTCATTAGTCTATAATATTTTATTTTTATTTTACAGCCACTATAAACATAACAGATTGAATAATTTATATTATACAGGGACGTTCATATATTTTATTTTATGTAATCAACCATTGCAATTTAAAATTTTAGCACATTCTCTTAAATTAATTAATTTTATTAAACTTTAATTGAAATATATTCAGAGTGCAATAAACTCTTTCCACATCTATCACTCCGTTATAATATACAATGAACATGAACATATAAGAACATAGTTATTCACTTTTAGAATTCCTACAAGTTCATCAGAAAGTGACGAGTATCTCATGAAGCTAAAACTGGTTATTGCTGGCTATAACTGTAAAGATCATACTTTAACCTTTACAATGATTTTGTATAAGTACAACGATTATACTGTCGTCGAATTCACTTACAAATAGAAAAAATAGTATATAATCTGTATAGAAATTATTGTAATTTCGATAAATGAACCCGATAAATTACCTATATAATAAATTATGTATACGCGTATAATTGTATGGTTTTTCTTTGTTTTTTGACCGATCTGGCTTGATTTGTGAAGATTTATAATACAAGTTATTTTCATATCCATTACACGATGAAATCATGAAAAAAATTACTATATCTACTATACAATCTAAACATTATATTATAATTTATTAATATTATACTAAAACCCATAGGCGGAGCTGTACGTGAGTTGATATACCTACCTCGAAGGCTAACATAAAAATTGATTTTATTATCGACAATTCGTTTCGCTTTAAATTAATTTATTTAAAGGTAAGTAATGTAATATATACGTAAAAGTAGGTTTTTTTTCAAGTTTTTTAATACTGAATTCCTCCTGGTGTAAAATTGTATTATTCGTTTATTGAAACTGGCCGCTGGGTATTATATAAAGTTAAAAAAAATTAAAAATCAAATTCATTTTAACTTTAACTTCAAACTTAACTTTATTTTTCTAACAAATTAGCTTAATAAATATCAGGTACAATTGAAATTATATCACGGTTAGTTGATTTAAATTTATATCAGTTTTAAGTTTTAACACAATACGATCGTATTTTGTTGGTATAGTATAATCCTATACTTTAATTATTTACTTATCAAAAATTAAACGATCACCTATGTACAAGTATATATGAGTAAACTTAAAAAAAGAAAAATTGGTTTCGATTTTGAAATATTATAACGTTTAGGTGAGTATCGAAAATACGCCCAGCTTTCATCGTTTTCAAAATGTCGCTGTGTATCCGACGCGAACGAATGGCAAGAAAACAAAATTAAAAATAAATTCAATAGGTATTATATGCAAATTCAGATCACATCGCAATTATACACTATCCAGAAGACGACTCACTAGATTAGCGCATGAAACAAATTACACAAGCGTTTAAATAGTGAATTTGCGATCGAATAGATGGAAACAAAATTAATTATACGCCAACGGTGTATCGATAGGATGGCATGACGGGCAATAAGCCACGGTCCCATGACACTTACGGTCCTCAAATCAGAGGCCCAAGGTATTATTTTAAGTGGACGGTCATCACGTGAATAAAATAACAGGCAATGAATAAATTGGGCTCCAACTTGGGCACTTGAATCCCAATTTCGGTAATCCAGAATATTTTGCCACGGGCGTCAGAAGTTCTGGTTACGTCACTGCCGTAGTCTGAAATAAACAGTCGGTCATTGTCGACGTGTCATCCGTTATAAAATATACAGACATGGTAGCCGGTTTGCACCTGTTATCATTATCAATAATCATTTCACATATTTTTGTCTATGATGCGGTGGTTACCAACACGGTCAGATAATCGTGGTCTCAGCATTGGTGATGCGAAAACAATGTATTTCAGTCAATGAAAACCGGCGCAGGCCGGACGCCATCATTGCACAAACTTGCACCAGACAGTAAAAGTTGATGACATATCTGACGGTGTCGTCGTGGGAGAAAAAAACCGGCGATACAGCCGTATAGATACCCACAATAGGGTATAGTAGCTGGTATTTCTCTATGTGGTATAAGCGTACCTATAGTAGATAGCATAATTATTATTATTTTAATAACTGATCATCTTACGTCAGGTTTCCACGGTGGAGAGAAAACTGAAATATGTACGGCAAAATTACTTTCGCCGTGTAACCGAATTAAATGAAATAAAAAAAATGATGAGTAATAATGTTTGCGCGCGCACACACACACACAAACACACTCACACACAGTGGCGTAGCAAGGATTTATCGAGGGGGTCTAGGAGGGTTTGGCTGTCTGAGCCCTTCTTAACCTTACCTATACATAAATTTAAAAAACAATAGGGGGAGGGGAGATACAACTCCCCCCTGGCTACGCCACTCCACACACACGAAATGCGTTAAACTTTGTACACACTGAAGAAATTATAAGTGGTAGCGCGACAATTAATAATAAGAACAATTCAGAAATCGTGCTAAGTTCGTGCGAGAAATCGGCGACTGCGGAAACGGTTTTTCCGTTTCGGGTCCGTCGTTTTTACCACACAAACCACGTCACTCTCGCAGCGCGCTCAGACGACGCAGCGCAACCAAAAAGTCGCCGAAAATCATCGTCGTCGTCTTCCTATACGTACACAAAGTAGCGGATTTTCAAGATTTTTCTGGGGGGTGTCCTGAAAAATCATGTATATTTATTAACAGACATCTCATTTCCGGACGACATTTTATTGAAATTATAACAGTGTCTGGTGGCGTCCAGACCCCCAGGTCCAATTCGGAATTGCACTACCATATATCAGTCTCATATCCTTTTCTACAGTTTCTTTCCACCTTGTCCTTGGTCTTCCAAGTAGGCGTTTTTTATTCACTTTTTCTCTTAGGACATCCATTAATGTATCTTCATCAGCTCTCTATACATGTCCTAACCACTCTAGGCATTTACATCATATGTATCTAAGTATATTGGGTTTTCTATATAAATCATATACCTCTTCATTGCGTCTTTTTCCATAAATACCTAGTTCATCATTGTACTTCGGTCCATATATATTTCTTAAAATTTTCCTTTCCCGTAAAGCAAGTTTTCTATTATCTTCATTTGTCGTGAGATAGCTTATGTACAAAGTAATTTTTGATTTTTTTGAATAAGCTTCGATCTCAGATCGAACTGAGATGTTACTTTGTATGCTAACGAAACATTTGTTTCCGTTTGCTATTCTTCCATTGTCTTATGTATGTTATTCTTGATGTTTATTTTGCACCTAAATATTTGAAATCATTCACCTGTTCAAAACTCATGTTTTCCACTTTTAGGTTTGGCTGGTCTGTATTTTTTTCTCGATAGTGCCATAAATTTTATCTTTTCTTCATTGATACATAAACCCATGTTTTTGCAGGTTTCTATTTGTTCATTCTACTAGTTTGTTAATACACACGTAATAATATACACATTGTCATTATCACATAAGCGTTCATTATTATAATATTGTTACGAGAATCCAACGCCCGCGATGGCCGCCGCGACGGGTGCCAATTTTATGTGGCTATGTAAACGAATGCGTGGCAAAAATTATTGTTGGGGTAGGCTTCGGGCCCAGCATTCTCTTGAGATCCACGTCCGATGTCGGCGCATACGCCATACAGATTGGTCGAAATGGTTGGCTGCGGAGAATTTTGAAGAAACAATCGGCGGTGCGAAATGGCGTTCTAATTTTTATTGCAACTTTTGCGAACTGTTTTATAGTTTTTTTTTTTTGCACTTATAGCACCTTTTTTTTCCTATAACGTGTTAATTCGAAGTTCGTTTATTCGATTCGTGAAAACCTAATCTACAGCCGTTTCGATTTAGTCTTTAGTCAACACTATAATATACAGCGAAACGAAAGTAATTTAAAAATTAAAAATACATTGTTTGTTTAAGTCTTATAACTCGACATTATTGGAATATTTTATAAGTAGGTACGCGTATATTATTAAACTTTCGATACGTATTTGAAGTACCCTATAGGTATATTGCGAGAACATAATATAGGTTCTTGAGCGTATACTTTTTGATACGATGATGTTTCCGTCCATAATCTTAAATTATGACGATTCACCGTCACGATCGTCATATTATACAAATTCACTGTACACGCGATGAACCACGATCGTGTGTATAGTCTGCTCCCATAGGCCACAATAATAGATAGGTGTACCGTTTTATATAATTAATACAATTATTTTTTTTCTTTTTAACCGTCTATTATTTATATATAATGCATAGGTACATAATATTATTGCATACCGTATTTCTCTTATACTATTATATCTAATCCGTGTCCAACCCGGATCGTTGTGACATCGTGTATTACAAAACTATAATAATAGGATTAAGGGACGAAATAGTATTTTTTTTTTTTTGAAAAACGAGCAGACATTTTGAAATTTTAAAATAATGGTTTATATCATTATATTGCATAACTGATAATCCTGCCATAGCATCCATTTCAATACCACGATCCATACTTCTTCATCTTCCTCCTATTCGTCTTTATCTAATCCAGTGAAACCTGTTTTAACGGTCAAAATAATAAAGCTCTTGGCAAAAGTATTTCAATGTATTATTTCAACCTGTCTGTAACGAACACGAACAGTAATGTTTCTCCCAGTTGGCATGATAACGGAAAACAATGCCATAATAAAACCAAGAAAACCAACGAATTATACGTCCTTTCGATTATTTTTGTAAAACGATAACATTTATTGCGTTAGCAATATAGATAAAATATTATTTCCCGTTATCCCGTTTTAACCAAAAACCGTAATTTCGTTGTGTTAATTTCATCTTTTGTAATACTGAAGAAATCGTTCGATTTAATGTGGAAAGTATTCGGCTAAAAGACACTATAGTGGCCTGCCTAATCGTTAACTCGCTAAATTTGACTATAAAAATACTAAAACTTGTCTAAATCAGAAACCTGTAAATATGTTACATATGTTATAATGAACAATTTTGATGGTCCCCCGTGAATTTCCGTTATAGACAGGTTATTGGGGGTTAGGTAGAACTAACTTAAAGTACGTCTGCAAGTACGCCTTTCATATTTCCTCTATTTATTTCTCCATCTGCTCTAAAATATGTCCTCATACCCCTCCTTAAACCACCTTTTTTTTGGCCTATTATCTTTTCCTCAGTTTGTATATATCACTTATATCTTCTTAAATATTTTGTATCATTTCTTCCTCCTCCCATATCTCAATCTACAGAGAGAATGGATCGGCTTAGTAAGTCTCATTTGTTATTTCCAACCCACTAAATGATGATAATATGAAACTATGCAAAATAGTATTATGTTAAAATCGATTCTGAGTGAACTTAATGTAATTTTTAATTTTAACTTATCGTGTTACCGCCTCTTCTCATTACTGTAGTTTTTGAAAGTGCTTTCTTTAAAAAAATTTCTCATTAAAGTTAAACATTACTTTAATGTAATAGTTTGTGTATAAAATGCAAATAATATATCTCAAACGTTTTGTTCAATGTCAAATAAAATTTGATTTTCTGAGAAAAAATCGATTGCATAAATTAATGACATATATATATATATATATATTTATTGCTTATATTAATAATGATAAATAGTTATTTTGAGTTAATATATATATTATATATTATATAAGTATGGATTTAAAATCACTTTAAATACTATTTCAACAGTTGTATTATTTGTGTATAGGTCGTGATTAGGTATTTAACTTTCTCGTTGTTTTTTTATTATTATTAATTTTTTTTTCCCTCGTACGTTCGTTCGCTATATAGAAATGAGGTTATTTCTCCCATATTAGTTTTTCCTTTACAAATAACGCCATAAGGTTAACTTGTAATTAATTTTTGGCAGAGAAACGCAAAACATTTTCGAACGAAACAGTTTACTATTTGGAAATAATAGTGCGTATGTACCTACTTGAATATGTATGTGATATTTCAAAGTCTATATCGAGACTATAGGTATCTGATATTATAATATATTATTAAAATACGTGCTTAGGATACTAATTGAGTTTAAATATTAAACGCCGCGCGAATTGACGGGTGTTTTTTCAATTGATTAATATATGGCACTGTAATGCATTACGTAACATTTCGTTTGAGTCATAGAAATCCCAATAACATGTTACTTAAATATACTTGAATATTTTAAGTTCCAATAATTATTTTAATCTAAGTCGTATTTCTTTTGGATATACCTACGTAACATTTTACATATTAAATGTATAATGGTGCAAATTGGTTATTGAAAAAAAAAATCCATGTGTTTTTGAGACGAACTGACATGAGATTATTAACGGTTACCATGAGCTCATCAAATAATTAACGGATTAGACATAATAAGTAGGGAAACGAAAAAAAAAAACCAAAAATCGCACGTACCTAAATTCACAGCTAATCGCTATACGATATATATACTATATAACTTTTACAGAAACTACGAATAAAAAAATTTAATTTTGAATATTAAAATCAATATTATCAAATCGGTTATTATTATTTGTGTCAAGTACCTTCAGTAGACATAACGTTCGATTTTTTTTTTTTTCAGGACACGTTTTGGTCGTCGTCCACTAAATCGGTTTTTTTTTCTCGAAGTGTATATTTATTACTACCTATATGAATAAATGTGTTCAATAAAAAGATTGGTAGGTGCATTACTGCAATAACAGATGACTATATAATATTATAATTATACATATGACGTTTAGAATCACGATGACTTCTTATACGCTGTTAATTATATTACCTACTAAAATTTTAATTTTTACGATGCAGAATATTAACCCTATAATATAACCTAAATAAAAACCGACAGATTAAAAATATTATAGCCTTCCAGCTATAATTTAAAAAAATTACCTCACCAAATCAATAAATATTGTTGTAGTTTATTAACTTTACGCGGTGTGTATAACAGTTCAAAAAGTCACTTCCATGTAGGTATATCTGCAATATTTTTTTTTTTTTCATGTTTATTACGAACAAAAAATGTAATCGCTGCTCTAAACGAGGCAACGGGTAGAATGATAATGTTATTATATTTATGTACCAACTTATAAAGTATAGCGAAACTATACGTTATTATTTTATATTTAATGTTTTCGAATATTGCACTACAGAATAAAACGTTAAACATCTTAATAATATCACATTAACTATAGGTATACTTTTATATAACTTACATAACTTTATAAGTACCAAACAGTTTAATTTTAGTGTTTTACTTTTACTGATTGCATTATATTGTATTATTCATTATTAATGTTAAATTCTCAATAATAACTCGAATTTGTGATTAAATGTTATTTTATGTTCGATTGTCTGTTATAAATAATATACTGTGCGAGTATAAATAAATCTTTTTCACGTTACTTTCGGAAACTTTTAGCTGCTTCTTCTAGACAAAATGAGGTCAAACTATTGAAATTAATAGTTGATTAATTAAACTACACATAATTACTGCTGTTTTATAGACGGATTGAAATGAGAACATTTTGGTTAAATTCCATAATGAATTTCTCCATGTTATTACGGGTGTTTTTTTTTTATCTTTATACATCTTTAAATATGTAAATAAAGCCAGAAAAATAAAGCCATGTACATGGTAATAAGTATTGAGGGTGTGTTTTTTGAGAGTTACCACTTTCAACTTCCTCTCCAACTATTTTTATGATCAAATGTCGTGTTTTTACAAGAAATATCAGAGCTTAAATACAAATTGAAATGTAATAAAACCTTGGCAACCATAACTATTTTAAATCGATTATATAAAAAACAAAAAAAAAAATTAAATATTGTAACGGCGATAATTCGATGGGGGAAGAATTTAACTCTAGTACAAGAGCTCTGCTACTCACACGGGCGTATTTTTTTCTATTCTATGACGAAATAGAGTAAAATAAACTGAAGAGTAGAAATTAAAAGCGTAATAATTTATCGTAAAAAAAACATTCATATACACTTGAAACACAATAAAAACATGATATGCTACTTATATAGTACTAACATTGTTAGAAAAAGATAGCAATTAGCCAGTATGCCATGGACTTGGATCCGTATTATTTTATTTAATATTTATTTATTTTAGGGTTTATTCGACCTTAAAACAAAATCCTCCAGTCATCTCTAATCCAACGCAAAATTCTTCCGATTTGGCCCCTCTGAAGCATCCGCATCTTTCTTGATCACATTTTCCCACCTCATTCTTGGCCTACCCATAGGTATTTTTCCGATTAGATTCTGCTCCAGCATAATAATTCGCAGTAACGAGTTTCTCAGCTCTAGCTCAGCCGTGCATTTTCAGCCCGCTGCAGTATTATTTTTTTTATTAGTCTTTAAAATATTCACTTCGATCTTCTTCATAAAGTAATATCTAAATCTGTGTTTTCGTACTTAAATTATAGCACTATCTTTTTCAGATACAATTTTAGCTTCCAGACCTCTTTCTCTGTTATACGTTAATTTATGATGATAAAAAATCGTACTGGAGCGAATTTATCGTTAAATTAAATTTGAAAAAAAAAAAAAATGGTTAAATGGTGGATTTTTACGAGAAGAAAACAGCTGCTGTATAGTAGAGACTTCAACAATAATATAACAAAATATCCCTACGACGACGATAAAAATCGGATTTGTATGCAGTTCTCGGCCGTGTCGTAGATAAACGCCGCCGCACGCGGTATCGTCGAGACGAAAATGGCGGTGACGATAATCGCGAACGGTGGAAAATCGCTTTGTCCGTGGACATTGCGCACGATTAGAGAGACACGCGGTTTTTGCCTGGAGTTACCGGAAGATTGTACATTATCTATACCTACTCGTAAATTATTTTATTGACCGGGAATCGGCATTATCGTTATGACAATAATACTGTGTATAATAAGTGCGTGTGGGCGGTGAGGGCAGCAACAGCAAATAGATTGATGGAGAGAGAGAGATTGAGAGGCAGTCAGAGAGAAGGGGTGAAGGAGATCGCGCTGAGATATAGAAAGGAACCGCGCAATAATATTGTTAGATATACGGAGTTGATACAGCGGCGAACGGTGTCGCGGGCCATTGTCTGCGGTGGAAAATAAATAACAACAAGAAAACGAACGCGCGCGATAGTGAAAAAAAGAAAAAAAAACGGAAACGACCGCCCGTACACCCGCAGCCCGCTCGTAATACGCGAATCTCTCTCTGCGCCGCCACCGCTTCCATATGGCCGAGCCCGGCGCGCGCGTTCTCAGGTCCTCGGCTGATCCGCTGGCTGCAGTAGTAATTCGCCGGTTCGGGTGAAATGTGTTCCACTGTTGTCGTCGGCCGATTACACGAAACCGCTGTTGTCGGATAATATAAAGACGTACTTACGAAACAATTTTAAAAAAAAACCCACGTGAGTATATTATTATATTACATTATTTGTATAGAGTAGAAATAATATTTAGACTTGCGGTCAAAGACGCGCTCGCGATTACCGTTTCCGGATTATTTTAAAATGTATTTATTTATTAATTTTTTTTTTTTTTCGTAGAATACCTTTCGATTTGAGTACTCCTATAAATAAAATAATTGTTCGAGTACAGATACTTTTGAAAAGTGTTTGCAAATACTTTCAAATGCATTTATTTACATTTTATCACCAATCGAGTTAATATGCGGGTTTCCTTTTTCTTTTTCTGATTTGATAATTTTTCGTCAAAATTTTCAATCCGTTCGACGACTTCCGACGTATAGTATAATTATTAGGCGATGTGCTTTGATTGAAAATACGGGAAACAATAATTCTAAAAACGACAAAAGTATTTAAATCGAATGTTCGAAAAGGTACCTACTAAAAATAAATGGGAGTACTTTACAAGCCTATTGGCATCGTTATACTTTCGTCGTAACGTTTTATAGTGTTAACCACTGATCCAATCGTCATAAAATAAAGTCAGTAATATTTTTAACACCCGTGTGTTTGTAGATTTATCGTTTTTGATTTTGTGCGTTTTTAACCACGTCGCGGTTTCCGAGATCATCCATGAATACTATACATACGTATAATCATCATTAACAGTATACAATATATTTATAATAGTTCGTGCCCGCCGACGCATGTTTTTCGGCTAAATTATTAACTATACCACCGAATTTACTTATAAGTTAAAATAAGTGATCACGATATTAAATCGAGGCTGTGTCTTTCGGACAAGGAATATTTAATAATTAAACGTTTATTATAGACGGACTGCGGTGGTCTTCATAAGGGTTTTACATAAAATATCGTAAACAAATCATAATATTATACGCATTCTGTGATCAACACAATCCTTTTTTAGAGACGCAAAGAAAATTGTACAACGGGATTCGAGAAAAACGTGTATCGAATAATATTTATTATGATATACTAAACTGCTATATTACCCGGCTTTGCCCGTGTATTGAACGAAAAAAATATTAAAAACTTATCTCCCCGCGGAAACAATTGAATATAATAAATAGAAAAGTACGCTCCGAATCCAAAAGACCGATACTGTCGATAGGTGTGTCACTGCTTTAAAAGGGAAGTTAAGAGGACATGTATATAAATTAATTTCAGTTATATCTGTACGCAACGATAAACCATTGCTTAAAAAATACGATTCCGAGCAAAGTATTATTAATTATATTTTTTCCCTTGTTGCCGATATTTTAAACCAGAAATCAAAAAAAAATTCTACAAAAATTGCCAGTTTTTCGCATTTATCCAAAATTTAGCAATTCATAGGTACATTACATGTAATGTAATGAAAAACTGCAAAAAAAAAAAAAAAAATGACATCCTCAAACCTCAAAAGTCCTACAAAAATTTCCTATACAATTTATAATTGGAGTAGGATTTCTGGTAACAGCGTTGTTTACAAACACATCATAATTAAATCTATATAATTCTAGCTTCGCTCAGAATCTAATATAATTGTTTTGCCGTGTAACCAATGGATACCAAAAAAAAAAAAGAGCAAATGTTCGTTTTGGTTTGTTAAGGACAAATTACTGTGTGAACCACCTTTGGTGGTTAAATTTCCTAATCAAACTGCTGTCTACAAACATTCCTAGAATAAATTAAAACAAACCGTAACATTTTCAGAAAAATCGATAAAGTAGTTTTTAGTCTTTAAACCACAATCGTACACGCATTGCCTTTTATCGAAGACAGCAGTTTTACAGCAGTTATTCTTTACAGTTTATATATATTATAATATTTTATTATTTTAGAATGCTACACGATTTAAAAGTGTTAAAACAATATATTGTGTTTAAATTGGTAAATGTCGCGATTAAATCATATAATATCATATGATCAAAAATATGATACATGAAATAGGTGTTCCGCGGATTTTGAACAAATAAAAATAAGTAAACTTTCATTTTTAAATAAAAAACATTTATTTTTAATAAAACAAAATGCATTATTTTATAATAATATGTTGATAAATAAACAAATCGAATAATGCTTACTGGTTTTATTTTTCTAAATATTGAAATGTTCAATATTTGACAAGATTTTTTTATCCAATAAAAAATATCTAAAATTCAAAAAACACGAACAAATTGCAGTTCATTTATTCCAATTATCTATAGGTATAGAAAGACGTGAACCAGTCATATTGATTGATTTTTTTTTTTTTTTTGTTATTTGAATATCGATATTTCTTTACCCCAAATTAAAGAATGAATGGTTATAATATTATAATGCATTACTGAAATCACATCGATTGTTGTTATAATAATATAGTTTTGTTATTTTGGAGCAAATAAAAAATACACTACGTCTCTACTACACGCTAACAGCTAGGTCAACCACCTGCTATACCTAATATTTTACGATGCTAATAAACTCTTAAGATTATTGAAGATTAAAAAAAAAAAAAAAAACAATTTTTGTAAATAATAAAAAAAAAATGTCGAATTACCAAGAAAAACTTTTTTTCCTTTTTAAACACCGATGAAGTATTATATATGCACGGTAGTCCTACTACAGCGTTTCTAACACAATTAAACCGTTACGTCGAATAATTGCATAAAAATATGCGTATATGTATATTGATAAAAAATTTTACTGACATTTTTTGTTTTTTTTTTGTCTACAATGGTACAATATAATGATAAATAATACGCTGTACGTATAGGATTCACGGGTTAGTGACATGTTTAAACGATGAACGCGGACAATTAACCGGTGTCATAGCCAAGTGATATTATTTATTGTGTTTTATTTTTTTTTTTTACGAATTGTTTACGAATCGTCTAACTACATTCAAAAATAACTGTTTACCTATATATTATGTACCATAATATATAATATGCAAATTAAACCACAATTAACAATAGATGTAGATGGTTCAATTTTTTTTTTTTTTTTAACCACGAATTAAGTATTTCAACCATTTCTATCACACGCGTGTATGTATAATGCAGATTGATAAAAATCGAGTTTTTTTTTCATTGACATTTCCCGGTTTAGAATAGTATATTATTGTATAGCATATAATATGATAATAATACAAATCAAATATCATTTATGCAAAACGTATTCGGGTGTTTTTGATGAATTTATTGTTGGTTTTTACTATATGTGTTTTTATATTTGTTTTGTTGTATCCGCGAATAACTTTTCTACTTGAAATATTTTTCCGATCTTCAAATGTAGCCTTTTTTCTGAAAAAAAAATGAATCTAGTTGATACATTGAAGAAAATATATTATTTTTATTTTCCTAATAATTGAGAAAAACCGGAAGTAATCGTAGGAAAAACGAGAAAGTTTACGGTAATAACGGTTTCATTATTTTCGTTTTTGATTAGAGAGTTCAAATTTTCACGAAATACTTATATTAGCCTTTTCTGAGCATGATCAAATTTTCAAACCATTTCGATAATTATTAAGCACTTTATTTGGAATGTTCAAGTCTCTTTAGTTTTTATTTGGTTTTATGTGAACAAAATATTTTTGGCCGAACATATAAATGATTGAACATGCTAATCGGAGTTTATGAAAAGTTGTACTTAAAGGTTTGAAAAGTAGAGCGTAATCTAGTCGTTTTTATAAGTTCAATTATTTTGTTTGTAAATAATTAAGTTCAAATTTTAACGAAAATCATAAAAATCACGGCTTTTCAAAACATTTATCGTTGCGTACAGATATATTTAAATCTGTACTGCTGGAAAAAAATAAAAGACTATATCATTATATTCAAATATATTACCTTCCTATTTAAATTTAATAAAATCTTTTTTCTATAGTATTTTGTGAACCAAAGTCATTCATATCGTCTAAATCAACAGTATTTATATACCATAAATAGGTCTTCAATTTTTTTTTTTTTTTTTTTTTAATGTTGTGATTTCTTTGTGATATATTTACAATTAAACGTACGTTATGTCACGTATCATAATAACCATCATCATATAGAACTTTCGAAGTGTATTTTGAATTGTGTGATACAAAATTATTTTATTTAAAACATTTCAATATGTTTAATTTTAGGATCCTATAATTCTCTGTTAATAGAAATAAAATAACCCCTGCCATTATCTATAGCCCTGTATTAGACACATGCCAACCTTGCCTGTACGTTAATCCAGCCAGTGACGTGCACAAGAATTTTAAATGGGAAGGGCGGTCCAGACTTGTACTTTGCATGGTTTGAAAATGTTAATTTTAATAGTAATTAATTAATTATAATCGTAGAATATTATTAAGTCTAAATTTCTTTATTTTCATGCTTGCTATTGATTATAATAAATATATATATATATATATATATACATATTTTCCTGATCATGCTAGCCATGTTTGTACCCAACATTGTACAAATGATTATAATATATAATAGTCAAATTTAATATGTAACAGTGTAACGCGGTTACGTATATCACTATAGGGATACTGCATGACTACACATAATCGATCTTGTTTGTACGTGTATTTTTTATTTCGATACGTATATCGCATAACTACATCCAATGACGGAAATCGGGAGAGGGAGGGTTGAGGGGTCTAAGCCCATTCGAAACATATAAAACATAGAAATTATTCCCCCTCAAATTACTAATTAATGATCTTACTGATAACTGATTAATTCGAGGGGGCAAATATATCTGTTTATACGTTTTAAGTAGGCTTAGACCCATCAAGTCCCTTCCCCCTAGATTTCTGCCAATGATGGCTACATCCCCGATAGTAATTTAATCATCGTGTTTTTAATTCATATTTTATTCGTAATTTAAAAATAATAAGGAACATCAATTTTTTCCTAACTATGTAGTCAATCGATCTGAATGATCTTTGTGGGAGCATATTGTATTATATTATAATTTTAGAATAACGGGTGTACGAAAATCGTGCGATTATAACGGTAAGTAATTGAAGATTTCGTTTAGATAAACTCAGATGAATAAATTATTTAAATATTTCAAAACCTAATTATGTTTCTAGTAAACAAATGCGTTACATATTAATTAATAAAAAAAAAAAACTGAAATACAAGAAACTTGCGAGCGTTAAAATTCTCAAAAATCTACACATTGTTATACCAATACAATAACATACGAAGTATCGTCGCACGGAGAAATTAATCGAACATCATTTCATATCATATTTTAAATACCTACAAGTAGATACATTTTTCGGGAAATCGTAGAAAACAAAAATAACACTTTCTATACACGAATTTCAAGTTGTATTATGCCTCATCCTTGTGGTATGTGTTCGTCTTCAAACTCTTGATTTACATTATTTTTATTAAAGAAACGACAAAACTCTCGGTCAAGATTTGTATATGAGATAGTATACTCGTATTTTATTATATTCTTTATATTCGGGTCGTTAACTCATCCTGTTATATAAATTGCAATAATATACTCGTAATGTAAACTGTCTGGTTGATGCGTAAAAAAAATGTTTATTTCAAACGGAATATTTTATCCATAATATCTAAACGTGTTTGGCTCGCCTATAGCTGGCATAATAATACTGGCATCGTCGGTCACTGATTTCGGCATGATGGCTGATATTTGGCGAACAGTCAGGCTTTCGAACAAATTACAATTGTTGGTATAAAAAAAAAAAAAAAACTATATAATAAACAAATTATCATTCGATTTTATTCGCGGTGGGTGTTATCGGCAAAAGTTTAAAATATATACTCGTAGAAGGTCAACGAACCTTGCGGGTCTCAAACTCAACCGCTAGCTACGTATAGGTAAGATATCCGGAGTACATAAACAACAATTAATTGAACTACCAGTTTAACTGCATTTATTCATTTAAATTGTAATTGTTTGTGTACCCGTGATTTATAAAAAAAACGGCACGTGCCCTCAATGCGCTGGTACCTGTTACAAACTGTTGTAGTGTCGCGTTTTATAATCCCGGGCATAAGCGGAAAATCTTTCCCGATGTAGGTATCTTTGGTTCTCGGAAAATAATTAAGACAATTTTTTTTTTTTATGATTATGCCTTATAATATATTATAATTTTTTTTGGACTGAATAAAATAAATGTATGTATTTTCAAAATCGTATTTGCTTGTATTGAAAACTACTTTTGAAATGGACTTAATTATTTCGTCCTTGGGACCTGCACATATAAATATACATTTAAAAAAAAAATATTTTGTATTTTATAGCCTAATATATATGAGACATGAATAGCTGATAGGTACTGACTAATAGCTTAAGTTAAATTGAATACCAACAGACAAAAATCTGTACAACAAGACTGGACACCCTGTAGAATAATATCAACACTATAATATATGCACGACATAATAATATTATACAGTGACGTGTGTATACGAGAACGGAACGATTTCCAACAGTTACGGTCACGACCCGCGGTTTTGAAGGTACCTACTACCTACTACCTATAATAAATAATACTTTAAGTGAGATTTGGCTACCTAATATATGCGTATACGTGAAGACTGGTTCAAAATGCATTAATATACATACATATATATATATATTTTTTTTTCTATCGCGTGTATGCTTATTTGAATAATATACGATTTGAACTACTGCCACAAACTCTGCAGTCTGCACGTTGCATGCGCAGAGTTTGATTAGATTTTTAGGCAGGTAAGTGAGTACCTGGTCGATATAATAATACAAACATCGTTATACACTATATATAATAATAAATAATATAATCGAGTTTTTTAATAACTGTAATTTTCGCTGAGATCAAAAATCACAAAATACTAGTGTACCTACATAACGTTATTGACGTTTTCGAAAAGAACATTTAAAATTATAATACGTATACACTGTGCGTCGATATAAAAATACCATCGTACTGTTTGGTGTGTACCTAAAATATATTATTAACAAATTTTTTCTGGACCTTCAAAATTGTATTTAACGGTTTATACGGTTTATTTTGTAATTTTCGTACCGTTTTTATATACGTATTATGCTGATTTCTGATCTTAATTCTAAGTCGACAGGTACTTGTTATACGATATTTAATGCATTATTAGTTACCTTACCTAAACGCTTATCGACATAATTTTATTATATTGGATATAGATTATGCAATTGAAACATATTTAACCTACAGTTGTAAAAAGTAAAATAATTTCAATTAAATTATTATAATAAGTCAATAAAAAAACAAATATTAAATTAATTGTTGAAACCATATAATGATATATAGTACGTGAGATAATTTTATACAGTACCTAGGTATATAAATTAACTCTTGCCCTTCAGTTTTCAATACTCATTTGAATTCAATGTTTAATAAAACAATTATAATAATATACTTATATTATTTGTATTTATTAATAAACAAATATGTTTTGAACCGAGGACTATAAAATATAAAATATTCTGCACTTAAATCCATCAGTACTATTATTTATACATTTTCCATAAACCTGCAATACGGAAATTATTAAATGCAGTAACTATAGCTAATATAATACAACATAGTTTATATGTTAATATGTGTGAAATGTATAATATTAGACTTAGTAATAATAAGTATAATTATATCTAGAGATACCTAATTAAAAACAATAATTTGAATTCTTCCTTGTCTGATAAGATTGAAACGCATTTGTTATATTAGTCCTAAATAATTATATTATTTTAAAAATCCGTATGTGTCCGTAGTGAAACGTTTTGTCATTTTTTTTTTTTTTATGTAAACACAATTTTTCTATAGGTACTTGAATTATTTTTCTATATAATTGTTTTTAGTTTTACACTAGCAAGAACTAAAAATTCTGTATATTCATTAATATTTCTTTCAATGACCTAAATTCGGTCAATCCTGCGGGATTGTACATTTTTAGTATCCAAATTTCCACTAAATAAATGATTACCTATTTTATTATATTTTTTTTCACTTATTATCGATACTGTTCGTCATTAAAAGCACCTACATGTCCTGCATGTATAAATAATTATGCAGGAAAAAAACATCTAATCAAAACATCGAATTCCAATGGAAAACTATAAAAGTTGTGATCATTTGAAAATCTAATTCGGTATTTATTTTTAAACAAACAGAGGATAGCATAAAAATCAGTGTTGGTTTTATTTTCGGCACGCTATTTGGCAATGAACACTTTTCCTATAGCGCCCTTAAAAAATATATTTTTTACAACACACTGAAATTTTAAACAACACAATTTACATTTTGAATTGCACAATTTGGATTCTAAAAAATATCACTTTAGACCCTATTGAGTGTATACTGTGGAACAGGGTTAATATTTTGAAAAAAAAAAACTGTTATTTTACCATGTTCTATAAGATTATGATGTCCCCTTAAAATTTAAAAAACATTCTTACTTTATCTGAAAGTTTGCCACTAAAATAATAAGCATAGAATTTCTATAAATATGTCTATTTGACCATTGTATTTGTTTCATATTTAACTTTTCCCACAATAGACGCCTTACTCATAAAACTTACATTTCAATAATTAAAAAAAAGAAGAAGTATTTATAGATAACCTTTATTTTATCAATAACCAAACGTTATATAAGCATAACCATTAATTTTGCTTGATTATAATATTTTAGTAACTTATAGCCAAAGTAATGACTAAAATCGTCAAAATAACTTGTTTATAAAATACAGTAATCTAGCTATATCACAATTGTTGGTTGTTCGACAAAACACGCTTATTAATTTGCGGAATCATTGATAGATATATTGTTACAGAATAATTATTACTAACAGGAAATCACCGTGAGTCACAGTCGTGCTATGCATAATTGGAAAACGTATATACTAATGAATCCAAATTGAAAATATCATATTTTTTTTGTATTTGTAACCTTAAAAAACTGGCAGCTGAGTCGGGACATGAGATTCGTGTGATGTTAATCCTAAGACATTAAGGTTCCTAAAAGATCTATGAAATAGACGGACACAGCACATATACGGGTACCAAATCCTCTTAACGTGTTCGAGTCAATGAAAACTATTTTCAGGGTTGAGATTTTATAGCATTTGTAAAATTCCTATGAGATACTTAAGAAATAGCAGAGTAAGCTAAAAGAACGTTTCGTGATACTCATATTAAAAATTATGTTTTGCATATTTTGTGATTTTTAAATTTTAGTGCTATTTTTGGACATTTTAAGACCGTTTTGCATTTTTACCAGTTTTTGAATCGAAATTGGACATATTTTATGAAATTATATTTCTGTCAACATCTATAAATTCCTGCCAGTCAAATTGTCAAATTAATTACGCCGCGCCGTTCCTAGTATTTCGTATTATTTGGTTCTAATTTTAAACTGGTTATTTGTTGATTTTGTTGAGGTTTTTTCTGTCAATATCGACTGCGATTATTATCGAACAAGTGTTTTATTTTTTTTACAGCCCTCCGGGTTTCTGATCACAGTGACTAAATGATTTCAAAACTTAAGTATCTGACTACCTATAATAATTTGTAAGTGGTTAATAGATTTCAGTTGTTTTTTTTTTACATATTTTGTTATTTTTAGCGCATGTTTTTAGCCCATATTTACGCGTACTTAAGGTCATATTTATGCAATTTCAACCCTGCTGACTATAATTATGCACTAGTTTTTTTTTTTTTTCTGGTAGGTGGATATTTGCAGCATTAAAACTTGAACAATATATGCTTGTACAGTATAGAAAATTTTGATTTATTTTTCGAACAAACCCATGTAGGTATAGATACCATGAACAGCATTCGCTTGTATATATTATACACAGCGCCGTATCATAATAGTCATAATATAATAATGATAATATTGTAAACATTAGGTAGAAGAAAAATTAAATAAAGTACATATATATATATATGTAACATAAAGATTCTAATATTCGCGTTCGTAATCTGGATCACGGAGAAAGTCTTTCGGTATAATACGCCACTGTGGTCTGTATACTCGTATATCAAATACTTATGCGATATAATATCATAATTTCCTCGCGGGACATCGAAAATATTAGTACTTATGTATACTTCGCTTACTATAGCAGAATTACCAATAATAAGTAATGCAGCTGATTGCTCCGACGTCGTTTATACGAATATCCGACGAAAGGTCTTACAGGTCATCCATACGAAAACACGTAGGTACCTACCTATATGTACTTGATATAATAATTTTACTCACGAATCGGGGTTTTTTTTTTTTTTTTAGAACATTTTGTTTTTAATGATTTCCAACGAAATTCCAGGTTATTCTACAGAAAGCTGTGTGCGCAGTTTCAACGTGTCTAAATATGCGCGTGTCTGTGTATATTTGATATCTACCGTGTTCATCTTGATGTGTAACAGTCACGAATATCGTGCGTGCCTATATTATAACCCTGTATATTATAATATACAGGTGCGTGCGCGAGCCTAGTTGCAAAATAGGTTTTTTTATTGTCCGTAAAGATTTAATAATAATATAATAATATCACTTTTTCTATCGCCGCCGCCGCCGTTTTTATCTACATCATGGTCGTGTAGAAATACACACAGTTTTAAATTTTTAGAAAAATCTATGAAAAATTATTTTTGATAGTGACAGTACGATACGAAATAGAAAAAACTACCAAAAGTATAGATATATATTATACCAATTTATTATTTCACGGTTCGTTATCCGCGATGAAACTAATAATATTATTATATTCTCCCGGTGGAAATCGTCCGAGACCTCGACCAAACTATTGATAGATCCACTATCTGATGGCTAAAAATCTGCAGTCCATCTAACCGGTTAAATGTTTTAACAGTCCTACAAATGAAAACAAGTTAGGAACTAAACGGGCGTGCTAAGTTCTCAGTTTCTAAATGTATTCTAAACAACAAATTATAATTTTGAAAGAATTTAATAACCAAATAGGTATATTAAACTTATGATGCGTAGAAACCGGAACAAGTTAAAAATCTCAATTTGTGAATATTTGATAGGACATTTTTAAAATTCTTTAAGTATTATAATCATGTTTTGATGCCTACTTTTTGTTATTGGACTTAAAATGAAACAGGTATACAATTATAACATTATTTTTATTATTATTATTATTATAACTATTAGTTATTTATTTTATTTAATAAATTATTCTAACAAAAATACCGTTTCCACGGACGACGCGACGGTGAAAATTCTTAAGAAATGTCAGCTGTAAGTACACAGCCACGGCCTGTACCTATATATTATATACTGCCGTTCTACAGAGGTCGGGGACCAAGCGATTTATGATGTTTTTTTCATTTATTTATTAATTTCCACGAGCCGTAATTTCGTTCGACTCTACCCGCTGCTGTAGAAGGACCTTGATTGATATGATTAAAATTATACACTGTTGCTGGAAAAGCCGCAAAATTACACGTTGGGTGCCGCCAAAAACCTTGATGCGAAATCGGATTAAAAGTAAAACGATACAGTTGAGCAATACGATCGTGTCCTACCTGACCCTATTTTCGCCCTTATAATTCGATACTAATCCCATTTACTCCTTGCCTACGGTTTGATTGTAAAACATAAAAATAAAACAACACGTGCGCCTTACCACGAGAGATGACGTGTATAATACCGTCGTCCAATAAATTACACAGTCGAAGATGATGCGGCATCACGATTTGAGCCGAAGATTTATCGCGAAACACCATGATCATATTATTATTATACCATTTATTTAATTTTTATGCTTACCTTACACTGTTTTTGTCTATCAAATATTACGAAATTTCGATTCTCCCCCAATTAAATAAAACGCATTGAGCAAGTGAGTATAATACTTATATAGGGTGCTAAAATATGTCTGGCCTTTTACGTTATTTTATATCATCGCATAAATAATTCTAATGAGGACAAAAAACACGTTAAAGACTCGAGTAACGTGACTAAATGTCAATACCGTTAATTGGGTTCACACCGAAGTGCCGAGCGAATAATTGTATTGTCCTTATGACTCTAAATCACAAACCCATTGGATTATATTAATAATTATAATGTCATCACCGAACAAAATTTCTATTAGCTCAGTCTTTATCGTTTCAATCAACAGATATTCTCGTTTGATTCGTTAAGCTATAATAAAATTGTGTTTTTCTTCCGTTACGCCCATTTATCCAAGGACCATAGTATTTTATTTTAAAGTTATAATAATTTATAATTTTAATTTTTTTATTTTAGTATTACCTATTTATCTTTTCCCTGTAATGTGATCTCGTAAATTCTTCGAAAATATATATTTATACATTACTTTAATAATTAATTCCATATAATATGATAATATTAGGTTATCGTACCCTCTTTTAAGGATTTAATTTTGGTAATCCGACTTCAAGGTACACACGGACCCGTTCATCCGCTTCTGTGCGTAAATTATCAGACCTTTACATACGATAGATTCGGCTGTAGATCGTACTTATCTATACATACAAACAAAATAAACACTTCCTTTTATTATGACTAACGAAAACTAATTTTTCATTAATATTCAATACAGACATTCAATTATATAATTATATACAGTACAAAAGGTTCAATACTCAATAATTATTATTATGGAAGATGATTATAATACAAAATACGCATATTCTGTATTTTTATGATTTTTGAACGGTTTCCGATAAATTAAAAAATGAAATATTTAAACATATTTTTTTTTTTTTATGAATTGGTGTACATAATACAAAAAAAAATAAAAATAAAAAATGCGCATAAAAAAATTAGACATTGCAAATCAATTATTATCGTTTGATCATATGCGGTTTTGTGTACGTTTTTTTTCCTTTTTTTGTACAAAATATTTTATTTTATGCCTAATGTGCTTATAGATATTATCGCTCGAACTATAATGATATTTATATACGCGTGAAAATTATTGCTTATTCTAGCATGATGTTTGTTGCATGTGTAAGTGCGAGAAAGGACCATGTATAGGTATGAACGTCTTTTTACCCGCGTCGCATACGCTGTACACTAAAATAATAATAATAAACAATAATATATTATTATACGTGCTTTTTAACCGAGGTTAGGTCTTAACCCAGACTTCCACGAGAAGTTAGCCGTGATTTAAACTTCTGTGGGTTTATAACCGAGAAGATATTACGGTTGAATTTGTAAATTTACCACACTTGCTCCGCAGATACTTGCGTTCAATTTACGAATTACTGATTCGGTTGAAAAATCAAAATCATTTCCCGTCTAACAGTTCTACACAAAACGTAGCTCGTTCAACTAGTTAATTAGTCAAAATAGGTGTTATCCTGTACAATTAAGGAAACACAGAAATACAAAAATTAAAAATAGCCAAAATTCAACTGTCAGCTCCCATATAGAAAATTAAAATGTATAAATCTGGTTTCGATAATCTGGATACATCGTATGTATCGGACTTTCATCAGATATTTTAGAACACTACACCAAAAACGTGCTATACTATTTGTCGTAGAACCGATGATAATCATATTATGTAGTCATCATTTGTTTTTGTTTTAAATCTTCACACTCCACTCAAAAATGTAATTACCAAAATAGATTTCAAAAAAAAAAAAAAAAACAGATTAACTTTATCGTGTACTTTCCCGGTATAAGCGTTCAGAACAAATATTAGTTATTTTGTCTTGCGATTAAATTCATTTAATTATTTAAAGACATTCTATGAATAAACATTTTTACCATGCGTTTACATCGCAATATTTTTACTGCAAACATACCAGTTCAATTGCAGTTGTTGTCACGATGTAATACGGTATTATAAACAAGTGATTCTCGTATAGGTATTAGGTATTATACAGTAGTGGCAGATATTTTCACTATTGTTTTGTCCAAAGCGTTTTCTATTTCCGTGTGCCAATATAAGCACGACTATCGATGTATAATATACATTGTACGTAGTCGGTATAAATATCTACAGGCAGTACAAAAATAAATAAGCATCTCGTAGAAACGCAGAAACGATGACACGCCGTCGTGTCACGTCCTCATCTTGAATTTAAACCACGATAAGCTCATGTTATTAAATTAATATTGTAATAAAAAAAAAAAACGCATTTGATCGTAAACGTCGGCGAACGACGAAAAAAGTATCTAATATAAATACTCATATCGTACCGTTTTCAGTTAGTCACGTGCGTTTTGCTCCATCCTCCGTACAAACGCACAAACAAACTGGGAATTATGCATCATAAAAAGGCAATCTCACGTGGCTATCAGAAAGTGTCTCTGAAAAGTGATGAATAATTAGTGGTCACACAGTTTTCGGATTTACCAAATGATTATTCCATTGGATATTATAGTCTTGTCGTCGGTCAGCATACGAAAAGCGAAGATATCTCATAGTGAAAAAAAAAAATCAAATCAATTTTATTAATACTTTTCTTTAACATTTCGATCGTTCCTCAAATTTCACAACGAATCGCCCGCCGCTGTAAAACGTCTTCGCAGTGACTTTAACGGCCGACACTAAGTTGACGATATCGTTAATGATATTTATTATTATTGCGCATCATCTTTTTAGAACTCCGATTGTCTGGAGGCGAGGCCAGTGTTTTTTTGCAGCGGTCACAATTTGTACAATATAGAAGGGGGAAAGTGGTGCAGAATCATATTAAAACACTTAAAACAGAATAAAATTAATTTGCAAAGAAATGTTAGTAACGTTTTATAACAAAAAAAATATAAAAAAGAAAAACTTAACCATACTATTTTGCCTCTTAAACAGGATTGCCCCTCTTTCCTCAACGTCCGATCACAGACATTGTCGATAAATTACTTCTATGTGTCTGATTATAATAGATGTAGGTACCTACTATTTTAAAATGATAGTAATCAATTTTATATACCATCAGCGCTATACATTTTTTTAAATGTTTTATAAAATAATATATAACGTGTCATTAGTATAATTGTAATTATACATTTTACACCGTAATATTATTCAAATATTAGAAAATTTATTTGCTGATGCGCACATCCGATTATTAGAGCACAGATATACTAGCGTACAGAAAAAAGTAAAAATCTAGAATAATCTCCAGGTAGTTTGAATTCGAGTTTTTATAATTTATTTACCTACTTTTGTATGCATAGAGAAGACAATGCGTATACATGTATAATGCATAGTAACTACTCTTCCGTTTCCATTATTATTACGTAGATATTTTATGATTCCCATTGTAACGAAACGCAAATCTAGAGAACGTGATAGGAATATTTGTGTTTAACTTGTGATATTTTTACCATTATTGTCAGTATAATTTTCACATGGTATCTAGGTACATTTTTTTAAATTTGTTTATAACTTTTAAACATTTATTGAAAAAAAAATCCTTTAGACTGTTATGTTATAAAATTATCGTCCTACAATTCTACAAAACGTATATAATATTATTATAATTTTAATACATTTTATTGAATTAGATAGTAAAAATTGGAGATCAAAATTATTGGTTGTTTTTAATTGTGTAATTGTGTAATTGAGTTTAATGTGTAATTAAATTCATTAGAGTAAATTAGAATTGTCTTTTATTATTACTGATTGTCGTTATGGAAAATTATTAACGTTATAATTTCCAAAATTGTATCGTTTTTCATATACCTACGTAAATTATATCAGCTAATAAGCTGATTCTAACTTTCGATCTTTAAGCGGAAATTTTTAATTTTTAAAAAGATTATTTAATATATAATAGTATTACCAATATTGGTCTAATGGTTTATGAAAATACAAATATTTATTATAAAAGTTTAGACTAGCGGAACGGGTACAAGCATATAGATTTTATGCTATTTATTTTTAAATTAACCTACTTAAATATATATTTTTTGAACACGTTTTATAAACTGTTTGTCCAATATTTGATTTATCATTTATAGTAGAAACGGTTGGTATAATATTAGGTACCTATCTAAAAATGCATAAAATAATTCCTTCAAAAATTAAAATTATCCATCAACTAAAGAGAAATACGGGAAGAAAAAATGATATGTACGAAGGAAATAAATAAGAAAAGAGTGGAAAGGTAAAACCGAAAAAGAAATGATATGGTTAGATACGATTGAGAATGCGATTCAAAAGAATTGCTGGTCTAGCATTATGAAAGCTATGCAAACTGCAGAAACTTATCAAATTCCCTTTAAACCTGTAGAAACTCATCATAATTAGTAAATATAACCTTATGTGTACATTAATTTTATAATATATTATTATATTTGTGAGTCACTATTATAATATGCAAGTAGTAAGTATGACGCCGATAAAAAATATCAAGAGAAGAACATATTATTAAACACTATAATACTAGTGGAAAATGTATGACGCATGTATTAAATCATACGATATTGGGTTTTTTAATTAATAACCAACTATTGAGATATATGAGTTTAACGTGTTTCAGAGTATAAAATACTTAAACAATTTAAAATAATCTAAGAGTTACAAGAGTAAATATTCATAAGTTTAATTTTTATAAGCTAAACAAAATGTTAACTAGATAAATTGTGTGAAATATATTTATTACAATGTTTTGCACAAATCAATTATTCAATATAGTTTAATGCAGTATCGGATGGTTGGGCAGATAATGTGCTGAGATCTTTAAAAATACAATAAAATCTTGCAGTAAGAATACCTGTCTTAAAAAAAAAAAAACTATTTAAAATACTCTGTAGTTTCTAATTGAAAAAAAACTAAAAGATTTACCAATATATGTATTACCCTACGCCATATATTCAATCAGTCTAGTCAAATTATTTCTATAAAAATGTAAACTAACGCGAAAATTACATTCGTGTAAGGTACCAGTGAAAATAAACATTTTGGAAAAAATGTTTGGATTTTTTAGGTTTGTTTAACTTGATTAATTCAATGTCGCTGTTTCTGAAGAATAATATTTTCAATAATACATAAATATAAGTCAAGAACTTTAAATTTATATTGATGAGAAATTTTACATTAAGATTTTAAGTGTAAAGTAAATTATTGTGTGAATTAGTTATAAAACTAAATAATACTTTAAATGTAAGTATAATGTATTTTTTAATTGGACGAAAATCACGTTTGGCATTATAAGAAATAATTATCTATTCCAAACGTATAGGTTTTCAAAGGGAATACAAACATAACGAGTTATAAAAGAAATTACCTATAAGTATACTATAACATGCTACCTATATTACTTCGACAATTTTCAAAAGGAAGTATAAACGAGTCGAGATAAAAATATTCCCGACGGTAAAAGTGGAATGCGCGGCGTGTATAATATTAAGAAATGTCGGTATCGCGGGTCGGATCGGTTTGGCCAATCCGAACGGCTTAAGTCGGTTCACCGGTCAAACGGTGCGGGAAATATTTTACTCGAACGGCGTGTTATATTTTATTATGTATCGGTACAGCTAGGTATCTACCTGGTATATGTATAGGTACAAGTATGTGAAATCCGTCGGCAATGAGGCCTTACCGATTATCGTCACGGTGTAAAAGCCGTAAGGTCGTGTAAAGTCGCCCCGGAGACCATTAAAATCACGTCGGCCGAGACAACAACAGCAATAATAATAATGGCGGAACGGTTTCCCACGAAAGCCGCCGCCGTGCCGCGGGAAGTTGAGAAGTCGCTCACGAAGTGAGCACCAGCGTTCGTGTGCACGTGGCTGTACTTCCGTCCGTTAAACGCCGTTTATTAGAAACTCGGTTTACAAAGGATTTCGTCGGACGCGTAATACTAGTATTATATTATCCTGGGTCGGGTCCGACGACGATCGTTAATCGTAATAGACGTAATTTTTTTTCTTCTTCTATAGGTGTATTTTAATATACGAAGAAAATATATTACACAATCGAATGCATTTCGGTGTTTTTTGGGGGGAGGAGGGTGATTTTAAATTATTTTTGTCAAACGCTTTATAGATGAACGGTCTTAAATATACATTATAGAAGTTTTTTTAAACTGAAAAAGTGTAAACAACAATAATCTACTATTTTCAAAAAGAATTGCAAATATAATTCTTCTTCTGGTTCTGGCTGTAAAAGTTGTATTAGCCACCACTACAATAGCACGTCACATATCTCGCACAAATTCCGTCCGATTCACTACATCCAACGTTCTCAAATCGTCTTCTTAACCTACCGTCAAGTGTGGCCTTTTCTCTTGAATCACCTTAGAGCGGTTCAATTTATTTTAAACGCATATACAATATGTCCTTACCATTGAATCCTATGTCCCTCGATAAATCTAGTTATTGATACCGTATCCATCTGCAGTAACCTCTGTTAAATCTCTTTCGCCGGCTTCTTGTGACCATATCAAGTACAGGTTTTCCTATGTTTTAACGTACGGACGTAAAGCCAGAGCAATGACGAGCTTAACGAAATACATTTCAGAAATTTAATTTTAATAAATCTAGATTTCTAAATATTTCGAGAATTATGTTTGCATGGTCAACTATTTGTCTGTTATTCCAACAAATCTACGGTTTTATTTTGATCTTGATGTAACTTTGTACACTCGACATTCAAAACAAGAGAAAGATTGCTGTCTACTTTTCATATAGAAATTAAACTCCTAATAGGTGACTAGCACAGGGTTTTTGATATTTTTGGAACAAATTACTTTTGTTGAACTAAGTGTTATACCTTAGCCGCACGAATGGAAAAAAAGTTATTATATGATTCGGTTGTCACAGCTCACAGACAAGGAAGTATCCTTTATAAAAGATAGAAATTACCGGGAAACGATTAACTTGGATAGGGATAATATTGGTAACTGAGAGACACGTTAAATTTAAAATCTTTTATTGATCTCTGTTTTTGAAAAGATTGAGCTCAGGAAATACAGGGCTGGTCAATTATATTAAAAATAAAAAAAACTAGTCGAGACCTGTTATTATTATATCGTCGTGGTGTCTGGCATCGTGACGTTAACGCGAATCGATGACAATATTATTATTACATTATTATGTTTGTCGATACGACATCTGTTTACAATATTATATTGTCGTCGTCGTGATTTATAACAGCTTCTGTATCAAGAACTGCGCACCAACCAAGGTCCGGTTGATCCTAAAATCACGATGCGCATTTATACCGCTGCGAGTGTACAATTTTTTTTTTTTCATCTGTAAAGACGAAATCGTTATTGACACCTGCAATGGACTGTGTCGAAACGGGCGCGCGTAGTGTATTGACGATATAAAAAATTATTCATCACAATTTATTTTTTTTATTAAAAAAGAAAAGAAAAAACCTCACGTCGATCATAAATATAATAAAATAAAAAACGTGTGAACGCTTCGTGGCCATCATTATGTTGTGATTTTAAATCGAATTTTTATTTAAAAAAAAAAAAAAAATACCGATAATAATACTATGTACAACGGTTGTGAATTTAGCGACACGCTAAGTTTTATTTTTCTATTTTACGAGCACAGCACGAAAACTCGAGTTGTCACGGCGAGAATAATTTAATAATATATTATCCTAATGATAATCCGATCAAAAAAACTGATAAAAAACAAATTTATAACTATGGGTTTTTCGATACTGGAATAACAGGTAATTCGATGATAATATATTTTAAATCGATAACCATATCACGTATCACTTTATTCGGAAGTTTGTTCGCTAATTAACTATCTGGCAAATAACTGTGCAATAAATTATGCGTTATTTATTACACGTTTATATTTATTTTTTTTAAATAATTGATGTTTTCCGTTGGAATTCGAACGTATCTTTACATCTTCTAAATATATGTAATGTACACAAAAAAGTAAAAATATTATACATATTTTATCATAGGTATCATAGGTACACGTTCCAACTCTCTCTCTCTGTTTCTGTTCAACGTGCATCTGCACGAGTGTATAGATAATGTTTGAGAGTTATTCTTCTTCTGTACATATAATATTATAATAGGTAGTCTGAATAATATAGGTACCTATATGTAATAGCCAAATACCACTGACTCGTCACTGTATCTCTAGAACGACTGGGTCTAAAAACTTGAAATTTTGGTTTATTTATATCTTTGATACCACGAAAGAAGTTATTGAATCAATTTTTTGCATTTTATATATATATATATAATTTCGTTTTATGGTTTTTGTTCACCTTTATTTTTTTTTATCTAAATGGCAAGGTGTACATATTTTCAAAATTAGCGATGTATATATTATTTAAAAATGTAATTTCATTATATTGAAAACTATAGAAAATATTTTATAATAATATTTAAAGAAATGCAATAAGAAGAGACTTTTGGAAATTCGACCCTTTAAAAAGGACGAAGAATTTTTTTTATACACGAATATTTTGTCGGACAGAAAATTTGGATGAATAAACAGGCAATTATCAGATAAAAATCGTGGAGACAATTGAATTTTATTTTATAAATTTTTGTCGGTTGTTCAAGATAAGGATAGTTAAACGGTCTAAAAATATATTGTCATTTAAATGCTCACAATATCGTCTAGTATATTATAAGAATATACTTTTAATCCCAGGGAAGAAGAGCTTAAGTCAAAGTCAATCATGTCATACTTTTCAATACAAGCAAATTACTATTTGGCATAATGAAATAATTACTTAATTAAGCCATTTAGTTATGGCTAATTTACCTAATATCCAAAATCTATCCTAAATGCAGGCATTCTAAATGTCAAGTCAAATTATTATATGACTTACACCTTTTTTGCTAAGCAAAAAGTGCATCATAGTGACTTTGGACATATTCATTTTTTAGTGTAACATAAATTAGAATATATATGTATACACATTTATACTAATTAGAATAAAAAGTAAAGTGAAAAAAAAATTCACGAGAAGAAATTATAAAACAAAAAGAAGTGTTAAAAATTCACTTAAGTCTTTCATCTCTAGGACCAAAAATGTAAGTGCCATGTTCGTGTTTATAGAACCAGTATTTAATTTCGATAATATAAGATAAATAAAAAGAAAAAAAAAAATTAAAACAGAAACAAGAAAAACGTTCGCAGAGTTATGGTCGGGCCTATACAGTGTAAGTGGTTATTATTACACGAACGTGTGTGCAAACCGTAAATTAGTTACGGAGTACACTTCCAGTACGTCGTCGTTTGTTACATAAAATTATATTTTACTGTAGGTGAAAATATTAAAAAGTTTAATAACGAGTTTTTTTTATTTTTTTTAAATTTGAACATAAACGTACTGAATTATTATTATTATTCGTTCGTTCCTATGTTGTAGTCATTTGGATAGGAAAACGCAGCTATATTGACGACATAAAACTGCGTAAGTCGAAATGTTGTTTTTTTTTTTCGTCAAATTTTTAAGTCTGCCACAGTTTTCGCTTGTCCTGCGAAATTATTTGAAATCGTCTATGAAATTTTACCAGGTAGCCAACGATATTTATAACGGTTTTAACCGAGTCATAGGTATATTTCGTTTTCATTCACGTGTTCACGCATGAATAACATTTTTATAAAACAACCTTGAATGGACCGCAAAACAAATATACGATAAAATTAAATGTATTTTTAATTAAAATTAAACAATAAATTATAAAAATAACGGTATTGGCTAATTACATATTTAGGAATTTTTCATTAGGGAGGGGGGGGGGGGGTAAAATACATTTCCAAAGGAAGAACCATTAGAAGCAACCCCAACCATCAATATCCCCCACAATATAAACACATAATAATAGGTATTCAAAAAAAACTATGTTGAGGTCTATAATTATGACAGATTTAAGATAATCATAGGTATAATCTTTTTATTCTCCTTCGCCTTTATCCCAACTGTGTGGGGTCGGTTACCTTCTTCCTAAACGTCCACTTGATCCTATTTTCCACATCATTCTCTGCAAACGCACCATCTGTCTTCATGTCTTTCTCAATCACATCCAATCACCTCTTTTTCGGTTTTCTTCTTCGCCTTTTTCCTCCTACGTTTATTTTCCAAAATTCGTTACTAATGGTATAAATCCATGGAAAAATTCAGTTATCAAAAACTAAAATAAATATCTTCAAGTTTTATATTTTTCAAGGAGCGTGGTATAATGTAATATTCGGAAAAATCTCAAAAAAATAACCGGATTTCGGGCATAATTTGGTGCGGAAAATTGTCGAAAATCCTAATGGTACTTTCAGAATTTTTTTACTCGTGTCCTATTTATATATAACTATAGGTACCGGACGTACCTATAGTTTTTCATAACTGTAAATCAAGGGATATTTTCTGCTCGGCGAATTTACTCAGGGCCACAATTCAGAGTATACATGACTTCGTCTTTCTTATAGTTTTGCTAGGCCTTCTAAAACGATCGTCATTTGTAACCGATTTTTTAACGTTTGTGCGTTCTCGGATTGATTGCAGACACTTAATATAATAATACATACAACTGCTGTGCACTGATACGACTTCGCGATGAGTGGCATTTGCAATTGTCCGGTAACCCAGCCGGGTCCGACGTTGGCCAGCACGTGCGGCGGGTCGGCGTACATGCTGTTCATGGGCTTGTTGGAGGTGTTCATCAGATCACAGTGCGACATCGAAGACCCGTGCGGCCGCCCGGTGTCTAGGGCGTTGCCGGACAGGGAATACGATTTCATTGTCGTAGGCGGCGGTACGGCGGGCAGCGTAGTCGCCAGCAGACTTAGCGAGGTGAGCGAAACACATAGTAATAATAAAAGTATTCATTAATTCGTATATCGTGTTGTACGTTATCACTCACGCTTACGAAATAATTATCTTTCGTAACCGCCCGTCGACTGTATGATCCTTAACGTAAAACGCTCATTTAATTGGTATGATCATATTCGGAATTGTTGGGTCCCTGAAAACCTTATCAATTTTTCTTAAATGTGAAAATTCGCAACGAAACTTACTCTTACAAATAATAAATTTGCACGTAGGACTTGAACTTGTTTTCCCCCCTAAAATCAAATGTTGTGGGAGCAGTGCACTTCCCGCGGTGTTTGTATACAGTAGTACAATTATATTTTTGTCGGTATAATAACTTTCTAATGCTGAATAGTTTATTTTAGAATCTTAACACATCCAATGGGGGGGGAGGTGAAACCACCTTATCGCCATATAGCCCCTCTGGGCACGCCTCTGTGTGGTAGTCCACAAATCAAACTCTGAGCATAGCTTAATCATTCCAACTAATTCACTCTGTCTCCTATATACAAATAATTACAAAATACGATTTTTACAACGAAGTCGTTTTTTTTTTTTTTTTTTTAACTCTAACAGTTATTTAATGTGTTTTAAATTTGTCCTTGTTTTACTTATTCGCCTGCTTTAGATACCACAATGGAAAGTGTTGTTGATCGAAGCGGGTGGCAACGAACCTACAGGGACGCAAGTTCCGTCAATGTTTCTCAATTTTTTGGGCTCGTCGATCGATTGGAGTTTCAACACGGAACCCGAAGACCAGGCTTGCCTAAGTAGTCCGGAGAGACGATGCAACTGGCCCAGAGGAAAGGTAATTTTGACTTTGTATAATATTATGTATTCGTATACTGTTCAAGAAATGTTGCTAACAAATAGGTATTATTATGAATCAATATAGAATATGGTTTTTGTTCGGAAATCTCGAATTACAAAAATAATAACTAAGGGGTCTGCGTGCCACCAATTTTTCTTAAAAACATGATTTCTTGATTTAAAAAAAAAAAATATGCGCCTCGAAAACTGGTTAGATTTCAATTATTTTGTTTTGTCACGAAAATAAAAATTATTTATAGCATTTAGCGTATTGAAATTGCACTTTAAAAATATTATTTAATCGCTATAATCGAAGTTTAAATTTTCACAATTATTAGGTTTTTTTTTTTTGGCTATTAAACTGTAGGAACTAGGAAGTTGACAAAAGAAAGAAAGACATGTTTTTTGTTATAAAACTGTAGGAAGCTGACAACTTCTTAATAACAGAAAACAAAACTAATCGAAATCGAATTGCTTTACGAAGTGTGATAATTTTTCCATATAATTATCACGCTCAACCACTTTATATCAAAATTAAGACCTACTGAACTACGATTTGTTAAGACATGTAAATGTTAACAATTTATAAAAAAAAAAAAAAGCTACGAGCAGGATCATGGAGAAATTTAAAAAAAAAAACAATGACCTATTTTTAAAGGTTAAAACTGAGGTGTATATTATACTGCAGTGGATATTCTCTGTGCAGAAATAATAATAATTAGCCGGTGTACGGTTAAAGAACAAAACGCTAACGAATTATATAAGAAAGTACCTGTATTATATTTTATATGTTTTTAACGAGAAATTGTTTCAACACACACTATACCTACCGACCCGTTAAAATATTATAAGGTCAACAGTGTATTATATATACCTAGTTTTCTTCCTGTCGACCGCGATTACGTAATCAATCTATTTTTTAGTTTTATTTTTAACAAATACGGTCGACGTGCAATGTAATATTAGTATCGCACAATTAAAAACATATAAATGGTTTAAACGAACAAATGAATCTGTAAATGTGTACAGATCGATATTAGTGTTTATACCTGTAATATATGTAATTTATTAATTCGAATTAGATATTATATGTTCATATTTTTTTTACTCAAAATGTCGTTTACCGAGAGTATTTTCTGCGACGACGTACCAATACGTACAGATAACTTGCCCCCACCTCCTCCCCCTCATTTAAATACACCAGTCAAGTTTTTATCTTAAATTCAAATGGCTGAATGGACTGCTCCGTACACTACCGGCTACAGGTGGTCTAATTCCGGAAATAAATATCAACAGTTTTAAATTACGAGAATTTCCGCGGCACGGTAATGATGATGATAGTTAAAAATGTTCATTACACTGTCCATTATTTTGTTCGTTTGTCTAATAACGAGTCAGAAAAAAAAAACGATATCGCCTGTTGTCCGTATTATAGAGACTTATATTCACCCAAATAAATTACTACAGTTCCGATTGATAGATAAGGAAGTACGGTGACGGGTCAAATTTAGTCGATGATTATTTGTTTTGTCTTTTGTACACTACGGCGGATTTAAATTTGTTCATTTTATATGGTTACTTAGGTACCTATAAATTGTAACATTAAATATCGTTATGTATCCGTACATCCGTCACGTCTTTTCACGTCTTTGTTTGGTACTTACAATTATCGCAACATCGTTGTCGATTTGATATTACACAAATCTTCGTGACTTAGTCGATCAATTTTATTCAAATTCGATGATAATTTTTGTAATTGATTTTAAAAGAGCTTATTCGAATGCTTATAATATATTAACATATTCTTTTTTCGTGAGTTCACATATTCGAATATCAGACGTCCGCATAAATAATACATTACGATTTCGTTTTCGTTCTAAAAGAATAATGTTTGTTAAAAATACAAGTATTTATGCGTTAAAACTATATGAAGGTTAAACAAATTTTGCATTTTATATTATATATCATTATTAGCTATAATATTTGTAATTGAAATGTAAAATAGGTACCGTTTTTTATCTCGTTTTTAAATGTTCGTTAGAATCGTGTCGTTCAAAAAAAAAAAAAACGGATTTTCATGAGTGTTATGTAATAATAATATACATTTAAAATCCTTGAATTTTACAGCTTTTTTTTTTTTTTTTGATCAATATTCCTATAAATTAATTAATGGGCAAGATATTATATCATTATAACCTTCGTCTAAACGCAATATTTGTTTATGTGTACCTACCTATAATTTTAAAATTTCTATACTTACAAAGTACGATTACGAATACGTTCGATGCGAGTATATGGTAAGTCACGATATTATTGGTTTATTATTATTATTATTATTAAAACATTCAGGTCAAAACATTTTAATAATTTGTATATTATATCCATTAAAATTTCCAAACTAAGATCATCGGGCCATAAACCATCCGTGGTTGTGGTTTCTATTTAGAAAATATTTAGGAACTCTTTTTTTTTTCTTTTTCTTTTTAATCACTGCGTGTTTTATGATGAAAATTATTTGATATTGTTGTATATACTATATAGTCTATATAGGAGGTATACCTACTGAATGAATATTATAAACCATATTTTTTTAATAAGCATATGCATTTGGCGCGACAGACTAGAAACAATATATTGTGATCGAAATCAATCGATTTAAACATTGAGGTTTTTTTATTTTTTTAAATATATTTGTTCATGTCACATCCATTCGGTGAAAATGTCCAAATTTGTGAAATTTCTATACAATTAATTTCGGTTAATTCATATTTATTTACCCAGTTAATTGTTAAACTTTTATAGAACACCAGTGTTGAATTCCAATAAATAAATAAGACCATCGACAAATGTGTGATAAAAGTAAAATATTGTAATAATTTATTAGTAACAATTACTAAACAATCAATAAAACCAAAATAATGTTGTGAAAAAAATCATGTCGAATTTATTCTATTTTACGAAAACATTCATGATATTTTCACAAATTGCATAAAATATAAAAATCAATATTCTTTTCATAAAACGAATAACATTTCGGTAAAAAATCATTTTTCTAATTGATTTTCCGGTCGGTCTTAAAAATTGTGTCCAAACAGTTCAAAATAATAACTTTTTGCTGGTACTTATTTAGTACAGTATAATTACTAATCAAAACCTACGTCCGTTTAAAGGTTTAAAAAAAAACACAAATTCATATACAATATAATGTCTGCTGACGTATATTTGAAAAAAGTGAATAAAATGATATACATTGTAAATACCTTTTGATCTATGCATAATCATTCTTTTATCATCATGATCCATTGCCATAATTATGAACGAATTATTTTCCTTCCTTACTCCCTCGATAAAATTCAAAATTGCAATAACTCGAAAACGATAAATTGAAATTGTTTGAAAAAATATTATTTTTTTGTATCCTTGTTGAAAAGGAGAGTTGCCATTTAAAAATCAAAAGTTGATACTTTTTTAAGTTATAAGGAATAAGGGTAAAAATTAGAAAACTGTACCAAACTAAAACCTTTAAACAATTCTATAGGTATAACAGCAATGGATGAAAAAAACGGAAATCAAATTTACTTAAAATCTTCCGAAAAAAACGGTAGAACAAGATAATAAAAGAATCACCGTATATAATATTATAATATATTTTCGTTTGTTTAATTAAATACACACGTATTTTAATTGCTAACGAATTTACTACCTACACGATAATTAATTATATCGTGTACTTATGCAAATATTGTAGGTGTTATTAAAAAACAGTCCATATTATAATATTATATCACCTATAATGTTATTTTAATTAGGTAGGTATAAGTACCGTTAAATTATATTCTACCTATTTTAAATAACAAAAACATTTGTGAACCTGTATATAATATTATAATTCTCCGTCAGTCCATTGACCATTATGGTAATTTTATTTTTATTGTGGCAAAGTCGCGTCGATAGCCTGATTGCGTTTTTGTAAACGGAAATGATTAACTAGATACACGAAACGCTAAAAAAAAAATCATTTAACTGTAAACAAACAAATTAACCCCCGTTAAAAATTAACACTAGGATGATAAATTATTAAAAAAAACTCCCTACGAATTTAAATACAACGCTTCATTACTTATTGATCTTATTGTACTTTTATATTTTGTTCTGTTAGTTTGTCCATCTATTAGTTGCAGTGTTCTAGCGTAACGGAAACAAATTTTTGAGAGTGGGATTTTGGAATTGCTTCCGCATCACTGCATGCAGTTCAGTCAAGTTCGAAGATGCGTGCAAACCAAACCTAACCTAACCTAACATGTTACAGTTAGCGTATACACTTACGACAAATCGTCTTTCGTAAAATTTTTCAGACTATGAGCGCAAAGATGCGTGTGGTTTGTAAACTGTATTTGTTCTATCTGTGAAAAACTTTTCTAACCGAAATTTTCCTCCGAACTTCAATGGTAACATCTGAAAGCAATTAGTTTCGTGTGCATTAGGAAGTTTTTCGTTTTTCAGTAGGTACCTACATTAAAATACGTGGTACTTAGAGGCGGCGTACGAAACATTAATCGAAATTTTCAACAGGTACACTCTATTATAACCGACCCTTTTTTTTTTTTTTTTTTTTTTGTTGATTTCCGGGTTACAAGGGAAAAATCAACGGCTAATTATTATTCTCCACTCGAAATTGTTTTTCGTTTAAAATGACTTATCATTGCACATACATGTAAATAAACTTTATCGCCTACACTATATATATATATATATATCGTTATACACCTTGCAAACTTCCCGCCCACAACGGTGGCCAACCCATTAAATCGTTTTCCAATGTTATTGATGATGAAATTAACGTTTATAAACGTGAAATCTCTAGTTCGAAAAAGACCGATCGGTAAAATTCAATTTAGAAAACAGTAATCAATAGCGTTATTTCTATCAACTGCGAGCGAGATAAACATCAGTTCATTAACGAATGGATAGTAAATCATCGTTGCATGCCTCTACGGTGACGTCCGACAGAACTGCAGTTGTACATTGGAGTGTTTATAAGTATATAATAATGTGTACCGCACACACAATATACTATACGAAACACATTGTTGGACTACCTTGGTATTATAAAAGTGTGTAGATAGTTACAAAAAATATCTATTAGCTTAACCGTAGGAAGAAAAATAACTAATAATTGGATTTGACCGAGTGGTTTTTTCCCTTCTATTATATTTACAATATAGTTATTGGTACTGCGCAACAGGTAGGTTCGATTTGCATTATCTTCCGTTTCTTCCGTTATTTCGCCCACACACTGCGGCTGTACGCAAAAAAAAAAAAAAAAAAAAAACGTTACCGCTATAATATAGATGTACGTACTGGCCGGGACTAAAAAAAATCAATTTAAATTTGCCGTCCGCACGTTTTACATCACAACAACAACAACAGTATGTCTCCGAATCGGTATTACAATAAAAATATATACGTATATGTGTTTAGGTACCGTTACGAATCCGACGCAGTCGTTTATGAATCCGTTTTTCGAATCTTAACTTTCCATCGAGACGACTTTCCATCGTATATATAATAATATTATACATTAAGCTTCTTAATAGTTTTCCGTCTCCGCGGGTCTATTGTACACCCGATAGCCGTCGTACAGGTTCATTATAAAAAAGAAAAAATTACCCGCTCCGGGTGGATGTATATGTAGTTAGTTGCGTACCTACGTCATTGCCCGTGTAGTTCATTAATCCTTGTCCGAAAACGACGGCGACAGTGTGTCGTATATATTATTATAACGTCATAATATTATATATACATTATTATAAAAATGGCCGAGAAAGCCTTATTCTATGAGGTATAAGTGTTTCGGTCAATATGATATTACGTTTGCAGTTATTCATTATGCTGTTGGTAAATATCGGTGACGGCGGTCGTTTTGTCTCGAATTTTCGAAAGGGACGGTATAATAAAATATTACGAAAGCGACGAGTTATTTTTTTTTCTCTCAATGAAGTCTCAACGCTGTCTAAATATTGTTTCAGAAAAAAAAAAAAAATAATAATAATAATAATAAAATAAAATCACCAAAATAACATCCACAGTTATTTTGCTTTCGCACACATTTGACTGTACCACACACAAAAAGTGTTTCGTTCCGGGAGGAGGGCAAATCTTACGTCTTCCCCTAGCATTGTTTAGCACACGCTGGTCATTTCCCAACGATTCTTCTTTCTCGCATTCGTTTTTCCGCCTGTCCTCCACACGCGATCAAACCATTCTGAACTTTTACCACAGATACTGAGCACCCATTTATGTATACCGGTTTGAACACGTCTGCCGGCGCGTAATGTTTCGCTGGTTCGCGTGTACACATTGCCTGTATGCTCGTAAATACAACAATTGCGCATTTATGTAAATGTGTTCATAATTAATAATATCGTGTTTACATGGACAATAAAACTGCAACGGCGTCGGACGGTCGCGCTGTTTTTTTTTGTTTTTTTTTTTTTTTTACGATTCTCGGCGAGATCATCCGGTCCGTGTTCGTTCGGTAGTTCCATATTACACACACGTGTATTCTATTATGCGGGCCCGACAATGGACATGCGCCGGTATCGGTGTTACGTGATAATAGTGACGAAAATACAAAATTGACTGTTCGCGCGCACAATATGAACGCGGATAGTATCCAACGTATAGTAAATGCTATTTATAATTATTTACGCGCAACATAATAAAACATAGGCAAGCGCCATTAGAATTGAGCAACCGGACAAACGAAAACGAGCGGTTTACCCGCGATTAAAAATCGATCTGCTATTATTTACTCGTGCGAAAAACGGGTTATTGACTCTGATCGCGGCGACAACAACAATAATAACATTACATACCGTACTCGTGTATGTATTGGTACATTGCCGGCGATATGGAAATGTGGCCCGGACAAAATGGTAGACAAAGGCCGTTTTAACGGGGTGAAAAAATGTGTGACGGTGTAGTTCCGACGAGAAACACAGAAATAGGTACTCGCTACTCTTTCTCTCTGTCCAAACCTGTAAGTGGAATATCTCGTCAACGCGTTGGCGAGAATCAAAAATATCAGCGTCAAAATGGATTCAAAGTAATTTGAACGTAATCCCCGAAAATAAGGACGACAAAAAATAATGGTACTGTAACATTTTAACGCTATAAAGGTACTTGTTTCTTAAGTTCAAAAAAAAAAAAAACAAATACGAACCAATTTTATGCTTTCCGAGATATCGAAACGATAATATCTTCGTGGGACACTCTGTATATAAATACTTGTACTTATGAAAAAAACTATGCAATGAGGTACATACACTGAATATCGTTTTTTGAACTTGTCAAATTATATAATTATTGTTTAATAAATGTGTAAGTATATGTATGTGGAAAAACAATTTATTTTTATGGATGACACGTTTTCGAATTTTCGTTATGGGCGTTTTAATAATATTATAAATATTAGGAAGACAGACCTAATTTTCAACCAAGCTAATAATATTATCTGTCCTAAACCTGCAAGCGAGAAGGAAAATCGTCAAACAATTTGTTTCAAACATTTGTTGAACCAAGAGCCGTTCGAACACAATCTATTTTTGATTCGCGTACAGTTCGAACATTTAATTCAGATACAACGCGCAATTCGACCATCCCGATTATAACCGCATTGACTGGAGACGCATCAAACTCGAGACGTTCTCCGCGGTGGCATTTTTCTAGTTTTTTTTTTTTTTTCTTTTTTGCCGTGCTTATAATACACCTCCGTTCCGGTAATGCGTACCGTAGTATAAGAGTAGTAAGGTCGTCGATACAGTGATTTCGCACGCAGACTTGACACCGGTGCCCAGTCCACGACTCCAGTCGGCGATATACCGCAGCCGTGACATTTATTATGCAAACGTCACGTCGACCTTCGTTCCCCATATAGCTGAATTTATGTTAATTATGCATTTTTTTTTCTCTCTGTTTGTATGTTAAAGATTTCGAGTTTCAAAAAAAAAAAAAAAGAAATGTATAACTGTGCAAATCTCTATATATCATGGGTAGCGCACTTTAATCGTACGTACCCACGTATAATATAAACGTAACGTGTGTACATACATTATTCTATTAATCTCATTGTTTTAAATTTACTGTAAATTTTAAATTCACTGTACAAAATACTTCGACTAATCGGTTATAATAATCATATCTTAGAGCGTTACTATTAATTCGAGTAGGTAATTTTATTTTATTTTTTTCAATTTATGAAAATGTCACTTTAGTTTTAATTCACTACCTACTTTAATTTAAAATTAAAATAAAGTAGTAATTAAAATTAATTTAAGATTAAATAAAATCGATGTATTTTTTTTTATAAATAAATCAAAATAAATATTTTCAAATAAATTTGATTGATTTTGTTTTTGGTTTTTAAAAATATAAAATTCTAAATTAAAAAAACTGGGTTGTGATAAGTAAAATTAAACAAAACATGAAATTCAGGTAGACCCTTCTAAGAAATGGGGAATCGAAAAGATTCGGGCTTTTTTTTTTATGTAATTCGGATGCAGTACGGAAAGCATCTCTGAAAGAAAGTCCAATGAATGACGAGTTTACAAACATATGTATAATATTAATTAATTCTAAAAATAATCACAATTTTTAAAACACACAGTATTATACAACCTATAAAAAATTACAAGTCCTAACCTAATATTTTATTTCGCAATTTGTTTTAAATTGTCACTATAATGATTATTATACGCGAGCATATCTCCAGATGCCTAATTGACAAATTGTCACCTTGACAACCTAAATTAGTCTCGCATTTTGATCATGATTTTTTTTTTTTTTTCATTATTTATGTAAACAATGTGAATAAATTTTAACGAACGTTTTATATTGTGCATGTGCATATGGCTGCAATTTTATTTCGCTTTATGAACCACAATTTTTTTTGAATATAATATATTTAGCATCTATAATTATAAAAATTATCGAATTTAAAAAATGACTAACATTACTGATAGATGTGCCAGTGTTTAAGAAGGAAAACTTTCCATTATCGCCAAGGTGACTCAGAAATCAACAAAAATTATTTAAAAAAATGTTAGTTTTAGATTCTGACTGGAACGTGGAATGTAGTGTTTTTACAATGTTTGTTATTATTATTATTTTTTTTTATCTGTGAACAACTTTTCTACCAGTAATTTTGCCCCGATTTACAATGATAGCACTTTTTCTGAAAGGAAATCTGCCTGGGATGGTACTTTAAATTGGTAATATTTTTATTTTCCCAGAAGTTTTTCCAATAAATTGGAAAAAACCGAGAGAAAACACGGGAAACCGGAAAAATAAGTACAATATCAAATAAATATTATTAAAGAAAATATACAATGCATAAGTAATTATTTTACCATAATATGACATATATATTATTGACAAATCGACACCTATCAACCGAACTCCGCTCAGAATCGTTTTTTCGTCGGCGACGGTTAATCATTTCGTACAGAAATACATTATATTTCTCGTCTACTCCTTACCAACTTCTCACCTACAACAGTGGCCCACTCACATGCAAAGTATATCCGTCTTTTTCTTAATTATTGAGAAAACTATAAGAAAATTTTTAACCTCCTTAGTACATAAACTAGATTGAAAATTCTACAAGAAAGTCTCTAAAAAGTTTTTTACTGTAGTAAGATTTCTAGTGGAAAAGTTGTTTACAGGCACAAAAAAAAAACACACAATATCCTTGTGAAACCAATAACCTCGCTTCGCTCAGAATTTTAAAATTAATTAATAAAAGCTACCAGTACATTATAATATGTAGGCATGTCTAGTTAAAAAATTTAACGGTGTATATTATAATTATTACTGTACAGTCGCGATTCGAGTTTTTTTTTTTTTTTTTTTTATTGCAAACCTAGTCGATGATGTCATAAAATGTCGAACAATTATACTGTCAGACTCTAGACAAATAATATATCTATTATTAAATATATTATCTTACGGTATTCGTTGTACCATATAGTTCATAGTATACCATATAATATCCAATCAAGATTATGAAAGTGTTTATACATACAGGTATAATTATACTTTTTTAGCAGTATTTTTTGCGTACGTGTACGTTAAATCCTAATAAATACCTATGCATAGGTAATATACAGCTATAAATCGTATTATTATTGTATGTGCAATAGTAATAAGGTTAGTATTACACTGTTGGGCGAAATTTCCGTAGCCAACGAGAACGAACTGATCGATGGAAGCGAATTTAACGTCAGTAGGTTCCTACAGGGTGAGAGATGAAACACTTCATCTTTGCACAAGTTGTAGTTATCATTGCGCAGACTCAAAAACGTCTTCCGGTACTACGTAGAACAGCTCTTTTTTTTTTTCTTCATATTTTTCTTACATTGGTACGTAAACATTTATTAGATCTACATCCGTGGTGTATCAGTTATTAAGGTTATGGTAAATATGGTAAATATTCTCAGGTCGATATCCTTAAATTCTCTTACTGTACGTATAATAGATTCATGTATACTGAAAATCCAGTTCCGAATTGTTGATTACAATTATTTATAGAGCCTCCCGTTCGATTTTTTTCTCATTATAGTTTTGCGTTTTTTGCTCTTTTCCGGATAAATATGTCCTGTACATGACACTGGGGCTCGGATTTAATGTAGCATTTGTTAATTATTGTAGGATGAAGATAAAAACGGCACCGGTCTTGGGGCGGCCCTGACTGCAATTACAGACATTTCTTTGTAATGGGTATTTAGTACGTGTCCCCGTCGTACACTTGATCGATTCGGTGATTTTTTTTATACACCCCAAAACCTGTCCGAAAATTCACTGCGCCGGTTTACCGTCGCGATCGCGCTGTTATGATGCATGGAAATCACACACTCGACACGATTTCATAATACGTATGACCGTTTTACATTGTAGGTGTTGGGCGGCACGAGCGTGATGAACGGTATGATGTACATGCGAGGCAGCAGACACGATTTCGACAACTGGGCCAAGCTGGGCAATCCCGGCTGGAGCTACCAAGACGTGTTGCCGTACTTTTTGAAATCCGAAGACAACCAACAGGCCACCGTGATGGACGCCGGTTACCACGCGGTCGGCGGCCCGTTGCCCGTATCGCAGTTCCCGTACCACCCACCGCTGTCGCACGCGATTCTCCAGGCCGGACTCGAGTTGGGGTATCAAGTGAGAGATCTAAACGGCGCGCTGCACACGGGATTCGCCATCGCGCAGACCACGTCCAAAAACGGTTCGCGGTTCAGCGCATCCCGGGCGTTCTTGCGTCCGGCCAAAAGCAGGCCCAATCTGCATTTCATGTTGAACGCCACGGTCACCAAAGTGCTCATTGACCCGAAAAAAAAGACGGCGTACGGCGTCGAGGTGTTCAGAGACGGACAGACCGACCGCCTTTTGGCCAGAAACGAGGTGATCGTGTCCGGCGGCGCGGTCAATTCGCCGCAAATACTCTTGTTGTCCGGCGTCGGTCCCAAAGAAGACCTCAAGAAGGTGAACGTGCCACTGGTGCACGATTTGCCGGGCGTGGGTCGCAATCTCCACAATCACGTAGCGTTCTTCGTGAACTTCAACATCAACGACTCGTCCACGACGGCCCTGAACTGGGCCACGGCCATGGAATACTTGTTGTTCAGGGACGGTCTGATGTCGGGCACCGGCATATCCGAAGTGACGGCCATACTTCCGTCGAAATTCGCCAATCCCATGGACGACAACCCGGACTTGCAGTTCTTCTTCGGCGGATATCTGGCCAACTGCGCGAAAACCGGACAAGTGGGCGAAAAAGAAAACGAGAACGGCAAACGGTCGATTAACATCATACCGGCCGTGTTGCACCCCAAGAGCCGCGGGCAGTTGAAACTGAAATCGTCCAATCCGCTGGACCACCCGGCCATTTTCGCCAAGTACCTGACGCATCCCGACGACGTGGCCGCGCTGATAGACGGCGTGAAAATCGCCATCCGGATGTCGGAGACGGTGGCGCTGCAGAAGTACGGCATCGAGCTGGACCGGACCCCGACCATGGGTTGCGAGGACATCGAGTTCGGCTGCGACGCGTACTGGGAATGCGCCATACGGCGAAACACCGGGGCGGAAAACCACCAGGCCGGCAGCTGCCGGATGGGACCGCCCGGCGACCCGGGCGCGGTCGTCGACGCCGAGCTAAAGGTGCACGGCGTCGACAGGCTCAGGGTGGTGGACGCTTCGGTGATGCCACTGGTCACGTCGGGCAACACGGCGGTGCCGGTGATCATGATCGCGGAGAAGGCGTCCGACATGATCAAGCGGCGGTGGGTCGGCCGCAAGCCGTGGAACAAGTGGTAAGCTCGGCGTTTCCGTTTCGCACACCGTCACTCACCGTCGTATATTTTTTTTCTGTTTTTTTTTTTCTTTTTTTTTTTTTCCTCCGCCACACGCCCACACAATACACACAAGTGCCTACAACCCGTTCGATTCTCGTGTCGCAACACGCACAAACTGTACATAGTCACGGGCAGAATGCAACGCAATCGCGAACCGCTCTGCAAGCCCAATAATAATAATAATAATAATAATAACAATAATGATAACGACAAACGGCAGCAACGAGAATCGATCCGATCAAACGGACCGCCGCACACCGCAGTCGCCGGTTTATTCGCACCACGAGCATTGATTTTCGTATTTTTTTTTTTTTTTTTTTTTTTTTTGTATTTCTCTCAACACGCCTAATTTACGTATTAATACTACGAAGACTGTTATTTTTTTTTACAGAACGCCGTCCGAAAACTGTACCGTGCGACCGAGACTCCGACCGTAATATTATTATTATTATTATTATTATTATTATTATTATACGCCCACGCTCTAACCCTCACCGTGTAAGTCTAAGCGCGGACCGCGTACCGTATGCAAAAACGTCGATCACAGCGCGCGTCCGTTTTTAGGTTTTTTATACGATCGTAGCGCATAAGCACACAATATGGACAACGCACGTAATTATTATTATTGTTATTGTAATTCTATCGCCGTAAAATTTTTAAGTATGTGTTTATTTTTTATTTTTACTTTTTTTTTTTTCTTTAATGCTGTCGATACATTTACAGTGGCGAACGGTAGTGACAAATCGCACGCGTGAAAACGAACAAAAAAAAAAAAAAAAAAAAAAAAAAACGCGCGCCCGATAATAGGACCGTTCGAAACGCCGACAGTTGACGCGTACGCGTAGAGCCGGTACGGCAAATCGTCACCACCGCGAGTATCTCCCGACGCCGCGCGAAATAATGCGTTTTTTTTTTTGCGTTTGCTCGTGTCCCGCGCGTCGCAATTTGCGGATTTGCGGCGACCGCGACCACGGTGCAGCCGGCGGTAAGGCCGGAACCGCGCGCGGCGGACGAACGCCCCCGGGAACACCGGACACCGTTAGGTACGCGCGGAAACGAACACGCGGGCCGCGGCCCGGCGCCGTCGTTTCGGTTTTCGGAACGGAGGGGGGAGGGGAGGGGGAGGCGAACGATTTTGACCCGTTGGTCCCGCGATGTAACCGACAGAACATACATAAATATATAAAAAAAAAAAAAAAAAAAAAACCGCTCGCTAATAATTCGCCCGTCGCGAATTCCGCTTTCGCCTCAACACGGGTAACGCCCTTACCGCGTACTACAACATTTCCGCACACGATGCCGTCACACGCGTGACAATGTGTGCGCGTCCGAGGGACAACAACGGGTCGCCTGACAAACGTACCCGTGTACGCGCAGAGGGCATACCCCCTAAACGTGTTGCCCGTTGTTACCTACTACTACTGCACGGAGATTCGGACTCGAGGCGAATTTTCCCCGCGATATTTGTGTTCCGTCTGTGCCGCGACTGGCGCGGGGTATAGAAAATGCGTTTACGAAAACCATAACCGCGTCGCCCGCGGACGTAGGCACGAGCACGGGAAAAATTGAACGAGAACGGGCACCCTCCGGGATTTCCGTTCGGATTTTGTTTAAAACAAAAAAAAAAAAAAAAAATATATCGCGTGCAATTGATCAACACTTAACACAATAGTTGTCGTCGCGAATAAATCTTGACCAGAAAAAAACTGCGGTTCACGGTGCGGGCCGTACGCGACCGTAAATCACGGATTACGTTTGCAGGGGCCCGTGCCCCGAAACTAACGCGGAGGCCCGCCGACGACTATGGTGGAATGAGGGCGGGGGGGGAGGAGGGGAGTGTGTGCAAATTCCTTCGCCGCTCCTCCCCGAATGACGCCGTCGCAACGGGCCCGGGGAACGCGGCGCCCCGACCCCTAAATGTCCGTCCCCGGACGATAAACGATTTTACGCCCGTGCCGTAAATAACGACGGTCTTTCCCCCCCCCCCCCCCCCCCCGGTCGAACGGGCGGACCGCGTACCTGATGGCCGCACGCATTTTTACTCCACCGTCCGCCTGATGCGCACGCCCATCGCCCCGTAATATTATTTAGAAATCGCGATTGCGTTTGCCCCGTCGGCCGTACAACAACAAGCGTAATAAAATAGAATAGTATTAATTGTAGGAAGAAAACAAAAACATCATTAATATCGTATGTTACGAATATATGCCATGACGAGAAATTAGGGCCATTATTATTTATGTCTTTCGTTCATTAAAGCGATCCAAAATGGACGCGATTTCGCGTGTCGCGTGTACAATGTATTAATAGATTTTTAAACGTTATTGTTAAGCAGATGCGCGCACGTACGGCCGTGATTTCTTTCGCCTCGCCCCGTCCAACGACCGTAATTTCTTTCCCCTCGCCCCGTCCAACGTGCGTCGTGCGCGTCCTGCGAATCCGCCCGTCTGCGCCGCCGTCGGTGCAAGTCATTCGGCAGGCGACCAGCAACCGCGGTCTCGGTCGGGTCCGCAACTCGAACCCTAACGGCCGTTCATTGTTTTTACGCGGTGTAAAATACGTTGAAATAATAATTTTCATACGGGCGGGCGGACGTTTGCCGCGATGCCGATCGAATTACGCGCCGTAGTTAATTATAATTATAATAATAATAATAATAATAATAATAATAATACATTAGTACTTAAATGAAGTCTACAGTGTCGTAAGTACGTTTATTTACGTTTCGCGTTATCGCCCCGACCATCGTTTAGCATAATATCATAATATACCTGGGAGAGCATTTTACCTATAAGAACGTTTGTATTCCGTAGTTTTAATTGAATGTAAGTACATAATGTAATAAACGCGGTATTGTTGTTCGTTCGTAAAAATGGAAAATGTAAAAAAAAAAAAAAAAAAAAATCAAAAATATTGATAAAATTAATCATAGGTACACACATATCACTTGTAGCTTGTAATTTTATCTATAAGTTTAAATATAATAACGTATCGTAACTATGTATTTACATTATATGACAATATAATAAAATAAAAAAATATACCTGTTGTGTAATTTTATACGGCAACACCCTAAAATATTTATCTTTTCCCGCACGTACCTCTACGAAACGTTCATATTACAGAAATAATTGTATTTTATCATTTATTTTTGATACCTGCGAACCGACTTCAGATTCAGGCCCGGGCGATGATTTTTTTTTTTTTTTATTCTAAACGGTCTCAATTGAATTAATCAAAGGTGCCCACCATTTTGGATTCAGAGTGTACCTAGCACCAGTGGCGTACATTCAAATTTGATCTGGGGGGGAGGGGGGTTGAATAAAAATAACCAACACTAAAACCTTCTCTTTAAAACTACCCATTTTCCTAACAATCAAACACATTACACGTATAAATAGCAAAAAAAATACAAAGGTTTACGTAACTCATGGCAGTTAAATATTATTTAATATGCGCATANAGTAATTGAATCATTTTTGTTGATCGAGAGCATAGCCAGACCATTAAGTCTTCCCTGTTAAAATTAATTACAACATTAAATTAAGTCGATTATAATCATTAATACTATTATTTAAATTAAACATACCTCAGAAGTAGAGTTGCGTAAGTAAGTTTTTATTCTCTTGAGAGTTGAGAATGTCATTTCGTTAGTGGCAGAAGAAACTGGTAAAGTTGGTAATATTTTAAGTAAATTAAAAATATTTGGGTACATGGCTTCATTACATATGTAAATAGCGTCCATTGCGTTTTTTTGGTTTATCCGTTTCTGATAGATATTTAAGTTTTCGTTGCCAAAGTTTGAACTCGTTGTTGAATACCTCATCACAATTTCCAATGTCTTCCAGATCTTCACTATACTGTTTTGTAAGAGACATAATATCCGTAGTCGAAGGTGTGAACTGAGTGATAGGTGTATCAGACACAGATACAGTTGATGGTAATGAGGAACTAGAGGAACTTATAACTGTTCCGAGTTGCATTCAATGAATTCATTATTGAGGGTGGTTTTGAAAAAAAAGATTGTATTTTCCGTTGTTTTTTTTTTCAGCCATGATTACTATTTATTTTATAATGATAATCTTGACTAAATACTTACCTATGGTTTATGGAGTTCAATGTTCAATTGTTGACATTAGCTTCTCCAACGGCAGAATAGAACAGAACGAACGAACATTTCATAATTAAATATTTTAACATGGCCATTTACGATAGTGCTATAAAAAAATAGAATCCATTTCACCGTTATATTGTCGCTCACGAGAAATTCAACGATTATAACCGATAACGTAATCGGTAATTTTTTCTCCGTTTTCTGATCGAGTCGGTCGAGATAACGACAATATTAATATGTATTTATGTCCGCACGCAACTAACTGACTGTGTACGATCAAATATCTATTTTGATTGATTTACGGCACCCATAATTTCGTTATAAAATCTTTTTTTCATTGTTGGTAAAGTATAGTGTTTGCTTAATAGTCATATTATTATGACGTATGTTTGTATATATACACGGATGATTAATAGTAAAAAATTCATCAATAATATCACAATTTTTTTTTTTTTTTGGTCCTGGGGGGGTTTGAACCCGAACACCCCCCCTCCCCGTATGTACGCCACTGCCTAGCACGTTTTCTAAAAGTACATGTTCGCTAGTTACAGTGCGTTGGAAAGGTCATTTTTTGATTATCCAAGGAGTTTTCAAAATAATTGGGAAAAACCAAAAAAAAAAAATTATAAGTAAAACGTCAAATATTTATGTCAATACGGATTTCATTGTTCTTAATCTTTACGAACTACGTTTTCTACCAGAACTATTGCTTCAATACAGATATTATTATAAACAAGTTCTGGCATTTTATCTGTATCTACAAATTCAAAAAATTGTAATCGAAATTGATTTTACAGATAATGACAATTATATGTAAAATGGAGTGTACACAGCTTAAGAAATTGATAATAATGAGCGTCTAACACAATGTGTCATTGTACTAGACACACATTTCAACTGTGTGGCCTGAAAATAAGAACATTTAAAAATGTAGTATTAAAAGCTCGAAAGGTAAATAGGTACATAACTAGTAGTGATTAAGCTGTTTGTTATATACTCATATGCAAAACTTTATCAATTATTTTTAAATTTTATAATAATTAAAAAATTTAAAAGTAATTACTGTCAACCCAGTCTAATGCTGCTTTATTAAATAAGAACAATTTTAAACAACTACCAACATTACCAAAAAAAAGTTGTGATTTAATTTTCGTCGAATTAATTTTGTGTTTCAAGATTTTAGTTACATTCTATAGGAGAAAAAGACCAAGGAATATGATTAGACACCCTGATTCCCCCGTGATAAGGTCACAATGTTCACAACAAAATAATTATAATGAGGCCACTTTAATTTAAGAATTTAAATATTTCAGTATGGGATTTCTACTGAAATTAAATTGGAATTCCAATATTGTTTAGTGAATTCGAGACCTGTTGAAATGTGTACAAAATATGAGGATATGAAAAAAATGTTTTATTTGTAAATTTATATTGCATAACAATTAATTAAAAATATTAATAAAAAAAAAATTGAAATTTGTATTTAAAACGACAACATTAAATATAAATAAATTAATAAATAATATAATCATGTTTAAACACTTATTATTTTAAATTAGTTAAATATTACTTCACTCAACAATTATTAAGAAAAAATATGAAATATTCTAAAATTATGGTAGTTATAATAGTGTTAAACGCTATTTTCGCAATCTACCAAGTGCACATGTCCAATTACTAAAAATAAACAGAAACAATTAATCCGATATAACAATAAATAAAGTACAAGTGTATAACTTAGATATTTTGACTCAGTTTGTATTTGTGTATGCATCCATACATGGATCAATGAGTCGAAAATTCCCAAGAAATATGTCTACTTACTTACATACTACACTTAGCTATTTAACTTATACAAATACAAATTTGAAATAGTAAATAAGTTACGAAATTTAATCAGATTCTAGTAGTGTTTTATAACAAATAATATGTTTAGTTTAATTTGTAATTGAAGTTTGATCCATTTGATTACTATTGATAAATTGTACAACATATTTCAATAATAGATTTGGAAGACTGAAAGAGTTATAGATATTTGTATAATCAGAATAGAATAAAATGTGACCATTAAAGTCCGGATATTGTGTGCGTATTTGATTATTTTTTCATCTTTTTCTTTAGTAAACGACCTTTAAGATTTTACATAAATCCTGCCACTGATTATTTGTTTTTGATCAATTATGTTTTTATTATTTTTGGTTATAGTATTGCATTGAGCATATCATAAGTTTCATGATAATAGAATTAAAATAAAAGAACATTATATTGCATTTTTTTAATTTCAAAAGTACATTTCTTTTAAAATGTATATTTAAATTTTTTGTCAAATTTTGGTAAGTTTTACAAAAAACAATATCAGCTGTAGTTAACATTTTTTTTTAACAAACACCAAAAACCTAGAACATAAAATGTAATTTTAGTGAAAAAATTTTTACGGACATTTTGAAGATAAATATGTATAGTAATAAACAATAAATAGTTGTATATTCTTTATTTCTTTCTTAATAATATTTTTTTTTGTGAATTAAAAAAGTAAAGAAACAGAGAGTAAGATAAAACTATAATCAATTCAAACTAAATTTTAATACAATTTCAGTTCACAATTGAAGTCATGAGCATATTTAGCTTGTTTTTAGTATGTAATCCGGACTCTAATGATAATTAATACAAAAACCTTTATTTTTATTTAAAGAAAAATATAAAATATAAGTTAAATATCAAAATATCAATGATCAAAAAAATGTTGGAAATGACAAAGAAACCTTTTTTTTTTTTTAACAAAATTTGAGTACGTAAAGTTTGATAAAACTTCCAAACTAAATTGCAATATTCAAATTGTATAATTTTTAAAAAGATTTAATTTATCAATAATATACTAAATGCATTTTTAATAATAATAACATGGTTTGCTTAGATGAACTTATGATATCTATTTTTATTCATCAGCCACTATGGTCATCTTCAAGAGCAGCTATCAAAAGTTAAAAAAACATAATATAGTATATAATCATTTACACCAATTAACACTGACATAACTGAATTTTTATCAACAAATAATATATCATTGATAATTTTACCATTTTTGTTTTGTATAATAACTTTATCCAGCTCATCTCTAAGTGTTTGGGCACTGTATTGATATCTACTTGTTGAACACTCTGGAAATTCTGTTTTTTCAAAAGTGGGACTTGGTTCTGGGGTTTTACAAAGCGTGGAGAACATTTCAGGTGTGCTTTTTGGTCTAAAATGTATAAAAACATAGTTGTTAGTTATTTGTAATATCCCAGAGAATCAATTATTATTAGTTACAATATTTGAGGTATCATCCCAGTAAAAAATAAACAATATTTACTTACAAATCATTTATTCCATAACTCTTGTCCACCAATGATTTCCATTTATTATCTTGCGTTTTTTCAATTTCTTGTGAAAGAATTTCACATCTTTCCCTTAAAATTTGTTCTTCCATTTCTTTGGCTATGCACAAACATAATATTTAGATTAATATTAGTTAAGTTCTATAAGTTAAACTTACTCTTCAATGTTGTTTGAAGTTTGGCGATTTCTAATTGAAACCTATGTCTAGTGTTTTCAAACTCCTGCTTAAGTTGACTCTCAATTTTTTCTCTTTGCACTTCCAACTTTCCTTGTTGATCCATCTATACAAATTTGATGATTGTTAAATTATATTTTAGACAATTTTAACTTTTATGTATAGAATGTAACAAGACTAACATAATATTATTTTTTTATTATTATTATTACATCTTGTAGCTATAACTAAAATAGTTTTTTGTTTAATTTTGATATTTAGGAATTCAAAATACAAAATGTAATTGTATTTAAAATTTAAATCAGATTAATCAGGTTTACAAAAAAGCTTTTTCAATTTTTATTTTGAATTTCTAAAGATTAAAATTTAACTAAATAATAATTAAATTATAGTACCAAGATGTAAAAATAATTTAAAAATTCTAAAAATTAAAAAATATTCAATAAAAAAAATATGGACATACTTTGAATGATGAATGGGCCTGATTAGGTAAAAAGTTGGGAAGTTAGGAAAAACAGGGAAATTTTTATTTATATCTGCACTCAACAACAATAAACCATTGCTAACAAAAAACTATTTTGACCGAAGTTTCTCACATGAAAACTGCTTAAAAATTCAAAATTACCTCTCTCAAGTACCAATTAAATAAAATTTTCTTTCAAAAAGAGGAAGATTTCTGGTAGAAAATATACTCACAGAATAAAAAAAAAAAAAAATAAACATCATTGTAAAAACAATAATATATTCCTCGCTATACTTCAAATTTTAAAGTTATTTCTATTATTTCTTTACATATGTTAAATATTCCTGTTACACCCTATATATACATTTATAATGCTGACTTGTTGAGATAACAATTTATTAAGGTCACAAAATTTGTCTGCCAATTTTTGTTCAGATTCCATCTTCACTTTACTAATTTTTCTTTCTTGTTCAGTTTTTAATTTCAATACTTCTTTTTTTGGCACATAATCTTTAGTAATTTTATATTGTAGCTCTCTAAGTAATTCTAGAGTTGAACCACATGACTGATGCGCATTAACTTCTACAGCCAGAAGTTTTACACGTTCATCGAGTTCCATTCGTTTATCTTGCTCTATTTTTAACTGGTCTTGTAACTGCGTTATCTATAACAAAAGTACATTAATCAAAAACACATATGAGATAAACTTGAAAAAAATCAATTATAATACATATAATTACTTCATTTAATTTCAACTAAAATTCCAACATAATATTATATTTTACTTATTCATAATATTTTCAATATTTCAAAATATTTTTAAATTATTAATCTTATGTATACAAATATGTTACACTCACTACAGTTTTGTTACATATTGTATTTTGATCAACGGGAATGTCACCTGTGCATACTTCGGGTTTCTATAAAATTAAATATTATATATTAGAGGTTATACTATAGAATTTCAATAATTTATAATGGACTACAAATAATTAAACAATTTTTTTTTTTTTTTTAATAAATTTGAAAATCGAAAACAAATACACCCTTCACATTAAATCAATACATAATTTGTAATCATAAATTCCATTAACAACTTATAGTTTATAATACATTTTCAAATTGTTAATGATATGGTTGCATGATTGGATGGACAGCAAACATTTTCAAAATAGTTGTATTTATAAAAGTCTGGGATCTTCTAATACACAATGTCAATAATAGTACACGGTGATCCATTTGTTTTGGTACACTCATTATCTCAGAAAGTATTAACTTTTTTCGTAATTTATTTTAAAGAAAATTTAAGAAACAAGCAGTTCTATAAATTTACATATATTTTATTTTTTGTTACCCTTATTTTCGGGGGTAAAAACCACTACCAACTTTTGATTTTTAAATAGCTTACATTAAAATGTTCATAAATAAATGGAATATTAGTTAAAATAAATTCTGATGTTGAAATTTTCAATTTCATTAAACTGTTGACGAGATATTTTGGTTTAAGTTGGGGAAGAGTAGTAGTACATTATTAAAACACTACGCGCTGGGTCACCATACAAATGAAGCTTCACTACTCTCCCTCAAAAATCAAAAGTAGTTAGTGGTTTTACTCCCAAAAATAACCTAAATGTAAAATTTTAAAGCTGCTGGTTTCTTAAATGTTCTATAAAATAGATTATGAAAAGAAATTAATACTTTTTGAGATAAGAAGTGTACCTACTTAAATTAATCACATTGAGTACATTCTGAATTTTAATATGTTTGATTTAAAAATCGTTAAAACATTCGTGGACAGTTGAAATTCTTAAAGAGGAAAAAAAACTATTTTAAAATACGCATTTAAATGCTGCTGCCATAGCAGTAGTAATTCGAGTAATTTAAGTCAGAGAGAAAATAAAGCTAAAAATAACATACAAATAATACAGTGCCCAATGTTTTGAAGTATTGTAGTGGGACAGTAAAATATCATCTTTAAAATCATTGAAAATAATACTGCTATAACAGCAATGCGTTTTTTTTTTTTAATGATACATATTCTACTGCTATAGAAGTAGTGATATATTATGTACATCAACTTTTAAAAATACTGCTATAGCAGTGGCTGTCCACGAATGTGTTAATATAAATAGTATATTAAAACTATTGTCTTTATAATATTATTAAAACTTACAGTTGATGTTTCAATTTGTTTGCATGTATTTTTAGAACTACACTCATTGTTTATTTTATCAATTAGCTGTAAATAAAAAAATAATATAAGAATGTGTAATTACTACTGTATTATGTTCAATTACATCGTTATTGATTTGTTTGAGATATTGGTTTTCTTTAGTTAAATTTGTTGAAGATAGTTTAAGTGTTTGAATCATGTCTAAAGCTTCTGTATATTTGACATCCAACTGATCTACTTGCTCTTCAAGTCGTTTAATCGTTTCATTTTGACTAGAAATATCTTGTTTATGATTTTCTAGCTTGTATTTTAAAAGCTCTGTTATTTCTTTGTAACCAGCTGATTCTTGTTGTAATCTATCTTTATCAAGTGTAACCCTTTTGAGATATGCCTTTAGAGATTCAGTTCTCTAAAACAAAATGTATATTATTAAATTTTCAAATAAAAATAGTATTCATTTATTTTATTTTTACAATTATTAAATTATTGTAGTCCTACTTTTAATGCATATCTAGTCCGTTTATGTGTTCCATAAATGTCCTCATGACTGGTAGAAAATGATATTGTATTTTCCGTATCAGAATTATCCGAAATATTATCTTCTTTTGAAGTTCGTTCTGTCAAATTACATTAGACCAACATGTAAAATCTATCACATACTAATAGTATGTAACAATATACTGCAGAATAATTTAATTTAATATTATAAATAAACAAAATTTAAAAAAATGAAAACCAATAATTATGAATTGATATTTACCCGTTGTGGACTTGGACTTTAGTGGGCCAATTTCTTCAGATCTAAAATTACAATTTAGTTCATGTAAATTTAATAAACTTTTTAAAAAGAAAAAAAGTCATTAAAATTAAATTAAGTATCAAATTTTAATTTGAAAAAAAATTTAAAATACATGTAGGATTGTGTTTATAAAGACAAAGTGACAAAACAAGCAAAAATTAAATTATCCTTTTCATATGTTTCTAAAGTTCTGTGATAGTAGCAGACCAAATTTATTTTTAACAACAAAATTGAATACTCGACATACATTGAAGTTAAATATTTAACTACAAATTTCTTAATACTAAAATAAATATTCTAATTATACTTTAACTCAATTGCTCTATAGTAACAATGAATATAAGCTATTATTAATGAAACCAAAAAACTTAACAAATTAGACTAATTGTTATTTAAAAACATGCATTGAAGCAAATAGTCAGTCTATATACTGAAGTACCAAATAATTAAACATTAATTTAGTTAAAAAAACTATTGTTAAATTAAATTATTCCTAATATTGATCATTAAACAATAGATGAAACTTAATTTTTCTATGATTTAAACTAAAATGTGAAATATCTAATCAACTCACTCGCTATCTTCTGAATCGCTATTATTTCTAATTACAGTATCTTGTTGTACAATTTTATCATTCTTTTTATTTGGACTATACCAATAATGAGGACCTTCGTCTTCAGATGTTTCATTATCCTTAACTTCTAAATGGTAATCATCGTGATGCTCATCGTGTACTTTAGGCATTCTCATAGATAATAATAGACTTCTTTTTGAACGTAGACTTGAATCATCACTTTGACTGTCCGAATCTCTCTGCTGGTTCTCAGATGTATCAAAATGTTGTTTTAGTTCCAAACTAAGCGATTTAGAACGTTCAAATTCTAAACAATTTTTATCGTTAGATTCAATTGGTATGCGTTCATTAAAAGATTTGCTTTTATTAAATGAAGAATGTGCAAAATTCATCTCAGGGCTAAGCTGATATAACGCTTTGTTTACGTCTGATGGCATGGTTAGTTTTAAAGTGCTTAACAAAGAGAAAGACTTATTTCTCGCATGTTTATTAGTAGTAGTTGTAGTAGTTCCATCTACAATGCTATCTGCAGACGCAGAAACCCTATTTTTATTTTTCTTCATTAATTTAGAAGTAATAAAATTATAAAATTTATTACTTTTTTTTTCTTCTTTTTTATCATCTAAGATGAGATAATTTTGATGAGGATCTGGTGGGAGACTTTCATCACTTCCCCATTCTAAATCTGAATCGTCTGTATTTACTGAACTTACAATTGGATCAGGAATTAGTTTTATACTCTCTTGTGTTTCTTTTTCAACTAATTCATTATCTGAAGTTTGCATAATCTCCGCCACTATTAACTCCCAACTTCTAGGGGGGTCCATGGATGGAGGCATTGTACATTGAGAAACAGACTCTTCATCTTTGATCAGTACAACAGATGTATTTTTATCTTCTGCAATTAATTTATTTTTCTCGGTTATTTCATTATTTAGTTCTATTGAGGTATTATTCACTTCTTTGTCATTGTCCAATGGAGAATTCAAAATTTTGTTTTCTTTTGCAGATTTATTATTGTCATTTTGTATTATTTCACTATTTACTTTATTAGTATTAATAGTTTTAGAGTCTAAAGTTACATTTTCCATTTCATTTGGTATCTTAGTAATAACTACTGTTTCTTTTATGTCTACTTTTTCTTTCATGTCTACTTCTTCTTTTATGTCTACTTCTTCTTTTATGTCTACTTTTTCTTTCATGTCTACTTCTTCTTTTATGTCTACTTCTTCTTTTATGTCTACTTTTTCTTTTATGTCTACTTTTTCTTTTATGTCTACTTTTTCTTTTATGTCTACTTCTTCTTTTATCTCTACTTTTTCTTTTATCTCTACTTCTTCTTTTATGTCTACTTCTTCTTTTATCTCTACTTTTTCTTTTATGTCTAACTCTTTTGTAATGGTAGAATTAGTAGACACAATTTCTTTTTCATTTTGATTATTTTGATCTTCAATATTTGATATAATTTTTTCGTCTTGTTTTTTACATATTATAATTTGAGCATTGGCAGTTTTTTGATCATTTAAAATTGTATTGTTTTCTTTAGTGTGAATTTCATCAATCTGTTTTGATTCATTCAAAACATTTTCTTGGGATCTAGATCTGGCCATCATACTCATTTTTTGCATAGATAGTTGATTTACTACTTTTGAATGACCTTCTTTAGCTGCATAGTCTTTTACAGATAAACCTAGAAAAAAATTGCCCATATTAAGAAGTATAAATAGTTCTCCTGTGTACTGGGATTAGAATAGGACTACAGAAACTCCTGCTTATCATAAAAGGCAACTAAAAGGAGATAGTGGAGAGCATTAGTAACCACTATTAATGACCCATTGGTAATCTCTGCAGCAGATATGACGATAATGGAAGGGTTTGGTGATGGCAGCTTTAGGAACTTAAGTACTGGCTCGCCAGCTGCAATGCAAAAAGTAGGGAAACTACTGCATTACTAAGTCCTGAGGATAGTGACATAATAGATACAGTCAAATTAAAAAATTGCAGAGGTAAAATAATCTCCCACTCAAATCTCCAGGAGGGAACTAACTATACTAAATTTTCATCAAAGTTGAAGTCTAAATGGAAGAAAACACAAGAGAATTATCAATGAGAAATGTAAGGTCCTTAGAAATTTACGGTAAATTAAAAAATCTCAAATTAGAAATTGAATGTCCTAATATAAATATAATAGGAATAAATGATGTACAGTGGCGGGACATGAGATTTCTCATCGACTACAGAATTATTTTTAACTGGGATGATCAAAGAGTAACTGAAGTTGGTTTCATCATGAACAAAGAAATAGGAAGAAAATTTGTTGATGTTATTCAATATAGTGACTGAATAACTACCATTAAACTAAATACAAACCCTGTTGATACTTTTATTCTACAACTATACATGCCAATTTCTGCCCATAATAATGAGGAAATAGAAAAAATCTACAAACAGATAAGTGAGGTGATAGTAATGAAAAAATAAACCTAATTATGTTAGGAGACTGGAAGGCATGAGAGACAGGAACACATGGAGTAACAGGAGAATGTGGTCTAGGAAAAAGAAACTGAAGAAAATCTAAGCTATTTAAGTTCTGTAAAGAAAAAAATCTAAATATTATGAATACAATGTTTAAACAGCCAAAAGAAAGACGATATACAATTGACCATGTCAAGAAGAATAAAAAGATATCAAATAGATTATATTTTAGTAAAGAATAGGTATAAAATATAAAAGTTATCCGGTGGTGGGCATAGTAACTAAAATATAGTAGTAATCGAAACAGGATTAAGACTAACAAAAAAAATAACTAGAGGAAATATGAAAATAAAATGGTGTATAGAGAATTTAAAGGTGAAAAAATAAGAATAATTCCAATGAGAAAGTAAATAAGATATTATAGGAAACAAACAACATAGAAACCAACCAGGTCACTATCGAAGAATGGGAAAAATTGAAACAGGTTTTCTACAAGAAGGCTCTTATTAAGAAGAGTTTTTTACGGAATATGGCATTGTAAGGGGCAGAGACATGGACAATACTTAAAGCGAAAAGAATTAAAGCTTTTGAAACATGGTGTTGGAAAAGAACACTGATAATGTTATGGGCAGAGAAAGTCAAAAACAAAAAAGTATATAAAAGAATGAATGAACAAAAACAATAAGAAAAAGAAGAAAAAACGGATCGGGTATATAATGAAAAATAATGAATTAGTAGCAATTATAGAAGAGGGAAAAGCAGGAAGAGGTAGACCAAGAACTGTGTTTATGAAACAAATCATAGTAGATATAGGAATAAACACTTACAAGGAAATCAAAGTAGTCATGATGGATAAGGACAAATGGAGGTCATTCCAAGGAGGTCCATTAATCCAATCTAATATCAATCTTTCGTTGAGAAAAAAAAAGAGATAAAAATAAAAAATACTAGCAGGAGTAATATGCATTTTAATTTAATTACCATTATTATCACAGGAATCAAGCTGACTTCCTCTTTCTAACAATAGATCTATAATGGACATGTTTCCAAGTTTTGCAACCACCATCAATGGTGTACGTCCTCGTTTATCTGATATATTTACCAAAGCCCCGTTGTCTAATATAAACTGTATAAGATCTCTATTTTCAGCCAGACATGCTACATGTAAAACTGATTCACCTATCTAAAATACATATTTGAAAATAAATCATACTTTTCAAACTTTTTTTTTAAAACATTGATAATGGATAATTACAAAACTTACACCCATTTAAAAATAAACATTAGGTAACACATAGATGAAAAAGCATAAATAAGTATAAATAAAATATAATTATACACAACAGACACCAGTGGCATACCCAGGAGAAAATCTAAGGGGGCTTCAGCCCCCCCAACCCATTGCCAATTAATAATTGACAAATTATCACTAATAAAATAATAACCCTATCATAGGTGTTTACATTACTTATTCAAATAATTTATTGAACTGCACAATTATGCATTTTGCAAAACAATTTCTTTTAGTCAAGTTTTTATAGTTTAACCGTTCTCATTGAAAAATCTTGGGTATGTCACTGACAGAGACCTTATATGGTCAGTATACCATTAAGTCATTTGAGAAACAATTTTAGTGCAAAAAAAAAAAAAAAAAGCAGTGATATAATATATACTCACAGCATTTTGTGCATTTATATTAATTCCCTTTTTAAGTAACATAGAAATTAAGGTAAATGAGCCTTGTTTTGCAGCTAAGTGTAAAGCGGAATTTTTATTTGCATCCGTGCATTTTATATCCGCACCTCTCTCCAACATTAATTGAACACATTCTTTTTGGCCGCATTCTACAGCCTATACGTGCATTTAGTTATTGTACACAAACAACATTATGTTAATTTATAGACCAAATGCTAAATGTTAACTATACAGTTTTATTTTATAAATTATTATTATTTGCAGTTACTTTTATAAATCATTAATATTTAATAAATGACTTTGAAGAATCTAATATTATAAAGCGTTATTTTTTTGCACATTATTATATTTCAAGGTGCAAATAAACAGATAAATACTTATGTTAGTTGTGTTAGTGTGTAATAAATTAACATGTAATTTAATAGCTATACATTAAAAGTATATTATATTTATTACCTCCACCAAATTATGAGCTTCTTCAAAGTCATATTTTTTAAGTAAATACTACAAACTACCACCATATTTAAAGAGTGATACCTTCAAGAACGGTGTATACCCATCAAAATCAACAATATCTAAGCTAGCATTGTTATTCAGCAGCACCCAAGCTATGTTATAGTAACCTTTGGCCATTGCCAAATGCAATGGCGTCCTGCCAAAATTATCCACAGTGTTCACGTCAGTCAACTTCTTTTGTAATAACGTTTTCACTTTTTCTATGCTGCCATGCCATGAAGCCCTGTGTAATCGGCTCATTTTGTTTTCATTTTCCGGGTCAATTTTATAGCAGTACATTGCATTCTCCAATTCATCATTGTCGAGTTCATCTCCCGACGGTGTACCAGAGCTACATTTATCCTCTTTCTTTCCTCCTTTCACCAATTTCAACATTTTCTTCATTTTGGATTTAAGTAATGTTGTGAGCGTGTGAAATTTCCAAAAAAAAATTGTATGTATACTCTACTCAGGGTGCAATCAAATTAATATAATAATGTTACATATTATCCAAACTTCAATAATACAACTTTTATCTTAAGTGTGTGCACAATTTGTTAATTTTGCAGTATCAAATGGCTACCTTGCAAGGTAGAAAGAAAAATCAATAATACTACCTATGGTGTACTTTTCAGCACAGGTCATAAATGATTTAATATTATTACTACTTCTATGAGAAACATTTAATATTACATTTATATTATGTATGACAATAAAATAGAGTTTAAATGTACTGATGTGCAACAAATAGTAGATAACACATAAAATACATTTTTAATCAAAAAAAAATCAATGAACTTTGATACATAATAATAATATATAATTGTATATAAAATACACAAACAGCATGCGCACAAATTGTTACTTGTTAGCCACTAGGTAGTGTTAAGAAACTAGGAATCACGAAGTAAAGGAATAAGGACTAAAGGTGTCAATGTTTAAAATACTAGTTTCTGATTGGTTTATTAAAACGTAGATAACAGTTTTCATATCACTAAAATCACCATTATCACTATTATTGTGATTCTTTCATGAATCTAGAATCCAGATTCAGAAATCAAGTAACATTCAGAATTAGATCACTATTCACCAGATAAATTATTATTATGGTATGTATTGATATTTTTAATACATCTTTACTAAAACAATATGTTAATTAAATAAAAATAAAGAAAGGTAGATATGGTTGAATAATACTTTCTATTTAAGGAGGTATCTTAAATATGTATTTTAGATACAATTGTATCTTATATCACGATACAGTTCTGGATAGTACTTATCAGTAATACAATATTGAAGTTTATGTTTCTAAATATTTACTTTAAAGTAGATAGGTACTAGGTACGTATATCGCACAAAAGGAGGCTATGTGGATCATTTTTTCCACTAGATTTTAAAAAATACTTTAAATGTTTAATAATTAAATAAAAATGGATGAAAATTTAGGAATTTCAAAAAAATGTTCCACATAAAATGTTTTAAGATACAAAATTAATGAAAAATATAATTAATATTTTAATGTATCGAGTAACTAGGTAGAATTTTAATAGGTACCTATATAAGTATTCAACATCCAAGTCTCTTTAATGTAATACTTATTACTTAAGTAGGTATCGAGTATTGCGTATTTGATACTGCAAATTAATGTTTTTAGTATTATTGAGTATTCAAATATCCTTTTCAAATATCTTTCAATTTCGAGTTTAGAGCTGACTTCTTTGAAGAATTGAACAACAGTTATGAAATTAAAAAGTATAAAAAATGTTGGTTAAATAAACTTGAGCCTTTTGTTAATTAGTAAATTGTTTTATAATTAATCAATGGTAAAAACAATTGTTTATATAATTTTACATTCATCCCAACAGACATATTTAAATAATTTTTCTTGGTATTTTTATTCTAGAAAACTAAATATATTTTGTTTTATTATTTTATGGTTCCAAGAATTTATTCACACTGGTTTTTTCGTCATTAAAATGAACCATAGAGTAATAATTTTCTTGTGACTTTTTGTTCATTTACAACAGAACATGCATATTTAAGTGTAGCACATCCAATGCCGTCCATGGATCCATAAGCACAGATAACCTGTGGTTACTTCAATTTGTCCCGAGAAATAGCGTTTGTAGCAACATGTTGCTAGAACTATTGACAGATTTGTACCGTATAATAGGAGTTGAGAATCCTTTCTTTTTAGTAAAAATTATTTTATCTCAATACCTATTTGGTATCTAATGAGTACGTATCTACATTACCTATCTATTTGTGAATAAAATATAAATATTCAAATACTTTTAAAACGAAGTACTCAACACATTTATTTAATACAAATAACACATTTTAAATACATTTTATAAGTATTCTTTACAAGACTGCATCTCAATTATGTATATCATAGACCATGAATGGGCAACTTAAATTTACCAAAGAGCCAATTTTTAGAACTCAAAAATCTAACGTGCCAGAGCATAGAAAGCAAAAATAGTCATTCAAATTTACAATTAACATTTATTTTGTATAACTTTTACAACTTATTTAATGAGTTACCATGATAATTCAGCAAAACCAACTTCTATTTCTTAAGTGGAAACACGTAATTTGTGGCTTTTCATCTGGTCATTTTTCCAAAAATGACATATCTATCTCTTTGGTAGATAAAAACATATCTGTTTGTAACTCACATAAATCTAATTGAAGTGAAGCATCTTGCTTTTCAATTACAATTGCCATCGGATTTAAAAAATATTGATTTGTAGATTTATTTACAATCAACTTAATAAAATTAAATACAATAAACGCTAAAGTTATTTGAAAGTAATTTGAAATTGTAGCACAGGCTGGATGCAGACCGCAGGCCTCAAATTATTTATCCCTGTCATATACCATTAAATTAGTGTAAATCACTAATACATTTTAAACTAATAAGAAATATATACCTATATTTAATAAGAATTTTACCATTAACATAGTAATTTATAACAATGTATACGCCAACAACTTTTATATTTTTACTACAATCTAAGCACCACAATTATTGCAAGTGCCGGGGTTTTCCAACGAACAAACTAGCTCTTGCATTTCAATAAAATTATTCTTCTCCGTTTTTCTAGTGACATTATTAGACAGAATATTTTTGTTTACTGTAAATTGTATAGGATCAGCAGCTGGTCTTGTTCGTAAATAATACATTCCTGTTTTTAGGCCCTTATATAAAAAAAAAAAAACAAACAAGTAAATTTACTATTTATTTCAATATATTGTTCAATACATAATATGACAGAGATAAATTACTTTTTTCCATCCATAAAAATGTACAGATGATATTTTACCAATAGAAGGTTGCTCAATATGAATGTTTAATGATTGAGATTGATCAATATATGGTGCTCGATCAGCAGCCATATCTAATATAATTTTTTGAGATAGTTCCCAATTTGTTTTATACAATTCTTTAATATTATCTGGAATACTTTCTATTTTCTATTGAAATAATAAATTATGGATATTTAACTAATTTGCATTGTTAAATTGTTTTAATAATATGTGTACCTGTATTGATCCTTTATAGTAAAGCAATGTATTTTTCATATTTTCATTCCATAGATTAAGCTTAATGAGATCATTTATTAAATGATGATTTACAACCTGGAACATTTAAATACATTTTAACTTTAACAGTGGCATAAACTGGGATCTTATGTGTTTTTTCCCAATTATTGTAAAAGCTACTTGGAAAATTAATGACTCTCAATGCACCAATGAGATCCAAAATATTATAAAAAGCTCTTGTCATTTTTGAATAGATCAATATTTTTGAGTTATTAATAGACAGACAATTGTTCTCAAAAAGGTACACATAATAAAACCAATGGAAAGAGTACAAAACAGAATAGGTACAAAAAATTGGTATATTATTATTTGTATTCATATATTGTTTAAACATATACACTTATTAAATGTATCTGTAATATATAACTTATTAATAGTATGCAATGACCATATTTAATTATTTATAGTGTATATTTATTAATATGTATAAATATTAAATAGATACATAAATATTATATAAGTTATAGAGGTTAAACTTATATTGTTGTGATTAAGTGTATTCATAATGTTAAATTTAGAATATAATATTATTAAGCAAATACATGTAATAAAATACCTTCGGAGGGTCATATGATGCTACTGTTTTACTAAACCTAGGGTTCCGTGCTCCTATTGAGGAAAACCCAGGTGGTCGATTTTAGTAGACATAAGATATTGTAGGGTGAAGGAATTGATTTCATAGTTGATAATACCTTTGTGCCTGTTGAAGGTGATCAGAATAATTTCACAGTACCTCTGTTGTACCTGTTAGAAGAGGTGACAAATGGGGATATGCAAGGTTGGCAGCTAGTGTAAAATTCTACCAAACAGTAGACAGCATTCTAAACAAGACTTTGGCATATTGTCCCATCTCAGATGTACACAGGGATAACAGGTGAAAAAAGGTACCATGGTATATGAAGTTTGCAGATAATATAACTATGATAGGACAAAATCTGGAATAAGTTAGCAATAGGCTTCAGGAATAAAGAGTAGCACTTAGAGTCTAAGGATAAATAAAAATAAAACAGAGTAGTGAGTTTGAAGAAACAGAATAAAACAGATAACAATTACAAGTGGCTATGTTGAAAGTTTCAAGTACATAGGATCTTTGGTACAATCCTCATTTTCATGAGGATTCAACATAGGATTAAGTGTGATTGGATAACGTGGACAGAAATGTCAAGTGTTTTATGTGACAAGAGAACTCTAATGAAACTTAAAAGTTAACTTCTACGAAAGTGTGGTGAAATTGATTAAGTTTTTTGGTTTTGAGTGTTAGAAGGTAGACAAAATGTAAAACAGAAAATGAGTATGGCAGAGATGATAATACTTAGGTGGATAAGTAGAGTAACAAAAGAAGATAAGATAAAGAATGAATACATAATAGGTCATTTTATAAACATGATGAGGTCATAAACTGAGATAGTTTTGGCATGTCACAGGGAGAGACTAATCTGATACACTAAGAATTTTAATGTAAATAAACTTAGTATAAATGAAGCAGAAAAGAAAACTGAAAAAAAGATAGTTAGATGTGATTAAAAATAACATGAAAACAGCTAGTGTATGCGAGATGGGTAATAAGATCAAGTGGAAGTTTAGAACGAAGGTGACTAACCACAAAATAGTTAAAATGAAGGCGATGAAGAAGAAATTTAGAATATAATAAATATATGATTAAGGAACTGTTTGGGATCAAAGTTCCCCACAAAATAGGTCGTCTTACAAATTGTTTACAACAATTTAGCCCAATTTATGATACTAAACTTGAACAACATTATTACAAATAATACAATTTACTAACGGTAAATTCTCCTGAGAGAACACGTCTACAATATACATTTGTTGTGTATGGTTCTATAGATTCGTTATTTCCTAGAATTTGTGCTGTTGATGCAGTTGGCATTGGTGCTATCAATAACGAATTTCTTACACCATGTTTTACAATTTTTTCTTTCAATTTATCCCAATTCCATAGATTAGTGGGTGTAACATTCCACATATCAAATTGTAAAATCTAAAATCATAATCATTGATTATTATACACCTATTTTACTATAACACGAAAACACATACACCTTGACTAATTGGAGATCCTTCATAAGATGAATAAGTTCCGTACTTTTCAGCTAACTCACAACTACTTTCCAATGCACCATAATATAATGTTTCAAATATTTGAATATTAAGTTTTCGTGATTGAATAGATCCAAATGGATATCGCATCAAAATGAACAAATCAGCCAATCCCTGAATGCCTATTCCAATTGGACGATGTTTTTTGTTTGAATATTCAGCCTAAAAATTAAAAACAAAACATTCTCTAAACATAAAAATGCATAATGTATTATAAAATGTAATTACCTCAATGACGGGATAAAAGTTCACATCAATAACTTTATTCAAATTCTTGGTGACAATTTTAGTAATTTTTAAAAGCTTTTCAAAATCATAATCCCCATTAGATTTTATAAACATATTTACAGCAATTGAAGCTAGATTACATACAGCTACCTACAATGACAAAAAAAAATTAATACCATTAGGTGTAATTAAATAATAAATATGATAATCAAGTACCTCTTCTGGTGAAGTGTATTGAATAATTTCAGTACAAAGATTACTACATTTAATTGTACCAAGATTTTTCTGATTACTTTTAGCATTGCATGCATCTTTGTAAAGAACATAAGGCATGCCAGTTTCAATCTGGGATGTTATTATACGGAACCATAACTCTCTCGCTGATACCTGTCTGTTGAAAAGTTTTTGATCTTCGTAACTATAAATTAAACATACATACGAGTATTAATAGTATTACATTAGTGTTGAATCCATACAATTTTTCTGGAGGGCATAATTTTTTTTTCATTGGTCATTTCAATGTTAAATGTAATGAGTAACGAATGTTGTACATTGTTAATAAATACAGTTAATTGACAGTTTTATTTGTCAGAGGCAAATTACAGCCCAAAAACATAAGTTTACGTGGAGGTGTTTTAATGAATATTTTATTCTATTATTAAATTACTTTGACCTGTTCTCACAATATCTAGTTAATCCAATTAGGTGGATAAATTTGCCACTAAACATTAAAATTCTGTTGGTTAACTTATGATTAGAGCTAACCAACACTTTAAGAAACAATGTAAAAACCAGGCTTAATATTATTTGATATTAATTAAAGTGTATAATACTATTCTGCACATTTTATAGTAAAATTAAAACTAATGAAAAAAAAAATATGAATATTTGTAATACTGTTCAACTAATAACTAATTTGATCAACATTAAATTTATTTATTTGATAAAATGTTTTTATTTTTTTGTCTACAGACGAAGTACTCATATGTTTAGTTTAAACTTTAAAAGTATTATAAATAATTCAAAATATTTAATTTAATAAAAACACATACTTTTTATAAAGTGTAACAAAGTCAGCTCCCCAAACATCAGATAAACCTGGACATTTATACGGACACATCAAACTCCAGAGTTCATCAGCTTCAACACGTTTCATGAATTCATCAGGTATCCAAAGCCCCAAGAATAAGTCTCTAGTTTTTTTTTCTTTATCACCAGTATTTTTACGCAATTCCGTAAAATCATAAATATCAGCATGCCATGGCTCAATGTACACAGCAATAGCACCAGCTCTCTATTTAATTTTATAATTTTTGTTTTCTTTTAATATACATAATTTATACTGCACAATTTGGCCAGTAAAATTCTTATTTTACTATTTACAGTTTTTTAACATAAAATTTAAAAAAAGAGCTGATATTGGGGATAGGAGCGACCATTGTTGTAAGTGGGGATTTCAAAAGGTAGGATACATAAGGTTATTTTATTTATATCTGTAAGCAACTATAAAATATTGCTTGACGAAAAAGACGATTCCGAGTGCAGTACAATGATACATAATTTGAAGTGTCGTATTTTTTTTTTTACATTTTTCATTTGAATTTGATTTCAAAACATTTATTAATAAAAGTTGTCTTATAATTTTGAAAATTTAACACGTCTAGGTAAGTCAAATATAAATATTATTACCAAATCTCAAGTCTCTACGTGTATTTATAACTGAATTACATAAAAAAACTCCTTAAAAGCTCAAAAGTTTTGGCGATGATACTGTAAAAAAGTAAACAAAATAGGTGTCAAGTGATTTTATGATTAAATCATTTTTTCTGGTAGAAAACGTCGTCTATGTTTTTATAAAATAATGAAATCGTGAAATTGTATGTTTTCTTATGTTTCTCACACTAAAGTGCTTTTATTTAAAAAAATGGCGTCGAAAATCAAAAAATGTCTTGTTTATAGTACAATAAAGACAACTTGAGCTTTCAGAAAAGTAGCTACACGTAAAAATTGTAGTTAGTTTACTAGGAAAAAATGTATCCACAGACTAGAAGAAAGAAAAAAATTAACATCTTAGTAAAACCTATAGTTCTTCACTACGCTCGGAATCTAAAATAAAAATATATTGAATTTACTGAATTTAATTACTTAACATGAATTAATGAATACTAACTTTTCCACCTTGATTGACTAATTGGGCTAAAATATTCAAACATTGTAATCGAGGAACAATTCCAGGTGGTTTATTTTTCGGATATTTATTTTTGATTGATGGTGAATCTGCTGCACACATATTGTGCATATGTATACCAATACCACCAGCATATTTGGAAATTAATGCACAAGTTTTTAATGATTTATTAAAATCATCTAATGAGTCAGATTTGTTCGCCACCAAAAAGCAACTAAATATAACATTTTGATAATTGAACATAACATATTATATACAATAGAAATATAAAATGGTAATTTGATTCTGTTTGGAATGGGCGCTAATAATTGTAAGTCAATGTAATGATTATTACATTACCTAGACAGTTGAGGTTTAGGTGTGGCAGCATTAAACATTGTTGGTGAAGCATGAGTAAAATACTTTAATGACATCAAATCATATGTTTCTATAACAGAGTCAATATCTTCTCCGTGTATTCCAACTGAAACTCTCATTAGTAAATGCTGAGGACGTTCCACAATTTTTTTATTTTTTTTAAATAAATATGAATATTCAAGGGTCTGAAATTAAAAACGAATTGAATATAACAGAAAGAACAATTAATAAGGTTTCAAACTGTTCAAAAATAAATACAACACACTTTGCATACTCTAATAATTTTAAATTAATTGTATAATATTTTGAAACGTTAGTGTTATCTTTATTAATTTGTATGAAATTTGTTGACTGAATGAAAACAAGATCATACTATAACCACACTGTTGACACTAAACAAAAATTAATTAATTTCAACACATTTACCTTAAATCCAAAATAATTGTGACTAGAATCTCTATCATGTTTAATAGCATTATTTAATCGATCAGCATGTTTCATGATAACGTTATAATGAAAATCAGAAATAATTGGCATATATTCTTGATTACATTCATCAATCGTGGTGTACAAATCTTGAATTACATCTATAATAATTGTATTATTTAAAATACAAAATAATACTACTAAATAATTAATTTACCGCTAAATTTATCTTTAGTATCTTTATAAAGATTTGAAATAGCAATACGTGCAGCAAGAACACCAAAATCTGGATGTATAGTTGTTCGGAACCTAGCTATTTCTGCAGCTAAGTTATCAATTTCAATAGTACTAATACCTGGACATAAATCACTGATGACATTTGATGCTATTTCAGCCTAAAATTAATAAATTTAAAATACGTTTACATATTTTAAAATTAAAATCGTTGCAATTTCAATAAGTCTAAATAATAATAAAACATATTGCAGCACAGTTTAAATAAAACTTAAAAAACATGTTACAAACTATTATGGAAATAACTGGGCAAAACACCAATAAATGTCACTATAGTATAAGTTTATATTATAATTTATAGTAAATATGTATTATAGACATTAATTTTAAGTTTTAAGAAATCAAAAAGTGCAAATTAAAATAATAGATAATACCAGAGAAATTCAGATTTCCGTTTAGCAAAACGCTGTTGCAAACTTTTCTACACTGGCAGACAATCTATGTTCTGTTCACTAATCTGGTTTAACTCTTTCAGACACTGGGCGGCAAATGAAAATGGTACCTTAGATGCACAGGAATTTTTTTTTTATTTCCTTAACATTTAATACATATACTTACCAAACAAATAATTATATCACTAAAACATTCTTTAGTTAATTTTTAACCTTGAAATTTGCAATTTTAAGGTGGTTGGCTATGCTAACCACCATGCATATAATAACAAAATTGTCCAGTATATGTAAAAGTGTTACCATATAGTTTTTCAACAACCACAAATAAAATAAAATCAGTAAATTAACTTTAATTACTAAATTATAATTCAAACTGTGTCACAATAAAAAATATTGTTTGTCCTTTTTTTGAATAATAACAAAATTAAATAAATACCTTCTAAAAATAAAAATTTTAAATACATTAATTGTATATTATTTATTTTTTAATGTTTGTATACTATTTTGTTTTATGAAAATCTTAAAAGCAATTCGAATCTTTTCTCATACATAGATTTACTTTACATACAGAACAAGTCCAAATTGAACGAAACGGTTTTTTTTTTTGTGCTACATTTCGCACACCTTCTTGATGTTCTGATTGGTTGATGTGCTGAAGATTCATAACGTACACTTTCCATAACAATTGGTTTTTTTATGATACTACTGAAGGTCAAGCTTTTGGAATTGCCGGTGAAAATTTATTTTCAATGCTTATTATTTTGTTAGCCAATAAATCATTATAAATACTTCTATGAAAATCTTTATTGCTAAATTTTTGCATATTTTCAATTTCTTTATGTGTGATAAAAAAGTAAGTTATTGCAGATTCAACAAAATGAAAAATTAATCGTAAATATCATTTCATACTTTTTCTGTCAAGCTTATAATCACTGTTCAAACGATCAATATTATCCTCGAAGTTCATATTTTTATTGTAATCTATCAACACTTTTGCACAAGAAACAAGCTTTTGAGTTCCATCTTTAGATTTTCTATTTACATTACTAGTATCTTTAGGACTATATAAAGAAAATAAAAGATGAAGACACTTACTATCTATCCATTTATACATTACAATACGTATAATTATATAAATGCAGACACTAATACGTGGTGGTTACTGCAATTGACCACCGAAAATGACGACATTACACAAGACGTAAAGGAATTGGGTCGAATAGACTGAAAGATAGACGACTAAGAAAGGGAAATAAAGATAATCATAATGCACAGAAAACATTATAATGGATATTCTGGGAAAACCAACACAAATTAAATTCGACCAATATAGTTTTAGAAAATTAAATACAACTAAAATGTTTTTAATATTAATTAATATTGTTATATCCCGTGCCATCTAGTGGTATATGAACTAATCGGCTTTGGTGGTCAGCAACAATGACCACGAAATGAGAAAAAAAGAAAAATATTTTCTAGGTGATTAGCTACACTAGCCACCATGCAATAAGCAGAAAAATTAAGTGGTCAGCTGTACTACCCATCATACCGGAAAGAGTTGAATCAAAAGTGTGGTTAACATTATATATTACTATTTTTTTGTTTTCATTTAATACCTATTGTGTTAACAATAATTATTATGTAGGTATTTAATATTATTTAACATGGGTACCTAGTTCCTGCTACCTAAAATTTGTTTCTAAACCATAAAATTAGTTTCAAAGGGAGTTCCTATCTATTTCCACCAAATGAAAAATGTGGTTTAATATTCAAATATTAATGAACAATTGTATCATAAATTATTATTATTATATTATTAAATACAAATTGTACAGTTATGGTTGTTCTGGGGCGGTTAAATTAAATTAAACTAACAAATTTCACATAATTATAAATTTTAAATATCATATTAAGTATAGATATTTCACGACGCAAAAATAATAATAAAAATAAGTTTGAAATTATACAATAAAAAAAAAATTGATCATATTTTCGATATTTTTGTGTAAGAAACTGTGGTAAGAACAATCTTTGAGTATTAACAACTATTTTTACCTTGCATTCAATTAATAATAAACAAACATTTTATCATACATAAACAGAAAAAAACTCTAAATTTTCAATTCATTTATTTGCATTATAAATAATTGTAACAGATACAATTGGCCATTAACATTTATTCGAATATTAGAATAAAGTTTTTGATTTGGCGGAAAAGATAATCGTGAATCAACGTAAAAGTGAAAGGTATACTTTTGGCAGAAACCGGTCATGCCCCTTTTAGGACGTGTAAAAAGTAAAACATTAAACAAATAATGAGGTTTACCGTACACAATAAGCCCGTATACGGGAAGGGGGGTTAGTATAGGTATACATTTGTAATATAACAAAGAATAACTACAATTATAAATATTTTAACACCCCCCCCTTTCCCGAAAATTGATCCTGATTACCTACGTTCTTGGTGTACAATATATACAATGCAAATATATTTGAACAAGAGGAAGAGGCCCGGGGTTTTAATTATGGTGCATAAATTATTTCCCCCTCCCAGATTTTTATCTAATTATAAATCCACACTAACCGGTTCACTGTCCAACAATGTAACACTACTGTGCTACTACTTCAGCAAACATTTGATTTGACATTTCACAAACTTTACAGTAAATCCGTATTAGTGGTCCAACACAGGTCGCAATGGTCACATGGTTTAAGAATTATTTAGATAATCTTGAACCGCGGTTATGGATGAAATTTTTATGAAATTTGAAGTAATTCCAAAGGGAATATAAATAGTTTTACCAAGAGTGTGGTACCTATCAAAAATTATGCTCAATTTAATTTTGATAAGGTTAGCATTAAAAACCAGCGTGTAGTTTATGCCTCTATGGCGTTATTATCTAGAATGGATTTATTTAATTTAATATGTTAAGTGTGTATTGTGTATACATATATGTTATGTTTTGGACAGCCATGGTGCTTTAACCCTAGGTAGTAATATTAAAATGCTACGTAATGAAGTACCGGGTCGATGAAATCCATGTTAAGGCCACTACATAATTTTTCGATTCGTGAGGTGATCTTATCCGTTTGTACTTCTTCCAATTTGCCATCTTAACAAAATATATCGATGTTATTTATACTTAATAAAATAAAATAAATTTATTGTCTATATTAATTTAAAAAGTAAACATTAACTTACTACGTTTTTTAACAAAAAGCTTCGTTTTTCTTATTTCATTAGTCATGGTTAATATATTATCATTGGTCAACAAATACCTATGAAGGTCCAGTTTTAATAATTGTATTATTGTATTTCACTATTAGAGGGAATTACCACGGACCGGTATAGGTATTAAACTGTAAACGACTGAAGCGAAAGAGTGAATTTTACTAGATATATTAATTATACAAAAAAATGACAACTTAATCTTAAACTATTAGTTTATAGTAATGATGGATGATACCTAACAAATAATAACTAGGCATTGACATATTCAATAGTTCTTGTGAAGTTAATCGTTATCGATAATTATTATTAATTATTTATAATTTGTTTTCATTCAAATAATTTTTATTCATTCCGATAATTAAATGATAAATAATTACTCGAATAATCTTTATTCATTTAAATAATAATAACGATACTGCTGGAAGGTTTATAAAGTAGATATTGGTTTTTTTACGATATTGTTACAAATGAAAATTGATTCTAAGTAATTACATAAAATAATCATTCGATTTATTTCAGAATATACCTTAGTGGCCGAACGTATCAAAACCGGCTTTCAATCAAAAATCGGTCGAAAATTAATACATTTTCAATGTCCGTCAGAAATCATATTCTCAATAACTTAATGATATTCGACTGTTTTTCAATCATTTACTTCGTCTGGTATTTTGATATCGAACGCTTATATTCGATTGAAATTGAAAAAAGTGTTCTTCGATCACGGGTTTTCTATTGTTGTTCTACTTTCTCGCACTCAAAAAGTTCCTAAGGATTATTTTTGTATAATTTATATCGTGCGTAAGTTCGTTATTTTTTCCCCCGTGTAACCGTGCGAATAGTAGAATTAAAATAATACAAAAGTAATAGTAAAATAAAAAATTAATAATTAAAATAAGTGATATCTAGCTGTTAAAAATGCGTCTATACTCTATAGTTCGTTTACGTCACTATATAATACTTATCATTAAACGGGATCACTCGGGTCACTGGGGTAACTAGAATCAAAAATTATCTATTTTTGTTATCAGTTTCTATCAGTGGCGTATTCAACGTCAGGCTATATAGGCTGAAACCTAGGGCGGCAATTTAGAGGGGGCGGCAAATATGAATAAAATAGTAATGAATGAATTAATGAATAATAGTGAAATTTATAGTATTTATATGAAGAGTTGGAAAATGTATTAGTTAAATTTTGTTCAGAAAATCAGACACCTTTAAAACATTTAAAAATATGTATTCATGAAGAAGACATTAAAACAATTTATCCAAACGTGAAATTATTCTAAGAATATTTATTTGTATACCACCCACAGATAATCCTGCAGAAAGGTCGTTTTCGTGTTTAATCAATCATAATTTAATTGAAAAACATAAAAATTACCTTAATAATTTAAAAACAAAATGTATAAAGAAATTTATTAAAGTTTAACAATAATTTTTATTATTATTAAATAGGTTTGATAATATAATAATTGTAAATAGAGTCAACATTTTTCGTTTTTCCAATTCATAACTGTATATTATAATATATTAGAGTTTTATTAAATTAACAACTGGAAAGGACTCATTCATTTATAAGACACTAATCTTTGCGTACAAAAAAACCATTGAACTTCCTCTATACCTTCCCAACTTCTCACCTACAACAGTAATAGAAATCACCGACATAATTTAATATATTGGTGATTTTAAAAGACCTTTCGTCGAAGGTTCAGAAATAGTTAAACGCAACCATATTATTGAAATAGGTTTAAAAGTAAAACAGACGTCTTAGGATAATAGGGACAGGTGCAGCCACTGTTATAGATGGGAAGTTGGGAAGGTAGGATACAGAAGGGAATTTAATGTATATCTTTACAATCGACGAAGTACGATTTATACAACTTTTGCTGGATTCTAACGATGTTCAAGTGAGTTAACGATATATTATCAAGTTACGGGCAATATAATCCTGCCGTAGCAACGTGAACCGCACAATGAAACGTAAAATATGTGAACGTATGTTTGATAATTTATTTTAATTTGTTTTATTTTGTGTCAATTATTAGGTATTTCAAAAAGAAAAAATACGTCCTAGGATAATAGAGTGCAACCACTGTTTAATGAATATCTGTAAGCAACGATAAACCATTGCTAACAAAAAATGATTCTGAGCAGAGTTCAGTTGATAGTGATGCTTTGTCAACAATATATATGTAATTTTGTAATTATTAATAAATAAAATAATTAAATAGGCCTTAAATATTTCCTTTAATAATATTTGTTTAATATTATACTGATTTTCCAGGTTTCCTCAGTTTTCAAATTTGCTTGGAAAACTCTTTGGAAAATCGAAAAATGTCCGCTCTAAAGTACCTCCCCAGTCAAATTTCCATTTAAAAAAATTACCATCATTGTAAATCGGAACAAAATTGCTGGTAGAAAAGTTGTTCACAGAAAAAAAAATCGTAATATTTTAGTAATATATTCGTATATTTTTCCTCCGTTTTTTTTCTTTCGGTTTTTAAAATTTGATGAGAAAACTTGAAGAAATCGAAAAAACCTCCCTACAGTATCTCCTCAAACCGATTTCCTATCAGAAAAGGTGCTTCACTTAAAAATCAAAGCAACCTCACGGAGTAAATACATTTTAAACACTATGTTGTAGGTTTATTATATATTATGTAAGTTCAATACAGGTTTGTATTTAATTTATGCATTTTTATTATACATTTAGCTAAAATAGTGCTATATTTTAGTTATGGTCATCCATAATATTAACAAATAAAGCTATACATATAATTATTACAAAGAAACTTAGAAGTCAGTAATTGAACGTACATCTTCCCCGGTAGAGCAGTTCTAATAAATTCCATCAGGTAGCGACTCTTTCGCTTTCAATCGTGATATAATTAACTACACGATTTAAGATTGTAGTGATAGTACTATCACAGAACAGATGATCTACTATCTTTATGATAATACCCCTATCCTCTAGCTATAGATCACGATCATAGAAAGAGATTAAACTATGTAGAGAAGATAATAGAATGTCTATAGCAAGACAAGTACATCATTCGGTTTTCATAATTTGTGATTGTGCTTTGTAGTTAACTATTTTTCAGTTGACGTAAATTATGGTCAACAAAGCGCTTAACTTGAAACAAGTAAGTAAACGAGCTAAAATATAATACAATAATATAAATCGATTAAAACTTAGTAATGTTTACATTAAGCATATTGTAGGTTTTTAATTGTAAACAAATGTTCTGTAAAAAGGTACTAAAAGTTATTTATTTTATTATAATAGAATAAACTCTATTTACATATTGATTTAGAAAAGACCTAAAAGCAATTATTTCATAGTTAATTAACATGTTAATTTATTCACCTCTGATCAATCCACTACCAACTTCACCACTACTGGCGACTTTGCTGATAGCAAAGTTATTCTTACTTTCACTGTTAACTCACAAACCACCCCAATTCTCTCATTCCTGACCTCTCTTTTCTTACCATGCCAGGTGACTCTAGTCATCGTTTGAAGCGCAATTTGTGCTGTGGTTTACTAGCCAACTAGTCGCAGATCTCATATCATGTAGTTCCGTTAACTAATGGTTTTTTTCTATTAAGCTATTCCTGGTTGTTAACTTAATCAAATGCATTTATTGTAAAAATTATTTATTTGCAGATTGTATAATTAAAATTGATTGATGAAAAAAGAAAAAAATTAACATGTAAATATATCTAAAAACATAAGTAGGCATATAGGTTGGAAATATTTATTACCTACCTATATTTATTATTTATCTAAATTGTCAATAATTCCTATTTAAATAGGCCTATTACTTATTTAATTTAATACCTAATTTCTGCAATACTTATTGCTCATTCTAATGTTTATTAATATTAGGTACCTATTATGTATAATTTTTCTATAAATTATGTATTAAATTAAATTTATTAATTATGATTTATTTGTATATCTGTGTACCATAAATTATTTCAAATAAGTAAATTATGGTTTTTAGATATTTTTTAACTTAATATCAACAATACTGGGCATTTCCAATGCGTAACCTCCCTATCAATAAGATTCTTTATTATTTTTGTCACATAAAAACCTACACATTGTACTTAGTTGTATAGATTGTAGATTCATATATTTTATAGAAAAAAATAAAAAAAAGAATTACAAGCAAACCTTATAATATAATAGATAGTTGATGAAACAATTATATATATATATATGTCACAATTTTATTTAAACAAATTTCCCTCGATACAGTATATAGATTCAATATTAATATACATAGTTTGGTATACTGATTTTATAAGTATAAGAACTTATTAATTTTAAGTAGATACTTAATTCTTATTTAATTTTACCCAAATTTTAATACTCAATTAAAATATTTTATATGTTTATCTTTTAGTTTATGCTACGTCAGAAATCATTGAGACTATATAGAGAATTTTTGAAAACAATAAAAAACATACCGTTAGAAAGTGATAGACAACAATTTTTCAATTGGGTTAATGAAGATTTTAAAAAACACAAACTTGAAACTGATGAGGTATAGTTAATTTGTTTTATTAATAAGTCAAAATTCTTTAACTTAAGTCCATAAAATGATGAATTGTTTATGAAACTAATAATTTATTCAACTAATTAATATAATTTGATAATATTTAATATTTTTATTTTTTCAGTATTGTATAAAAAGTTTACAAAAACGTGGTGAAAAGTCATTGAATGATCTAAAACTCAATTTAGCTCTAAGTAGTCCCAAAACATTGTGAAAATAAGGTAATTATGGATTTTAAGCCTCAAGCCGAATCGGGATTACAACTTTTAGAAAGACTTTTAGCACGGCCAGTTATTAAAAACCTAACACCATTATTACCAGATGAATTGACTAGTGAAACCATAGAAATTATTGGAAATACTTCAACGGGAAAAACATTATTTTTGACTGAATGTATTGCCAAATGTGTTACCCCTAAAATTTCAAACGGCTTAGATGCTGGTGTTGTTTACATTGATCTAGATGGACAATTTGATATAACCAAACTAGTAAAAATTATTCAACGTTTATTAAAGAACGCTGATGAAGAATTATTAAAATCCTGTCTAGCAAAGTTAACATTGATCAATTGTTATGATAGTCCAACTTTGTATGTTACATTTCAAAGATTAAAATTATTTCTTACTGAACAGTCTCAAGTGGGATTAGTTATTTTGGATAGTGTATCAGCAAATTATTGGCAAGACTCAATATCCAGGGGTGAAAGGTATATGGACACATACGTGGAAAAAATGATCTCATCTTTGAAATTGTGTTTAGAAGATTTTAAAGTACCTATTATATTTACCAGACAGAGTTATTTTCAATCCAAACATGGGGATACTTCATCATTAGATTACATAAATCGTACAATTTTGTTTCAAAGATTAGATTCTGATTATTATGCAACTGTAACGAGAAAAAATGTAGACATTTGTTATAAATTCAATATTAACAGTCAGGGAATTATTGAATTTAATCAACATCAAAGTTAATAAAATTATAAAATTGTCTTATTTCTAATAAGAATTATTGTAATAAAAATAAATACATTGTTATTATATTCCATGAAGTGCTTTAATTATTTAGTTGTATTTTTTTTTTTTTTATAATTCTCTAGGTAGTAAAATTTCAAAATGTCTTCGAACTTGGAACTAAATAATATACAAAATCTTGAGCAAATTGTTAAGTTTATAGAAATTGGATGTATACCAGAAGTTTCAACTAATGAAAATCAGTTAGCCAAACGTAATGCAGTTTTATTTGCTCATATGGATGTTGCCAAATCTGTTTTTAATAAACTTAACGAGTTATTAAGTAAACTTCTAAATAATGATATAGAACTGAAAATTAAACCACTGGACATTTTGCACTCTTGCATATATTTATGTGGTGAACATTGTCAGTCGGACTTTCAGTGGAGTAATACTGAAAACCATAGGTTAATGAATTTATGTATTGTTAAATTATGCAGTCTTCTGCATTATTCAAATATTGATGAATTGTTTGCCCATGTAAATATTTCTAAAATGTTTGCTGGTTTGTTACATAAACTAGAAAATGAGAATTGGAAAAAATATCCAGCCGCTGTTGAATGTTTTATGTGGATCTTGAAATACTTAAAAGTAATAAACATACATATATATTATAAAATATTATATAACTTAATTAGTATGTTCTAGATGCCACGTTTAAATAACATATTACATTTAGTGATGCCATTACCGTTAAATATATTTGATAACTACCAGGATTCAAATAGATTGCTTGCTTTAGATGCATTTCAACACATTATAGATAATACAGTTAGTAAAATATTATAAATAATTCAATTTTAAATTTGTTGGATATTTTAATAATTTTAATATGATGTATTGATCTAAATTAAAATTGTTCTATGTTTAATATTAAGCCTGCTGCTGAATTAGCAATGAGTGGATATGATATTGTTTTGTTAAAATCATTAGAATCTGGTTTGCAGTCATTTCCATGTGAATTGATTCCCAATTTATTAAGGTGTATTTTGTCGCTAATTTCAAAAATGCAAATGAAACATTTAACCAAGAAAAATTCCATAGAAGTAAGTGTTATTAAATTATTGTTTAGAACAAACACATATACTATCTGTTCTGCCTGTGTCAAACGAAAAAAAATAGATAAATTATCATTATATATGCTATTACCAAATTACTGAACGAAATTTGGCTTAAAAAATCCCAAATTTAATAATTGTTTTTGTTTGTAGATGACTTAATTAAGTTGGATCACTTAATTTTTACTTATCTTTCAGTATTAGGAATCTAATCAATATTATATTATATATGCCAGGGGCATATCCAATGGGGGGAGTATTTAGGGCTCCCCAATACATTTAGTAAACCCTTCTGTCACTTTACACACAAGGTAGACATAGCCATCCAACAATATGAATGCTAATTGGAAAAAGGTTGGCACCAATAGGGCAAATATAGTATTAAGTAGCACAGAACAAACTATACAAATATCAAAAATAATTTTAAAAACATCATCAAGCTCCAAATTCTAAGTTAAGTGTTGAAGGGTTTTTAATTTAATTGATAAATAATATTAAGACATAGCCAAGGCTAAATAAATATTTTTTAGTGTAATGATTAATGTTAGTAATATCATAATTTGTAGTATTTTTAAATTTGTATTGCACTTTTTGTTGTATTTATACTGTGTATTTGGTGTATATAAAAATTAATTTTTACTCCTATTACCATATATAACCACACAACACAAAGGTTGCACTATAAAAATTAAAAATTATGCTTTCTTTTACATCCGTGTTACCAATTTAACCCATAAATCAACTAAAATAATTAGATTTGTTTACTAAAAAATAATAATACCTAAAAGCCGAATTTAAAAGAGAGGATTTTAATAGCTATTAACTACTCTGGACATATAGAACATTTTACAAAAAACTGCGTGTAAATACTCCAGTATTTTCTAAGATTACCTTTGACATCAAAATGGTACTTTGTTTTATACATACATTTTTTTTAATTTAAATTATTCAACTATATTTTACAGTGGACAGAGTTTGACAATGTTATGAACATTTTATTACCACGTATGGAAATGGACCATAAAACAGAAGCAATAGAATGTTTCGCATCAATTTGGCCAATTGTCTTGGAGTCTGTTGGATTTGCATGTATTCGGTGGTCAAAACGTTTGATACCATTATTTGCAGAATATATTATGCAAGAGCACGCGACATTGGCAACAGTTAAGGTTAGCTAAAGTATTGATTAAATATATTTGTTCTATACTTATTTAAACAATGATATTAAAACATATGACTTATATTTATTGTATCTCTAGGCAATTGAAGTATTTATTACACAAACGTGGCCGAAAAGTAATACTTATTGGAATGTATTATTAGCAATATTGATTAAAGCTCTGTACAATGAAGATAAAACACAACCCAAAAAAGAAAACATTTTGGCAATTGAAGAATGTATTAAAACATTAAAAGCATCAAGACCAGAATGTATAAATCCTATTTTGACTAAATTTAAAGAATGTAAAGAATTTCAATCAAAAAAAATATTTAAAGAATCTTTAAAAAAATTATAGACTAAAAATGTAATGCAATTTAATATATGATTTTTTTTTTTAGTTCTATACTTGTTTTAGATTTTGAGTAGAGCGAGAAATGTATTGGTTTTACAATGATATTTATTTTATTTTTTTTTTGTGAACACTTTTTCTACAATCTTACTCCAATTATCAAGTATAGCGCTCTTTTTGAAAGGAAATCTGGATGGTACTTTAGAAAGGTCATTTTTTAAAATTCTCATTAATATTCAAGATAATGAGGAAAACCTCGGTCTTTAGATTAAAAATAAGGTTGTCATTGACAACCCATTTTATTATTTTAATCTTTTTTAAACAATCATCGTAGTCATGGAAACACACATTATAATCATTTTACCATAATATGATATATACCATATATTGTATTGTTCACAAAGCAACACATCTACTGAATTCCACTCAGAATCGTTTTTTTCGTTATTAATGATTTATCATTGCTTACAGATATATATTCAATTCTTGTCTTTATCCTACCTTTCCAACTTCCCACCTACAACTGTGGTTGCACCCACGTGTAAAGTTTATGTCCTGTTTTTTATATATTCTGTGTACAAAAATTTTACCAGATATCTTGCTCATATATATATGATATAGACCCTTTTCTAAAAGTCCATTTTCTCGGGGTGGTATTTTAAAGAGGTCTTTTTTAAATTTTTTCAGGTAGTTTTACCAATGAAAAAAAAGAAAGTTATAATTCCTGAATTGTACATTCCAAATTTTTACAAGTACTTAACCAAAAAAAACCACTATTATCTATCTGCGGATAAAATAGGATGTACGTGACTAATATCTGAAAACTGAACTAAGTCGTGATTGCAATGCTGTATTCTTGCCACTCACAGTTATCTATACTGTAGTATAGATATCTGTGTTGCCACCTTGATTTTTGCATTTAACATTGATAAGCAGTTTGAATTGATATCAGATATTAATATGTTATTGTGCCATTATACCTATAGGTTCGATTGTAAGAGTTAAATAATATTGTACAAATTTAATTTTGTTCAAAGGTAGAAATATTTAATATGTTTAATGTATGTAATATGTATATAATGAGTAGTAGTTACTTACCTATTCTTGACTAGGTGTTTTAAAGAGCAGAGAATTTCATATAATGGTTATATTTTGTGTGTTGTAAATTTAATACTAGCACGATTATTTAAAATGTCAGAAAACTACAAAATACAGGTAAATGGATTTCTTATATACTATATCATCTCCTTTACCTGCATCCCAATTATTTGGGGTTCGCTCTTTTCGTCCTAAACTTCCATTTGACTTGATCTTCCTCGATTCACATACTTATTCTCAAAAATCCAATCATCTCTTTTTGGTCTTCCTTTTTCCCTTTTCAAAACTTAAAGTCATAAATGCTAGGTCATTATCATAAAAATGTGTTCTTTCAGTTGAAACAAGTTGAACAATCTATTCAACATTCAACCAGTGAGGACCAATTGAATGAGCTGTTGTCATTACGAGATAGTTTAATCGAACTTATAGCTTTGACTTCCGAAAGTCCTGCAACCAAGCAGACTGCTGAACAGTTTTTAGATGACGAATATGCTTTATTTAAGGTAGACACATGAAATAAATGCACTAAACCTCACCATTTATTATTATCAAATATTTTATTTTTTTTTTTTTTTGAAATTATTTGTTTTTTGGCCCTAATTTTGTAAATATTTCACTTGTTTTTCAAAAATCATTATAGAAGTTATGACGAAAAAATGTTTTGTAGTAATATGTGTGGGGGAAAAGCAATATACCTAACACCTAACCTACATTTTCAATCTGATACTACTTCAAAAAGGATAGTGTGCTAAACGTAAACATGAACCTTGGTACTCGAGACCCAGGTCTTCATATTGAACTTGCAAAACTTTAAAAACTACTTCAAATTGCTATAACTTCTTAAATAATATTTTCCGAAAAATTCTAATTCCATCATCATATTCAATGAAAACGACATTTAAAAAGAAAAAAAAATGGAATATTTAGTTTTTGTTATACATTTTTTCTAATGGTTTTCCCGAAAAATTCAAACATTTCAATGTTAGGAAACATTTTTTTCTAAAAAGAAGAATTTGAAAATTGTAAGTTAATTGGTAAATTGCACTTAAGTCTACTTTCCTACCAAATACAATAATATACATTTCATGGTACCTATTAGTTTTCATTAAACGTTTAAATAAAAATTTTACAGGCTGAAATCAATGCAACTCATGAAAACGATAATAACTATGACAAAGATGAGCAGTCATCCTGTGATATTTTATATGTTTCTAAAAATGACAAAGTATGTACAAAACAATAAAATTAAATCATAAATATGAGTAATTTATACAGCCTTTGAATGAATGTGTATTTTTAGTTTAGTATATAGTTATACTAAACATTTATGCAACAAATTATATCTAAATTTGTATGTTATATTTTATAGGTAACTACTGATTTCCAATCTCATATTTCAACTATTGAAATAAATTCAGATAGTGATAGTTCTTGTGAAATTGTTAATGATCGTCTTGAATCTCCTGGAATTGAAGTAAATTTATTATGATTTGTTTTTATTACACTGTTATATTTTTGTATGTACACACTATAGTTGCATACCACATCTGATTTGCTTTATGAACTAATTTTTGATAAAAATTTGTTTTTTATCAGAATGAGTTGGCTAATTTGCAAGGATCTAAGTGTCAAGCTCCATTTAAAAATGAATTTGATGAAATGTCAACTTATCATAATGCACTTATTATGTCTGTTGAAATGAACAATTCAACAGATCAACAATCATTGGATGATATAATGGTAAATTTAAGTAAATAATAAAATTAACTTTATTTTGTGAATTCAGCTATTACACAAAAAGACATAGGTAATTATTTTTTATTATTAAAACAATTACCATTACATTAGTGTAAAATTCCATGTTGCATAAGTTAGATTAAATTAAATATACCCAATCAATTAAGACATGTATTATTTTGTATTAGTAACATTTATTTTATAAACATAAGAAAAATGTGATTGGTTAATCTGCCCTTCAGAACCAATAATTTTTCTATAAATATGTATAATATAAAAATGTACAGTAAAACACAGTTTTAATTGTGTGTGCAATTATTTTACAGGTAACTGTATTCTATACCAACCCTGTATGTAATCAAATGTTACCTTGTCAATACTTTTTGAATGGTGAATGCAAGTATTCTAATGATAGATGTTATTTTTCACATGGACATCAAGTTCCATTATCACATCTCACAGAATTTAAGTAATTGTCTTTAATAATTGTTGACTGATTAAGTATAGTGTAACTTGATATAAAATATTTAATTGTTTGTTAATTTTGTGTTTTTTTTTTTTTAATACTTATAGAGAACCTGATTTTAACCTTTTGAAAGTGGGAAGTTTAGTATTAGCAAAATCTTGTGAAGGTGGTCTTTGGGCAAGAGCAATTATTGTAGATATTGTACACAGCACTTCAACTAATGAGGGAACATGTGTTGTTAAATTTGAAATCAAAGGACTTGGGGAAATAGAAGTTCCAATGCAAAATATTTTTCCCCTGATTGGCAATGGTATGTTATTTTAATGTTTATGAATGGATATTATATAAGATATATCTAACATTAATACCTGAAACCTAAAATAACATTGTTCTGTTCAATATTTTTAAGATTTTTTTTCTTACTCTATGATTCCTCTATTAATTTTTTATTTGAAACTAAAAATAAAAATTATATGTAAATAAATATGTATGTATTATATTTTATTAACTATATTTATTTATGAGTATTAAACATTTTAATAGTTTTTATTATTTTATTGTTTTCAAAATTCAAGATGACCATTTTATAAATATATTTTGAAATAAAATTTTATTGTCACAAATATTTACTAATGATGAATCGTTAAGTTTCTACAATATGTCAAGTGTTCAAAAGTCAATTTGAATAAATTCATGTTTTATAAAAGTCATGTGTTGTAAATATAATTTTAGAAAAAATCTAGATTTAGCTCTGATGGAAAATACATTTTAATCTTGAACTAGATTATTTAATCAATTATTTGAAATACATGAATCAGTTGAAAGAGGAAACAGAGCTATTATATTCATTTCAATTTCATATCTATACATTTTATCTATATATATATATATATTTATAACATATGACTGAGAAATAATGAAAAATATTAAACAGAACAAAATTTATTTCAGGTGTCAGATCTTCGTGTTTCGGCTTGTATTAATTCAGGGGGGGATGAGAGTGATCTATTCACTTCTATTACATTATATTAACAGTTCTAAAAAATTACCTTTTTCCTTTCCTTGACAAAATCATTTGATTGCCACCAATGTATTTATATATATTTTTATAGACAATGAATTGCTCGAGATTGCATCTGATAGTGATGAAAACAGTAAAACTATAGAACGTGATGCAGCGATTGTTAATAAAGTACTATTAAATGCAGAACCTGTACAATCTCTAGGTAGTTGGGAAAAACACACAAAGGTAATTATTATTAAATTTATTAAATAAAATTAAGGAATTATATTGGAATACCTACTAAAAATCTTACTTTATATTATTTTCTGATAGCTACAATCATGACAAATCGGTTTTTAATATTACTCATAGCTTTGTATTGTTATTATTTATATATCATCCAATATTAAACATTCTTTTTTTTTTATTATTTAATTTTATAATAGGGTATTGGTTCAAAATTGATGGCTAAAATGGGGTATATAATGGGAGCAGGTTTAGGTAAAAACGGTGAAGGGCGGATTATTCCTGTGGAGGCTACAGTCTTACCAAAAGGAAAATCATTAGGTAAGCAGCAAAATATGTTGCAATAAAGTTCAATCAATGTTATTTATTTTGTATGTTATTTTCAGATCACTGTATGTCTATAAAGAATACAGTACAAATTCAAAATGCTCGAAAAAAGCACAAGCAACAAATGCAATTAGAACGATCTATGAAGAAATCGTATGAAAAAGCATTAGAAAAGCCACCTGATGTTTTTACATTTCTCAATAGCAATCTTAGTAAGAGAATCAAGTATATAGTTAAATTAAATTTGTATTTTACCTTATACCTTGTTTATAGATATTAAAAGTACTAATGAAAATAAAAACACAATTGACGAAAAAAAATTGAAAAGTTCTACTAAACATGACTTAAATGTTAGAAGTTTGAAAATTGAAGAAGACATAAAACGACAACAAATACAAATACAAGAATTAAATTACAAATTGAATCAAAGTATGGTTGGTTCTGTACAACGTAATGTGGTTAATCAGAAATTGAATGAAGCCAATATTCATCTCACAAATTTGAGAACTGAAGAAAAATCAATACAAAAAGAACACACATATAGAGAAACACATAAAAAAATGACTGTATTTTAATTAAAAAACATTTATTGATATTTATTTTATCTGGTGTTAGTATTAGTATTTTTAGGGAAAAATATATCTACCCAAATAATTGAATATAAGTAATTAAAAAAAATATAGTAATTTAAAATTATATTTATGAACTTATTGTGTATAATATAATAATATTATCATATGTATAAGTAATAATTGTTAAGATTAATTCTTATTGATTCATTGCCGTAAAATATGTGACCACCACTTGGATTTACAAGTTAAGACTATTCAAATTGTCCAACAAAAAATTTAATTAAATTTGAATATATGGTTAACCATATAACATTTATATTTAAATAAAAAATTCAAATTAAAAGTAATGCCATTATATTTTCGAATGTTATTATTGTTGACTAATGATTATATTTTTTACTTCATAATTGTTTAAACTAACGGCTTTCAATAGTATATGAAAAATAAAAAATACAATTAATTATACTAAATATTATAATCAATATAAGTACAGAACAAATTTTTACACAACAATCATTTAAGATCTAATAACGTTGATTATCTTTATAACCCTTGTAAACGGAAAACTTTGTTGAACTTACTTATTTATACTTTCTTATATATACCTTCCTAGAACATTAAACAAGAATTGACCAAGAGTTTAAGTGTAACCCTCACAGTCGTGTGTGATTGGCCTGAACAAAGTAGAATAAATACACAAAAAAAAACCAAACTCTCATGAAAATATGTAAGGGATAACCATAAACTAATGGATCCCACAAAAGTTAACTTATTAACATTCATATCTTACAATATTTATTTTAATTAAATGTTTTAATAATCTCATGATTTTTAAATTTTGATATGAAATGTTTAAATGTTATTATTCTCAGTAATTAATACAAAAAAAAGACGTCCTAGGATAATAGAAACGGGTGCAAGTCATTGTTATAGGTAATTTAATGTACCTCTGTAAAGAGAGATAAACGATTGTTAATGAAAAAAAAACGATTCTAAATGCAGTTCAGTTGATTGTGATACTTTGTCAACAATATATATATGTCATATGCTAAAATAATTAAATATGCATTATATATTTTCTTTAACAATATTTTTTTAATATTGTACCAATTTTCCCGTTTTTTACATTTTCTGGTAAAATCAAAAAATGACCTTTCTAAAGTACCTCTCCAGATTTCCTTTCAGAAAAAGTGCTATCATTTAAAATATAAGTTAAAATATAAGTTTGCACAATAAATTGAGGGGTACTTTGTGATTAAAATAGTCTGAACAAGAGAATTGTTTGGGCCTCTATGCACACCCAAAATACATTTGTTTTTTCTGGTTTAGGTAAAAGGGGAAAAAAATGCAAAGTATTATTTGAAACCAGGATTTAAACTCGCGACCCCTAGGATGATAAGAGGAATGAATAACCATTAGATCATGACAAACGTTTTTTAAAAGACAATATAAAGTTATTTAATAAAATATAATATCCATATAGTAATTAATATAGTAAATAAATAAACAAATAAAAATTGTATAAATAACAATAAAATAAAGAAATGAATGAATGTGTAGCCTAGGGTATTATGACAACTGTTATACGACCGGTAATTGCATATCAGACTTCAAAAAAGCTATAATTTCGAAACAGTCAATACGCTCAATACTGACTTCACTATAGTTCTTAAATCGGCAATATACATATGTTTGAAAAAAAAAATTGACAAAATTATTTTTGTTCCATAGCTCAATGAATTTTCTTTAGTTCATAATTTTTTTTTCTCCATAAGACGGTACCTATTTTGTACACATATAAGTTTAAATATTTAACTTATTCACTAATACTACTATAATAATATTTGACAGTCGACAAAGAGGGGAGAACCATTCGACATTTCGACAAAACACGATGATCATAATCAGACCAAAAACCATCATACAGCACAACCAACAGAATATTTAGGTACACATTTGACAATATAATATAAATATCGTCAAAAAGCTATTCGAAAAACACCTATAAGCTATAGAGTTTGCTATATGGCATAGATTAAGATTACCATAAAAAAAAAAAAGAATAATTCTAGACTTTTGTCTTCATGGAGTAAAGTTATGCATAAAACTCATTGATAATATAAGAATGGATAGGCCATGAAAGTTTATCACTGAAAAACGAACATTTTTATAATTTTACCGCGATTTGAGGTTACAAAGGGTTTTATCAATAAAGTTGTAAACTTGATCAAAAATAATTAAATAATCAATAATTCATAACCCATTTTACATTTATTTAATATGAATTAAGCTAGTTAGTTAAAATTAATTAGTGCTTTATAATCAATAATCATAAATGATGAATAATTATTTACCTACAACCTGCATAAAAAGAATATAAATCACAACTCTGGTTTATGAACATTTGTCATAATAACAGTAGGTACTCAACTAAATTTATTCATGTCTGAAATGGTTAAGTTCCGTTAATTTACCCCTGGTACGATTTTCCTTTATATTTTTAATCTTTTTAATTTCGTAAAAAATACGATAATAATAATATCAAATTTTATTGAAATATCTACTTGAAATTGTATAAACAGGGACAGTCTGTTTTTCATTCACATTTTGGAACGCAGCCCCTTATTGTAATAATATATAATAAATTTGGATACGACAACTTTACGGTATTTTAGTCGACTAAAAGTCACCGAAATATGTTTTATTTATTATGAAGGCTAGATTTGAAATCGAATATGTCTTAGTACAAAATGTAAAACGTTTGAACGGGATAATTGTGTTCTCCATAAGTGATTTCTTTGTACTTTTTAGACAAAAACGGTATTTTATAAAAAAAAAATATCTTACGAAAATTACATAGAATGCAGTTAAAATAATGAAATGCCCACAGATAATACATATGCATACATGTGAGGGGTCTGGTTTCAAAATGCACAATCTCCACGTACGCTAAATTTTCAAAAAAACCAAAAAAAAATAACTTTAAAAATATAAAGTAGGTACTGATTAGTTTAACCTTTTCAACATAGTTGTGCAAATATGATTTATCAGTTTTTTGTTTTAAAATTACAAGATTTCGTCTTGGTTTCGACAACATTCTGGTTGGAGATTGTACAGCATGAAGCATAATAATATGTACACGGATGTAATATTACATTTACCCATTTATTCATGGGTATAATATTATAGAATTATATTCCATGACGGTAATATTTATTATTTATTATTATCGACTACTGGGAGATTGTAAGTTTTGAAACCCATACTCCGTGCGCTGCCCGGGAGCGCAATCGGCGGCGACCAAAACGCGTCCTGGTCCGCGCATCCGGGGCGGTCAATTAGCATTTGGCAGTCCACTTGGTGGGAGAAATTCGATCTCGACACTGCTGAGCGCTTTCGTTTGTACGCGCCGACGAGTTGCGCTCTATTATTATAAATGTAATTTTTAAGCTTGAAAAAAAAAATCAATAGTCCCTTCGCTACGCTCGGAATCTAAAATACACCAGGTTTTGACCTTTTACCTCGGCGATAGCGAGTTATTCGAATTCACCGCTGAAAATTGCACGTGAAACGACATTTACCTCATTTTTCATGAAAATTAGGGATTGTAAACTTTGAAACTAGACCCGTCCACATGTGTACACAATACACATGCATGGAAATGCCATATTACCATCGATAATATAAACACTATAAGCATAATTCATTTGATTTTGATAATAATTATTAAATAATTTCCGTGACTTTTGGTCGACATAAATACTGTAAAATTATCGTACCGAAATATATGATTGATTAGGTTTGTAAACGGTGGAGTTGTATGTTGTCGAGTGGCTTTATGACGATTTGAATTATTCCTAAAATACAACATACCCAATGGTCAATTAAAAAGTTAGTAGTATTGTATGGTGGTTATTTGTCTGATGGCTTTTTGACGTGTTTCGATCTCGAGGTATATGTGCATTTTATGAAACGTTTAATATAATAAATATAATGCATATTTAATTTGTATAAATTAAGATGAAAGCGCTTTGTTTCAAAATTAAAATCTGTTGTTGCACGCTAATGACGATTAGAGATATACTTTTGTTCGTGTTCAGAAAAAAGAATTTTAATTCTTGTTCAGATAACAAATTACAATTACTAAAACAAAACCGTTTTAATGTCTTACAGAAATATGATTTCTATAATACCTACCTACTGAACATTTGTAAAAAAAAAACGATATTTATATCCCGACCCAACGTTTTCAAATATTAATTTTGAAATAGTTATGATCAAAGCTGCAAAAATATAAAAACTTAATATATGTAAATGCATATCTACATATAAATATCCGTGGTTGTTTTTATCACTTTATCCATAGCACTCGCCGAAAAATACAAGAGCTGGGTCTTGAAAATCAGTAAGTACCTATCCATCGTAATGACGACGAGTTAAATATGTTTTGTCGTACGATCGACGGACTAGCATTTTTCCCAACAGAATTTGTTGAAGACTGTATGAAATAATTGTATAAATAAAGTCTATTTAATTATTTTACTGTAAAATTGCATTTATATTGTTGGCAAAGCATCACTATCAAGTGAACTCCGCTCAGAATGTTTTATCGTTGCTTACAGGTATACATTAAATTATAAACATATAACTAACCAACTATAAGTGCCATCATAATAAACATTTTGTTTTTTTAATATTAATTATATAGATAGTAAAAATATTTTGTAATGTAAATTTTTTTTACACGATGAAATAATGGTATAATATTTTTAGCTGATTGTTTTTTAAATTATTAAAAAAATATAACAATCCTGTATACGAATATATTATTATATTTTTATAAAATTTATAATAATTGATTATTCGTTGAATGCTCTAGCTTTTAATGATTTACAATATTCAACTTTGTTAATAACTTTTAATATATCACGTCACGTACACCAATGATATTTTCAAATGTGTATAAATATTAAAATGTTTCATATCATATTATATTTCAGTTCAACTATATAAATAAAAATTAAAAATTACACCTAGGTATTTTAGTTGAGTATCTGGTGAACTTATTTAAATTTAAAATAAAATTAATTTCATTGTTTGTGATATTTATTTTAGGCAAGAATTTAATATTAACAAAATAAAATATTTAAGGATTTTAAGCATGCAATACTTAATAATGATTAACTTATACAGATGTATATTCATTGGGCTTAAATAGCTCGTAATATATATTATATACAAATATTTTCTAAGTATTTTCGTATAATAAGTATTTCACATGGTAGATTTATACGTTCTACCATTGTATTTAGCGTTTTATTTGTTAATATGCAACTGAAAACAGTAAAATAAGCGCTAGAAAACATTGAAAATCGGCAAGTAAAACTATCAAAAATAAAAAAAAAAAACAACATTTACATTTCGTATGGATTTGAGTTAAGACCCAAACTGTAGCTATTAGTTACCTACACCAAAAACTAAGAAGAATTATTTTTCTAGGAAAACGCTAATTCGGGATTATAGTAGTCGTGGTAAAAACGCAGTCAGTGGCCATTTTGAAAGACGACAGATTTACCGTCTGACGGAAGTTACGCCGTGTCCCAACTGAATCCGGGAGATGCGGTGCGTGCGTTGCGTGCAGTGTTGCCCGCATCGCAAACCGCTGCGTGTTATTTTTATTATGGCAAAATTAAATACGATTTTATCGTACGCGGGTAAATTTGTTGATTCTTCGATTGTTGTAAACACGCCCCTAACGGGATACACAACGAAAGTTTTTGCTATCCGAAAACCTATGGTTGAAGTATATACGCTTAAAAAAAAATAAATAATGTTAATATTGTATATTCGTATAAAGATGGTCTTATTTTTGGCGAATTTTATCATCTTTACCCGAAATTACGCGAAGACGATAATTTATTTAGATCGTACACGGGGATGCACTAGGTAGTAGGTACACATTCCTTTTCAATTCCTTTTCTACAGCTTCCCAATTTCTATCAACTTTGATTTTGTCTTTAAATTGTTTATGAAACTTATCCCATAAAATACTCATATTTTGAACTTCTGAAATGTGACACCATGACTGTAGGTAACGTGGATTCATTTCAAATGAAATACTAATATTGCAGATAAGTATATTTTCCGTCGTCACAGTCGATGCCGCACCGCAAGATAAAATCAAACCTGTTTGGTTATCAAATATTGCGTGCGGTGCGGCGACGATTATGACGACGGGCAATATACCTACCTAAAATATTATTATTTTCATATAGTATTTCATTTGAAATTCATACACGGTACCGTCATGGAGTCTCATTTCAGAAGTTCGAAAAAGGCGTATTTTATGGGATTATTTTCATAAAATCAAAGTTGATAGAGATTGGGAAGCTGCAGAAAAGGAACTATGTATACCTATTGCATCCGTGTTTACGATATAAATAAAGTAAGGACATTTTTACCACACCGTATATTTTTGGAAATCCGTACTTATTTGATCGGATTTGTTTTTTTTTCGCATCGCTTCGTCCAGATTTAGTTAGGACACAGCATTAACCGTCAAACAGTTAATTTGAATATTTTTCAAAATAACGAAAATTTTGCGTAATTTAATAATCACCGTTTCTTTATTCTTTGCAAACACTTTCGGTTTCGAAAGTTCAAGGTAATGTTGTACACAAGTCCAACGGTACCTATTGATGATTTTGATCAGCGTAAATTTACAATTCACATAGTAACACGATAAAATAGAGGTGCATTTTGTCGTTTGTAATAACATTACGTCTGTGAATTTTCGGTTGAAATTTTAACGATTATTTTATTTCGTTTCGCGAGTGTGGGAGATAGGGTGACTAGTGAGGGTGACGCTAACAAAAGACGTAGGGTGACGCTAACAAAAGAAATAGGGTGCCGAACGGACTGTCGACGGCTGCAAGCTGTAGTGTAATGCTGCACAGCTCGGGGCCTCGGGCTCGCCACGGATGACGTACCTCGTAAACAAGCCGCGGTGTTCTCATTGGCCATTGGATGTGCGCATGTGTATTACGCCACAATTGGGATTTATAGGTTATAATTCATGGGTGGTGCCTACAGCTTACAACACAAAGGGACCCTTTTACGATCAATACCTATTTTATTTGGTTACATCACTCATACGGTCTCACACACTCACACCACTCATACCATTGTTCGCTTTCCCAGTTCATGTCATTTAGAATACGAAACGGTGATGGTAAGACGTAGATATAGTCTCTCTGAGAGACTATATAAATACTCTACTCTCTAGTGCTTTAATACTAGATTACAACTTATCTACCCGCTACTACAAATATCTGTGCTACTTAGTAAGTATGAGTGAGCTATTATTTAATTTAATTTAATTAACTATAGTAATTAATATATTACCATGTTTTATAATATCTATTATTACCATGATTTTAGGTAAAACACGCGATTGAAATTCAAACAGTAAATATTCATCACAGACCATAGTATAATCTTATGACTCATGGGAAATTCATGGATTTCAGATTTGTGGTTAACGTGCATGATTCTGCTCTGATATGCGGTCTTCATATAGGTATATAAAATATATAATAATAATATAATATTAAAAAACCAACCTGGCAGTGTTATATTATATAATAGAGCATCGTGTATAGGCACACTAATGAATAATAATTTACAAAAATTAAAATTTCAAACAAAACAATTAAATAGTAAAATAAACAAATATAAATTGGTTGCTATTGTGTTTAGGACAATTTACCATAATATTATTATATTGGAGTGCACTTGAAAGTAAATAATATATTCAATTAGTTAAACTCATAAAACATTCCATCCTTCTCTTACATGTTAGTGAAATATATTTAAACAACAGAAATGTTAATAAAATTTAATATTTTGGTATATGTATTTTATTATTAATTATACGGGAGTACAGAACGACAGAAAAAAATAAGGTGATAAAATATTTTAGTATTAATTTTTATTAGATAGAGTGATTTTAGGTTGGAGAGAGTATTTGTTAGACGCATTAAACAGTCAAGAGGTTAATTGCTGCAGTAATTTGTAGTACGTTTGGGTACTACATAAGGGGTGAGGGAGTGAGTGGAGTGCTGAAGAACTCGGAAATTAATACAAGAGAGGAAGGAAGGTACATCAAACGAGTAGTCGTGAATGGGGTGGGGAATATTCAAAGTAAACCAGCGAAGGACAGATTTTATTATTTTAAAATTGGTTATACTCAATATGCAATAGAGCATTATCATGAATCATGATCAAATTTGACCCTAATTACTTTCTTAAATGAGAGAAGAAGGTGACAGTCATAGTTTATAATTAACTTGTACATCTAGAATTGATATGGTCAAAACGATTAGCACTGCATCACTGTAGTACCAGTGTACCAGTACTACCTTGAACAACACATGTGTGATCGAGAGAACTAATAGTATCAATTTTCTATTAGACATTAGGTATTGCATAGAGTATTTAAATCATATGATATTGGTACAAATTTCCAATTGTATACACGTAACTATAAATCTATAATACAGTTGTAATCAAGTTGTTAGTTCTCATTATAGAAGGCAAATTAGAAAGGGTTTCCAAAATTCACTTAAACGATAGTGGAAGGCTTCATTATCTCTTCTGATGGTTTGATTAAGCCTCATTTTTTAAATTTATATATATATATATAGTTATGGCTGGGGTGACGAAGTGAATTAGGATTAATTGATAAATATTAATAAAATATTATTTGCATGAGTTTGTTTGTATGCAATATCAGGATCATAAATTACATACAAATTGTGGGGGGGGGGGGGGCTATAAAATAGCTAAACTGTTCAAAATATTAAACCGGCTGTATTTTTGCTTAAATACCTAGTTATTAACTAGTAAGTTTCTTAATATTGTTTTGTAAGATTACTGTTGTATTTTAATTTTATAAAATTAAAACTTCTAGTATGGAATATACTCTATCAACTTCCAATTCCACCTGTTGCATCAAATACATTTCTAGTTGTACTGTAATTTCCTATTTCAGTCTTTGATATACAACATGACGAAACTAAGCAATATTGCGAGGTATAGATAAAATTTATCATCATAAATGATTTTTTTTTTTATATAGAATTACAAACATTAACAAAAAAAACTACAATAATATTGTTATTGGCTGATATTGAAAAATAAAAGTATAGAAATTAGAATATTAAACTGACAGCCATCTAGACATTATCACACATTATTTGTTTAGGTTTTTTAATGTCAGCTGTAATATTTTTTGTTTTAATGATTGGTAACAATATTTTTTAGCTAATTTATTTTTATTATTTAATGTAAACCCCACACAAATGAGTAACTGAAGAAAGATGAAAAGCAGACCAAACTTATCAACTAACTTGTAAATCTATGGAATAAACTTTTTTGCATATTGTTTACTCCATCATGAGGAGTGGCTCATGGTTAGGTCTCTTTACTTTATGTTGATATTAGATTTTTCACTACTCAATGTCTTTCTCTTTATATGTAGAATGTATATGGATACAAAATATTAAATATTTATGTAGGTTCTAGTTATTTTATAACTACTGATGATAACAAGTAAATTTGTCAGTATCCACCCAGTGAACATTTCTTTTCAGAAAAAGTCCTATAAATGATAATCTGAGTAAACTTTCTGGTAGAAAAAGAGTTTAAATAAAAAAAAATTAATGTAAAACCAATATATATCTAGAAAATAGACTAATATCTAATTTAATAATACTAATGTCTCAAAACTTAAAAATAATTAATTAATAACATTTAATCTGGTTATAGATGTGATGGAAATTAAAACTGCAACTTCTATGTATACCTACAATTATGTGTCTTTCAACAGTGAATAAGCACTGTAGCAAGTTGGGTTTGTTGTTCTTCTGTCAACCACCAATCTAGAATGTGATCTCAAATTATATTGAAAAATATTGGTTCATTATGGTAAATATGGTCTAAGAAAAGTTAAATGTATTGTGCTAAAAGCGCTAAGAACTTCTAATAATTATGGTGGAAATTTATTACAAGTTTATACATATAATTATCAATTCTTCTATATATATTGTAGTGTAAATGAACCAGAAATACTTTACACTTGTGTTTTATCAACTGTTTATAATATTGCTACTTAAAAACTACCAAACAAACTGCACAAGATGGATCTGTTCACTCACAAAAAGCAATACTTTTTCAAATATATATGAACATATTATTAAAAGTTCATGAAAGTGGTTGTGCATGGGGTGTAAAGGGACTTTATATCCCATGGACAACCACTTATATATCTTTCAATGAAAATGATCCAGAAATATTTAAAACTTGTGTTTTATCAATTGTTTATAGTATTTCGACTTGTAAACTATTAAACAAACTGGACAAGGTGAATCTGTTCACAACCTGAAATACTTACACAAATATAAGTGAACATATTATTGAGAGTTCATGAAAGTGGGTGTGCATGGGATGAAAAGGGACTTCTCATCCCATGGACATCCACTTATATATCTCTCAGTGAAAATGATCCAGAAATACTTAAAACTACCAAACAAACTGAAAAAGATGGATCTGTTCACACCCTGAAATACTTACTCAAATATAAGTGAACATATTATTAAAAGTTCATGAAAGTGGTTGTGCATGGGGTGAAAAGGGACTTCTCATCCCATGGACAACCACTTATATATCTTTCAATGAAAATGATCCAGAAATATTTAAAACTTGTGTTTTATCAATTGTTTATAGTATTTCGACTTGTAAACTATTAAACAAACTGGACAAGGTGAATCTGTTCACAACCTGAAATACTTACACAAATATAAGTGAACATATTATTGAGAGTTCATGAAAGTGGGTGTGCATGGGATGAAAAGGGACTTCTCATCCCATGGACATCCACTTATATATCTCTCAGTGAAAATGATCCAGAAATACTGAAAACTACCAAACACACTGGACGAGATGGATCTGTTCACAACCTGAAATACTTACTCAAATATAAGTGAACATATTATTGAAAGTTCATGAAAGTGGGTGTGCATGGGATGAAAAGGGACTTCTCGTTCCATGGACATCCACTTATATATCTTTCAATGAAAATGATCCAGAAATATTTAAAACTTGTGTTTTATCAATTGTTTATAGTATTTCTACTTGTAAACTATTAAACAAACTGCACAAGATGGATCCGTTCACCCACAACATAAAACACTTACTCAAATATAGGTGAACATATTATTGAAAGTTCATGAAAGTGGGTGTGCATGGGATGAAAAGGGACTTCTCGTCCCATGGACATCCACTTATATATCTTTCAGTGAAAATGAACCAGAAATACTTGACACTTGTGTTTTATCAATTATAATATTTCTACTTGAAAAAGGCCAAACAAACTGCACAAGATGGATCTGTTCACTCACAACATGAAACACTCAAATATATATGAACATATTATTAAAAGTTCATGAAAGTGGTTGTGCATGGGGTGTAAAGGGACTTTATATTCCATGGACAACCACTTATATATCTTTCAATGAAAATGATCCAGAAATATTTAAAACTTGTGTTTTATCAATTGTTTAAAGTATTTCTACTTGTAAACTATTAAACAAACTGCACAAGATGGATCTATTCACTCACAACATGAAATACTTACTCAAATATATGTGAACTTATTATTGAAAATTCATGAAAGTGGGTGTGCATGGGATGAAAAGGGACTTCTCGTCCCATGGACATCCACTTATATATCTTTCAATGAAAATGATCCAGAAATATTTAAAACTTGTGTTTTATCAATTGTTTAAAGTATTTCTACTTGTAAACTATTAAACAAACTGCACAAGATGGATCTATTCACTCACAACATGAAATACTTACTCAAATATATGTGAGCTTATTATTGAAAATTCATGAAAGTGGGTGTGCATGGGATGAAAAGGGACTTCTCATCCCATGGACATCCACTTATATATCGCTCAGTGAAAATGATCCAGAAATACAGAAAACTACCAAACACACTGGACGAGATGGATCTGTTCACAACCTGAAATACTTACTCAAATATAAGTGAACATATTATTAAAAGTTCATGAAAGTGGTTGTGCATGGGGTGTAAAGGGACTTTATATCCCATGGACAACCACTTATATATCTTTCAATGAAAATGATCCAGAAATATTTAAAACTTGTGTTTTATCAATTGTTTATAGTATTTCGACTTGTAAACTATTAAACAAACTGGACAAGGTGAATCTGTTCACAACCTGAAATACTTACTCAAATATAAGTGAACATATTATTGAGAGTTCATGAAAGTGGGTGTGCATGGGATGAAAAGGGACTTCTCGTTCCATGGACATCCACTTATATATCTTTCAGTGAAAATGAACTAGAAATTCTGGGAACTTGTGTTTTATCAATTATAATATTTCTACTTGAAAAAGGCCAAACAAACTGCACAAGATGGATCAGTTCACTCACAACATGAAATACTTACTCAAATATATGTGAACTTATTATTAAAAGTTCATGAAAGTGGTTGTGCATGGGGTGAAAAGGGACTTCTCATCCCATGGACAACCACTTATATATCTTTCAATGAAAATGATCCAGAAATATTTAAAACTTGTGTTTTATCAATTGTTTATAGTATTTCGACTTGTAAACTATTAAACAAACTGGAAAAGATGGATCTATTCACTCACAACATGAAATACTTACTCAAATATATGTGAACTTATTATTGAAAATTCATGAAAGTGGGTGTGCATGGGGTGAAAAGGGACTTTTCATCCCATGGACACCCACTTATATATCTTTCAGTGAAAATGATCCAAAAATACTAATAACTTGTGTTTTATTAATTGTTTATAAATTTCTACATGAAAAAAGCCAAACAAACTGCACAAGATGGATCTGTT